>JBBPDC010000038.1:9665305-9694465 GCA_037974485.1 Hemigrammopetersius urotaenia
ACACACACACACACACACACACACACACACACACACACACACACACACACATACACACACACACACACACTCACAAAAGCTTAATGACATTTCCCTGAAATCAAACGTGCACTTGTTGCTCTTATTTTGATTTCCCGGTGTCCTATTGGTATTGATCTTTATGTCAATGGACCCACACAAAGCTGAAAATATCACTGCAGCTGAGCTTTACACAGCGTTAGACCACAATCTACTTATTTGTCAACATGTTGGCATTTTATTTTCCGTTGTAAGCCTACTTAATAGATATTTTCTGTAGCTCAGCCTATGGGCTACATAGCAACATGTAATTTGATTTAATTACATAAGCCTCAAGGAATGTGTGCTAAGCTGACAAGGATACGTTGTACTATAAGCTTTTCTTTAGCTAAATTCTTTTCCATTTCCTTCATGTCAATCCTACATGAATGTGTCTTTCAACATGTCCCGTTCGCATGCACATTACTACACTAGCCTGGAATTTAAATTCCTCCTTTAGAGATCGCAAAGATACAGCATGCTGCATGGAGTACAGTGTAACTGCTCTATATTGGTGCAATGACACATATCATCACTGACAAAACAATACAAAAACAGTATAGCTCATTTCAGACCATTTCTGTCTGTTCATTCTTTCGTTAGATGTTCACAGCATGCAAAGGAGAGCTGCTATACAATAAAAAATGGAGATATGTGGAGAAAAAGCAGTGGCAACAAATGTTCAGGTAGGGTGAGGCTGTCGCCTCACAGTAAGAGGGGCCTGGTTTGCATGTTGTGACCTCCCACAGTTCAAAGATATGCAATTCAGTCGAATTGGACTAAATTGCCGCAAGGTGTGTATGCATGTGAGAGTTTCTTTTTCTGTGATGGCAGCCTGTCCAGGGTGTTTCTTTGTCTTTCATGGACAGACACAAGCACCTCCATGACCCTGGTAAAGGATAAGTGGTTCAGACAACGGCTGGGTGGACTTGATTTTCAATAATTTATGTCTTGATGAAGGTGCCCAGTCTTATCCCCAAATGATCAGCATGCTTTCAAGTTTCATTGCAGCCAAGCACACCTGATCATACCATCATGAAAATTTGTGATTCTGTCAAAATTTGACCCAGTGTTCTAGCAGGGTCAGCATCTCACAAGTAGATCTGTGTAGAACGTGACTCTGCGTAACAGTTTATTGTTCCTTTTCTATAGTTTTATCTCAGTATTTAACATAGCAGTTGACTGGAAAGGCTGGCAGCTGTGCCTGGTGAAATGGTCAGTGAGAGAAGGGAGGTAAGTAGGCAGCTGAGTACTTCTCACTCAGCGTAGTGTCTTTCCAATGTATTCGCAGGGTTAGATGTCATGTTTCTACATCATGAACTGAGCAGAAAATCATTTAGAAGAAAATGTCTATCAATAAACTGCTCTAGTGCATCTGTTGTTTTAAAAATGTGCTCCTCTTTCTGCCTCCCTGTGCTGTTGAATTTGTTGTACTTCTCTTTGTGATACATGACTGACAAGGTAATCTTACAGCAATGGTCAAACTTGGCTATGGTCATGTTGGCTAGCAAACTTTTTCCATGATGTAACATCACATCTTATTATTCACAGGTGTTTGTAGCTGCAGGCCATTCAGAGTTCCCATGCTGACCATTGTCCAACACTGAAAGCATCTACAATTGGGACATAAGCATCAGAACCATGGAGTAATGGAAATGCGATCTGATGGATCATGTTTCCATTTACATCATGTGGACATCAGAGTGCAGATACATCACATACAGAAGGCCAGTGAGTAGAGGCATTGTGATTCTCTGGGCAGTATTCTGCTGGGAAAACTGGCATACATCTCATTATGATAACAATATTCTCTCAGGGAAGTGGCCTCTTTTAGCAGGATAGTGCACCCTGCCCCACTGCAAATCTTTAGAAATGATTTGAGGAATTAAGTCTTTACTTCCCAGATCTGAGCATCTTTGGGACTGAGCATGTAGACAAACTACTCTGATTCATAAGGGGCCCACCTTACAGTTTATAGGACTTATATCATCTGCTTCTAACACCTTGGCATCAGATACCACCTCACACCTCCAGAGGTCTTGTAGAGTCCATGCCTCAACGAGTCAGTGCTGTTTTCGTGGCACGAAGGAGGACTACACAATATTAAACAGATGTACAGCACATTGTTTTGGCTGAGATATCCTCAAACAGAACATTTGAACACCTGTTGCCCCAGCTAACTGACCAAAAAGCCCCAAAATTTACAACCAGAAAGTGGGGGTGCTGAAGGTACTGCACCTAGCCCACTGGAGCGTATGTTGTTTTATAATCTGTAAAATGAGTCTAATGTAATGGTGTCATGAGTTTTTACTACAGGTATGCATATACTAACATCTCTAATACGCCATGCATCGTTAGACACAAGCAAAAGCCTGGTCATTTGAACATGGCTCCACCTCTCTCCTCCCATTTTAAAGGATGTACTAACTGTTCCTAGCTTTGTCAGTGGTTTCCACGAAAGATGATACATGTGAGGCCCTCTGAAGGGGTGGGGGTTGCTGGCAATACAGCTTTCAGTTTCAAATATTTTTTCATGGTCTTTATCACAAGCATCATTTCAAAGGTGCTGAATGTACTTGATTTGATTGCATGCATCATTTCTATATGAATACAACATAAATCATAAACATAGACAGCATGTTGACACTTTATTAGGATCAAATTCTTTCACGTTTTAAGTGCACTGTTCATGTGTGTATTTTACTCATTACCGTCATGTTTTTCCTGTTATTTTGAATACTTTCTAACTACATTGTTAACAGCTCTGCACCAGCCTGAACGTCTATCTGTTTTGCACTTTCGGTATGTGACAGCTGCGGCTGCATTCAGCACCAGTTCATCCCAGTTTAGTCCAGTAAAGTCAAGCTGCTTGGCCATTTCCTAGCATGTCATGCCACTTCCCTTCTGCAGAAGAGCACCCTTACACCCACGGCTTCAAGCAGAGGTCATCACACACGCACACAGTTTCTGGAGGCAGCTTTCATGTGCTGTACAAACCACAACTTACATACCACAGCTGCTCATTAAAAAGAGCATCATGACAGGCAATGCCAAAACACGGTGCGAATGAACAGAATTCGCTTCATGTGTCGAGGCTAAACAGATTTTTTTGGTTATTTTTTGCTGCGTTACTGGGGCCAATCATCCCACACCGTCAGGAAGCAGCTGGAATTGACTTTTGTAGAGACACCTACCATGCACTTGCCACATTTTAATCACATTAGGTCTAATATCCTGGTTACAGCCTGTACAGTTTTTTTAGCCACCCACTTCCTCATTCATCACTGGTTTGTTTCTGACCACAGGATTGCTTCGACCAGATATTATTATGCTATTACTCCAGTATGTTAGAGGCATAATAGTATGTGTGAGGTGCTGGTGTGAGTGTATCAGACAAAGTGGTGTTGCTGGGGTTTTTCAACCCTTTATCAGGGTCCACCATTCCAAAATGTCCCGCTAAGTGCACTTATGTGGTCAAAAACATAAAAGGCCAGAGCAAACTGTTTATCTGCATATGGGCTCCAGTCTCTAACTGTACACCAGTAATACGTATCTACAAGATGAAGGTCTTACCAATCCCTCCCCCAACGACAAACCGTCCATGCACTGAAATCTCCTTCCCTGAGTAAACCCCTTAAACTGCAAAGGCCCATGTTGACATCATAAATGCATTAGTTTAATGGAATTTGCTGAAGGGTTTCGATCAACAGCTGAATAATAAGCCTAGACCTTAACAGGTTAACCACCAGGTGTGTTGCCTGGTATTACAGCTGTCTAGCCGCTCTGTGAGCTGTTGTCATTACTGCAAAGCCTCATCCCTTTTTGCCCTCTTCGCTCTTCTCTGCGCACTCCCCTGCTTCCAGGCACACCTGGTTTGGCCAACAGCCACTGCGTTTCTGGCCCAGGCAGCGTCAAGAACAGGCAGCCTTCTGTGTTCTCTCAATGCTGATAATCATCGCATTACTGACATGCCTCCTGCGGGCCCGGCTGCACTGCATCTGCTTCACCGTAGATCAGTGGTGTCACACCCGAGGCCTGGAGGACCACTGCGCTGCAGAGTTTAGCAGCCTACCTCATTTAACACACCTAATAAAACCCCTCAGCTAATTACAAATGCATCCATGGGCATAAGTCAATGTAAAACCCTATTCAGGCTGCTTCCATTTGACCTCAGGAAGAACTATAGTTTAAGTGATTACAGACCAGTGAATTTAATTATTTCATTATTTTGTAATTCAGGACGAATCTGCAGTGCCTGTGGTTCTTATAAGTTTAACTCTAAATACGGAGTGAATGGACTTCTGTAAGTGGCTGAACTCGGAGCTCCGCATGAAAAAAAAGAAAGAATCCTAGCTTGATGCCATAAAAGAAACATTTTTGGTTCCCTAAAAAACTTCCAATGGATGATTCTTTTGAGAATCATTTTCATAACTGAGATGTGGTGAGACCTGTTTAAAGGTATAATGAACGTTCACGTAACCTAAAGGTTTTAGGAAGAACCCATAAATTGGTAAAGAACTAGCCTCCTACTTTCTGTGAAGGTTTTCTTTTTAATTTAATCTAATTCACAAAAAATTCTAAGGGAACTGAAAAGGGGTCTTCTGTGTCATTGCTCAAAAGACCCTTTGTGGCACTGTTCCACAATAATAGTGGTCCTGTTTTAACCCACTTCATTCTAATGGAATAAAAGCACAGACACAGCCGTGTAGCCTGTCCTTATTGTTACTGAATGTGCTCCGTTGGACACATGAATGTCTGTGCTATATATTCCCTGCAAATTGGCCAGTCAAATCTCACAAAGACCCTCCTGTGGTACTAATCCAGCTGGAATTGTGCTTTAGAAAAGAGAAAACAATGATTTCTGCAGACCTGTAGTACTTTAGCTCCTGAGATTGACACCCTTTGCAGTAGATGATCTGGGATGACCTCTATAAGCCCTGAAGCTCCTGTCAGCCTCACAAAATGTAGGCACAGGTGTGCTCGAGGCATCCAGCCAAAAGTGGAGAGCCATACCTACGGGTGTGTGCTAGCATTAGATTCACAATAGTGAGCATGATGTAATGACAAACTTGTAGAGGATCAGTCTAAAAAAGATTGCAAAGAACTCAAACATACACTGACAAAATGAGGAGTCCTTCATAAGACCATGACATCTTAAAATTTGAATGCATAAATGGTTCTTTGTTATGGTGAACGGTAGTATGTTCCTTTTAAATGACATTTTATAATGGTTTATATCACCTAGAAGGGTGACTAAAAGTCAGGTTACCTTTTTGGTACTACATAGACTGTACAAATGTCCCACAAAAGAAAGAAAATGAGAATATAGTCCTTGTCGTAAGCATCCAAGTTCACTGAATAATGACCCTCTACTGCAGGGGTGTGAAACTCTGGTCCTGGAGGGCCGGTGTCCTGCACAGTTTGAAGGTTCTCCTACTCGAACACATTCACTAAACCTGACAATTAACTGGTAAGCTGAAGCAGGTGTTTCTGACCAGGGAAATCACCAAAACCTGCTGGACACCTGCCCTCCAGGACTGGAGTTTGACACCCGTGCTCTACTGCACGCCTTTTAAAGGTGCCAAAAGGGTTGAAACAATTTCACAGAAGAACCATATTTGGTGACCTGAAGAACCCTACAATGGATAGTTCTTCAAAGACCCATTCAGTCTCTGAAGAACTGAACAAGTTGTATGAGGGTGGGAAACCTTTTTAAAAGAACCTTAACATAAACACCATTTAAAGGCCATCCAAGTATATAGGAGCTGTTCCTTCACCAGACGTCTTCTGCAGGCTATTACTTAATTCATGCTATCTCGGTGCCTGCTATCTTGTTTTGCACAAAGCCAGCAAGAGGCAGATTGGTTATCATGGCCAGCTGTCTCAGGCATCCTGCAGCTTCTCTCCGGGAGGCCACTAGGGCTGCAGAGCCAGGCCCACAGCAGATGGACACAGGCCAGGATCAATCTAGGAGTTCAATAGGCAGTGTCAGGCAGAGGAGAGGGGAAAGGTGAAGCCTCAGTGATACATGAGTGTGGCTGCGAGAAGAACAGGTGGCGGGCAATAAATGTTACCTGTGTGTGTTTACGTAATATTACTTCTTACATGAGAGAAAACATTATATTAGTAAGAGAGTGTGTCGTACTAACATAGTCGTCCACGTGTAGAAGATTTTTTCAACTGCTAAGGAGAGACAGAGAGACGGCAGGGGGCATGATATGTCAAGAATGACATTCACAGTAAACGTAGCTTCTCGAAATGTGGAGCTTTAGTTTGTGTGTGTGAAAAGTGATAATCTGTATTCACAATGAGAAATGAATAATCATTATCTTTTGAAATGATTGTGCCATCATAGTGTGACTCACCAGTACTCACACAAAAAGATGAGTGGCTGAAAAAAAAGAAGACACAAAGACTTTTTTGAGCGATACTGATCTCGAAAGGACCAAGTTGGTAAAGGAGAAGTGAGTGTTTAGATAGACAGATACATACACATATACATATATGTATATTCATACACACACACACACACACACACACGGGCGCGCATCTTGGGATGGGGATTTTTTAAAAAGCACAGTATATGTAATATTCTGTACACTGCTACACCAGTTACCATTTCAAAAACAAGGGTTTTATGTGACAGACACAATATGTAGACTCAGAAGCTTTCCAGTATCGAGAGAACATCTTCCTGTCTCAGTTTATTCCTGCTGACTCACAGTGTGTGAAATGAAACTTGACGAGGTTTCACATGCAGGCCTGACCATGGCCAGCCACTGTTTACTTCTCGTCACTGTCCGCGTCGTGTCGGAACATGAAAGCTGTTGTATTTGACTGTTTTTCTTCTTTACTGCGACACCTCCTCGATCTCCAGGGCCCTGAATGGGGCTCTAATTCAGTACCCAGACAGAAGCAAACAGATGATCACCTCCACCCCACCCCACCCCCTCCCCGCCCCCCCACCCTGAAATAAAACAGTTCATGCTTCAGGGCTAATGAGCTTAAAAGCCCATCCGTCTTGCTGGGTAGAGGTGAGGCTTCTTTAAAACTAAAAAGGCCGAGGTCAGATATGGAGCTCCTGACACCAGGCCCAGGCACTCCATCACCGGCCTTGGACATGTCCGTCCACCCGCCTGGCTTAGCATCTGCTTTCTGTTAGCCGTGTTAGCTGAGACGATCCAGACTCTATTGTTTCCCGAGCTAATCTCCCTTCCTTGCTAGCGAGCTAATCCTCACTAGGCAGCCGCAGGCCCACAGCACAATTGAGACATTTGTCTGTGGGTTTTGTTTGCCTTTGCATGAATAAAGGAAACTGATGAGTATTCATTGACTAGGCTGAACACTGAAGATAACTTAAATTTAGGCAAGATTGAGATAATGGTCGACTGTTTTACAAAGGCTAATTTGAGCAGAAATGCTCAAATTAGATGTTAACCTGCTGCGTGTTTACTCCGTGACTGTTCACATACCAGACAAGGTGCAAAACCTTTGTAACCTTTCCTGTAACTGGGCCTTTATTTAGTGGTCAATACTGCAGAGGCAGAAGTCATGGGGTGTACCCTGGTCCTCAAGGCTTCCTGTGGGGGGGTGTATCCCGTCACCTGCTGGGAGAGGAAGTGGAGTGTAAATAGAGGGATTCCCACTTTGGCTGGGCGGCTGCTGTTATTAAGACAGGAACTGAATTCCCATAGTGGTCCTTGGCAAGCCATGCCCCCTTTGCTGCTCCAGACAGTGTCCGCCTGCTTGAGATCTGTTAAAGGTCAGCCAGCTTGTCTCACTGGAGAGGCTTCTCAGTTTAAAACAGGCTTGAAAGCACCTGAAGCTTCACATTGTCTTAAAACCATTGTAAACAGGCATTTATTCTTGGTGGCAAAAAAAAACATGTTAACTGATGTTTCTTTAGAAACCAATCTTGGAACAGGTGTGGTTTTGCAACAAAAATCTCGTATGTATGGCTAGAAAGATGTAAGATTTTTTTCTCCAGAAGTCAGTATAGAAACCAGGCTTGTTGACAATGATCATGCAGCAATAGCAAGCATGGTCATTGTCTGCATTCACGAAAGCTTTCTGAAGAAAACAATCAGGATAAGAAAGCAAAAGGATAAAGCAAAATACTAAGAATGTTTAAAAAATTATTTGAAATAGGGAAAATTTTAGTTGTTTAACTGTTTATACTTAAAGGCTATGGATTATTGGTCATGTCGGTTTATGAAAATTATGTTACATTTTACAACTTAACCTAAAAAAGTGAGATATATTTTAGATTTTACAAAAATAACATAAATCACTGCATGCACAAATAATGCATTTGTATTGAATAAAGAATGTGATTTGTTCCCCAGTTGTGTAGTTTTTGCTCAGTTTCTGAGGATAGCAAAATGCAGATAAAACAAAATTAAACCTTAAACATAACAAAATAGCTGAACAAAAAAGGACAAGAAGGGATGGAACGTTTCCTTCTTAGGAATTCTAGAATAGTTCTTAGTGAAAAACAATTTATCTCAAATTTATGAATTAAAAAAAAGATTTTCTATCTTAAAGCACTTTTGTTAATTCAGCCTCAGTTCTAAAACCTCTAATGAATAGGTTTCCAATCTCAGTGCTGAAGATTCTACACACGATTTGTTCGGTCACTATTCTACACACTTGACCCAGCACACAGGGAGCTTTGTCAAAAATGTGGGGACATCGGGACTGGGATCGGGAGCTCCAGCTCTAAAGCTTCGCATTTTTGGTTTGTTTCTTTTTTTATTTATTTCTTTGTTACGATATTTAAATGGGTCAGTTTCATAGACTGGGATTAAGTCTAGTCTTGGACTATACTTTCTTATGAATCTTCAGAATGTTGTATATACAATATCTACAACCGTCGTTTCTGAATTCCTCAATCCCTCACCAGCACCAGAACCGGCCTTCTCCAGTTCTAACACTCTGAACACTGAAATCTCTTTAAACTGAGCTGCTGCTCCATGTGTTCAGACGGCATTTTTGAATATTTCATGCTAATATTAAAAGAGGCCAGAATGTAGTTGACCCAAATCTCGGTTTATCCTGTCAGGCCAACATTGATTTTATCTTGCGATTCGCAGAGCCTCCTCCTGCTCCTGCAGGCGAGGAGACATATCGGCCACGGGAGCCGCAGGCCCGACTCACAATCAGATTGTTCAACCTTTCCACATTTCAGTCGAACTCATCTCATTTGAATGATTTACTCGCGTGCATGAAAGAGTGCCGGGTAGAGGGCTATTGATCTGGCAGATTTAGGACCTGCTGCTTTGGCTAAATGTTATTCTGCGCCTCTCGGATGCGCGTGTGGGAGGCCTGGCCATCTCCGATTCCATCATAAAAATATAATAATCCTCTGCGCTGTAATAAGGTCATATGGGCATGAAAGCATGCTCTGGTTACTTACCTCTACAGGGCTAGCAGAAACAACTGCGTGTCCACTATCATTTGTCTTGAGGAGAGCATGCATTCAGGCAAATAACGAAAAGGCTCAGAAGCCTCTACAAAGCATTCCTCATAGGGCACTGCAGTGCTGACTTATTCCTGCACTGTTCCTCGAGGTTCTGGGAATAAAGAGCATGGGGAAAATCATTCTTTTGTGATCTAACTGTGCTCTCAAGTGGTCTGATGATCATGAGAGTAGCATGCGGAGGTTAAAGGATTGCCCATCCCTCCCCCTCCCTCTCTAACTCCTTCCCTCCCTCTCTCTCTCTTTCTCTCTCAGGCCAATGTGCACCAATCAATACATAATATCTTACAAATTGAATTCGACCTAGATCGACCCAGAGGGGCCGGCCCACTGCTCTGTTATTTGTGGCCAGCTGCACAGTAAATTCTAATGATTAGCATGGTGTGTGAGGGCTTGGGGACGGGGGGTTCTTGATTTGGGGGTAAATGGAATGCATAGTTAGTGAGAAATGGAGGAAAAGGAAGAGTTAAAGCTTACAGTTGCCACATTAAAATTCTTTGGAAATTGACCCGCACTATTCCCACTAATGGATTCTTTCGCAGAAACAAGCTTTGTAGAACATTTGCAACATCCCATTCAAACTTAGGAGCAATTGTAGCACCAATTAGTTCAAGAGATGACTCTTGTACTGCTGTGTTTCTACATAATGTTGAAATGACTGTAAAATGTATGAAGTGTGTTAACTAAGCAGGAACTTACAGTGTCGCTCAATTTACCACCATACTAACATTACCTTTGAACCTTTGAAATGCATTTATGGCACAAAGTCGGACCTTAAGGACCTGTCGTACATTTGAGGATACATTTACACTGTTTGTACTTTGGACAGTGCCCTCTTTTTCAGAACATCTACGGCATTTAGAATTTCATTTATGAATTTAATATGTCAGTTTGACTCCTTAAAAAAAACCAACCTGATTTATGCTGCTCATTTAGCCAAGGTGAGCTTTGCATTTCCGTTTTATTCAGGCCATCAGCTAATTTGGCTGTAAAGAAATAAAAGGTCATGACTGGTGCGTTCTTTCTACACCACCATTAGTGTGTCAGTTGGAATAGTATGCATAGTGCAGTACGATATTTTGGATGCAGCACTAATGCCATCTGCTTTGCTTTGCTGTGTTCCTTCTCCCTCACACCGGTCTGATTTACATTGGTTCCAGTTTGAGGTGGCATAGGAGAGAGAAAATAATCTTTCACCCCAGTGTTTTGAAACAGCGCTGAAAAGTTTTGAGTAAATCAAAGCGTCAACTTACTTTAATTCCCACCAGATCTGTTTTGCAACACATGCTCAAAGCGGCACATTTCAATGTCTTCTGTAGAAAAGCACAGAGACAGTGATGCTTTTAAGAACACACTTATGCGTCTCCTCCTGTGTGTGTGTGCATATGTGTGTATGTGTGTGTGGACATATGTTAATGTATGCATGCTTGTGAATGTGAAACTGGGCTTCAGGCGCCGCTTCACCTCCTTGGCTGAAATGACACAACTGATGTTCCTGTGAAGCCCTGCGATGAGATGTTTACCAGAAATGACTACTGAAACACACCTCCGACCAAGCTGCGTACGCCACTTCAGCTGAAAATAAAACACGCTGATGTCATTGCGATAGCCGCCACTGCCGATATTTGTTTGCACAGGCAGTCTGCCAAATGATTAAATAAAGCAGGCCTGCATCCCAATCATTTCTCAAAGTAAATAAATAAGAAGGAAACTGACAAAGCTGGGACAGTGGGCCTGCACTGGCACAGACTGCATGAGAGCCTCTGTGTGCGCCCTGGGGGTGTAAAGATTGCCCCAGTGATTTGATTCCAGTATGTTGGTATCTTTTATAATAGCTTGCATAACAGAATATGTTTACATGTAAAAAACATGGAAAGCACCCTTCACAACAACCCCTGTTCATGCATCAGATAAATATAATACACTTTTTTGCCTGTTCCTGCTTGCTATAATTCACTTTACCTTAATATATGATCTTTAAAATACTTCATAAATGCTTATTTTTTATGAGTTAACCTGGTTAGGAACAATTAGTTCTGGATGAGTTCAACGTGTCCAATTAGTTCAACACTATGTTCCACTCAGTGGGAATGTTCAATGGGATTTTGCCTTGTTCAGAATTCCTGAAGATCAATGGAAGAAGACAAGAAACTAATTTGACTGAAGCAACATTTTAATGTATCAGTAGAACGTCTTTAATGTCTTCAAACCATTAGCATGGATGCTAGCTAACTATGTTTAGTGTATTTTAAATCATAATAAAAATCTACTCTACAACCTCAACCGTTACTTGTTTAAGCTGCTGTTTTTATTTCTGAGCTGGGTAACGTTTTATTTGAATTGTTAATATCATGTTTCCTAGTAGTTATAAGGTCATGGAATCCCCCAAAGTCTCCGCTCACATTCTGGTCAAAATAACATTGGATTTAAAAAAAAAAGAGAAAGAAATAGAAACGAAAAATGTTTTTAAGGCTCGGGGCACTGTTGGTACTCCAGTGCATTTTTAAAAAATGTTCTGAACTGCACTATATCTGATTAGCTTATCATCCGGTTAAGTGAAATTTGAGATTTGATCATGAACCGTTTCCAAAGGAATCATGATCAAATCCAATCATTGTGATTAACATTGACACACCTAATGCACACCAAGGTTAAAAGCACATTCCAGCCCGTTCTATCGACGTTCCCAGATCATTCGGCCAGACAGCCTTTCAGCCGCACTGCGCCAATATGTGCTGATTCTCGTGAATCCTGGTGTATCTGCCACCTCATCGGTCACACACCAATCACCAATCACCAGTGGCCAAAGCCCCTCTCCGGCTGTCTGCACCTGCCCCCGAAATCCCTATTACAAAATCCCTATTGATTTAAGCTCCCTGTGCACCAGGAGGCTCCAGATTGAAGTAAGGACATCTCTCCAGGGTTCTCCACTGATCCCACCATGGACAATTGGATCACGCTGAGAGGTGTTTACTTCATGTAAAGGCTTTTCTTTTTTGTGCAGACATGACCTAGAGCACCACATTCAAAAATAGGTCAAAGAAGTATTAAATATTGCTAGTGAAAATAGAGGGCGCCTGAAATAACTTTGTCCAGATCCGTCATTTATTAACGATGGGCAGTTTGCAGGCAGCACTGGTTCAAAAACGACGGAGGCCTCTGACCAGAAAGCTAATGAGGAAATAGGAGGACACTGTGCACATGTACACTTTGCAGTACGGACCTCATAAGATCCGTCTGGAGAACAGATGCATGGGCTGGCCAAGATATTCTGAGGTGCCCTTTAAGAGTGAACCATATGCATTTGTTGAGATGACATTTTGAAGGGGTCAACAACAGCTGAAACACTTTAATCTATGTAACATCTTGGTCTGCAACTTAAATATCACTCTAATACTGCATACTATTGTCAAACGGTGGAAACGCTAATGGTTTTCATAATGTGTTCTTTACCAGTTTGCTTAACTTGACCTTAAATATAAGCAAAAACAGCAAATCTGAAGAAAATGTGCTACCTTGAGAAGAATAATCCAAGTTTTTATTGCCTTGCTGTGATGAGTCCTGCAAAAATGCACCGAAATTCATTTCGGGTGTTTTTATTTATTTTTTTATTTGAACGAAAAATTGAAAAGTGAGTGAAAAATAAACCTCATTATAATCAAGGCATTATTACAAATAAAGGTGCCAAAGCAATTAATCACCTGACCAGCTACTTTGCAAACATTTGGACATTTAGATAGTTAGCAGATGAGAAAGAACAAGGCTAAAATATCTTATCCAGAATTAGCAACCTGCTAATAAAGCTCGCAAGTCAATGTATTCCACTCTCATAAACTACCATAATAGGTTCTTAGGACTGGTGTCACTGAAGAACCTACCAAAACAGGAAAATCAAGAACTTTTTAAAAGTTTAGAGAACCTGATATTAAGCTTCCAGTTAAAACTGTTCTAGTTAAAACCAGCACTCATAAGGTTTCAAAACACCCCCGTGAACTTTTCATGGCAACTGACAACAACCTTCATAAACATGTGTTAAGCCCATCAGTAACTAAACTCATACATTCATGATCCCAACAAACTGGAGTCGTTTTAAATATTGTTTTATTCAATTTAGATGTCGTTTCACCTCTGAAAATGTAATGACAGCCGAAGCTTGTCGGTTTTATAAAAGTACGCGTTTGGTTACAGATGGGCTTGGCATATGTCATTAGCTTTAGTGATGTCACATGGTTGGTCTGATTCCACGTGGTGTATTTGCTCAGTGTTCGGTGTCACACACATCAGACCCGGCTAAACACAGCTCTGCTCCCCCCGCCACCAGCAACAAACACAGGCTGCTTGTAATAGCTCTAGTAGCCACACTAAAGAGAGGGGAGGAGGGAGACTGACCTGCCCCCATGGTGGCAAGACAGGTGGCTAAGTGAGGAGCGGGTGCTGGGGAGTTAGAAGCTTAAGTTTGGCTCCTCAAACTCTAAACCCACTTTAGATATACATCAATTAAAAAAACACCTGCCTAATATCATGTAGTTTCTCAAGCACTTCCCATAGATGCTCCACCAGACCTGGGGAACTTGGAGACCAGGACAGCACCTGTTTGTCTTGAACATTTTTTGAGGTGTGGTAGGACACATTGTCCACTGCCATTAAGGAACGCTGTTGTTAAGAATTGTCTGTTACTAAGATAGCTACAATAGAGTATATTTTATTCATTATTTGGGGAAAAAACTACAAATATTTTTTAATTACTACTTCTGATTCTTATTTATAATAGTTTACAGGGACCCACTGCTCTGTTTACCATAGATGCGTTTTAAATTTACTTCCAACATTTACAGCTTCAGAGGATCTGAAACCTGGGTTTCTGTAGGATTAAATTAGAATGTTAAACAAACTGGTTTATTTAATGGAAAAAGGGTTAATCAGTAGTGAGTACACACACTAAGACAAGGTGTTTTGAGAGAGCTGTGTGTGAATGTTTGTTGGTGGGGGGTGGAGGGCATTGGTTTGGATTCCTTTTCCCTTATGTGCCTCCTACTACTCACACACACACACACACACACATACACACACACACACACATACACAGACGGGCGCGCGCTAACACAGTTAAACAGAATGAACATCTCAGTCCAAAAGTGCTAAGAGTGAGACTAAACAATTGTTCTGAGAAAGTCGCAGCCATAAATGGAAACCACGTCAGCTCTGCACTTCATTCAGCCTCAGGACCATGAAGACCAGAGCGCTATTCGAACAGGCAGCTCCTCTTACCAAGATAAAATCTGACACTGGGCCTGCTAAACAGCCCTGAGCCCGCCGAGGAGAACATCTTCAACCCTCTTGTTTTGCTCAGCTGAACTGAGGTGATCTCAGACCTATAAAAACTCGAACTACACATAAAGCTACTGAAGCCGTCCATATCTCCATCTTCTCTCCTTATCTGCTGCTTCACCAGAAGGACAGTATTATGTAAATGTTCCTCCCTATGATGCAGGGGGGGACACTGCCTGGCCAAGAAAAATATTTTTTGTTTTTGTTTTTTTGCTGAGAAGACTTTGTAAACATTTGGCCGCCCTCTTTCTGCCGCATTTCTGAGAGCGCGTTTTAAAGTTCATCCCTTTTTGTTTATTTGATGTCTTGGGCAGCTGCTCCCTCTTGCTCTCTCTGAGCGCGAAATGACGTCAAATAAGAACGATTCGCAGCAGCCCCACCAGGGCTCTTGCTTTCAGTTTGTTACCATAGCAGCAGCCCCACTTCCTGCCCATGTGAGGTTTCCTGTGTTCATTCACTTTTTTTGCGTGTGTGTGTGTGTGTGTGTGTTCCTCAGCTGGGCCTTCTGTAGCTCTGTATACACCACCATAAAAGGACCTGGGCGTACTTTGAGTTCAAGAGTTCTTCTTCAGGGTCCACACATATGTCCTATATGTTTTATAAGCCTTAACTTTAATTCATTTTATTATATCTGATTTTTTGCAACAATAAACTTCATTTAATCTTATTTTCATTTCTTTGTTAATTATTTTGTTTGTAAGTTTGTTTACTTTTCAGTCACTTTTGACTTTTAATAACTTTTAGCTTAGTGTTTAGTATTGTTTGATTTATATTATTTCTATGTCATTTTCAGTTTCAGGTATAATTGTTTTTGTACCTTTTTGTTTGCATCATTTTACTTTTATTTCTTTTTATATTCAGTAAATGAATGTTATTCTTGTTCATTATAAAACAGGCGTCCCTGCTAGTTATCATTAAACCCTAAACAGAAGGACATGGAACGGAAAGGACGTGTCCATTTAACTTTTTAAAACTGTTTAAATGGTTTAAGATGTGTATATAAATTAGCATGTGACAATGCTTAAATAAATGTAAAATCATTTTACACTGTTGGCCACAACTCAAGTGAACGTAAACACTGTCTGTGTGATTCCACTAGCACAGCAAATGTGGGTATTTCTTTCAGACTGTTTTTGAAGTAAAGTGAGATGTTTCGTGATTTTTTGAAATGGGGATTTTTTGGGGCCGAGTGTTTTCAGAGATCCTCAGCTATTTGCTCTTCGTGTTTCAGGAAGGTGCTTTATTGAGCAAAAACTCATTGTTGGGTTTTTACCTGCTATTGTTTCAGCGACTGAAGGTCTTTTGAATTCTGAGCAAGTCACGTGCCCCGTATATCAGTGCTTTTTATCTTACGTTTTGGGTCTTCTCACGCAGTTTCCTGCCTACCCTCACAGTAACTTGGCACTTTAAACTCATTTCAAATAGTCAACGCTTTTTATGTTCTTCACGAGGGGAACCCCCAACCCCCCCCCCCACCTTTTTGATTATGCAGCCACTATAGCACACATATGGCGTGAATATGGAGGTGGGGTACCAGTAATTTAATTTTGCCAGTGCAAGACGAGCTCATTGCACATGCAGACATCATGTCATCTGACTGCTCTTTCTCAAACTGTTGTTTCTCTTTTGTTTCATCTGTTTCGTATGTGTGGGTTTCTCTGAGCTTTCCACTTAATCAAACCTCAGAGACCTGTAAGCTCTTGCAAATTTGGCTCGCGACTCCGACCGCATCTCAGGAGGCACAGCCCTGAACGAGGCTCCTTGCTGTCATTCCTGTGAAATGCCATGGGTCCACTGAAGAGCATCTCCTGAGGTTCAAATCTGGCACCATACTGGATCTTCAGAATGTGTTGGGGTGTGACAGTGATGTTTTTCTTTTTTTTCCGGAAAGTACACTTCAAATTTGTCATAGCTCCTACCGTCAGAAAGAGCAGCTGTAAGATCAGCTCGGCACGCTGTTCTCGTAAAGGCGGCTCTTGACATTTGGAAGACAGTAATCCTAGACCAGTGTTTAGCTGAGTCTCCTTTCAGCCATCAAGCGAAGGAGGCCGGCCTTCCTGGAGATGCAATTCAACCAGTTGCGCTTTCACCTGCTGAGCGAAGGAGCTAAAACGATGGCTTGGCCTTTCAGAAGCCCCAATCATTCCTGCAGCAGGCCTCTCCGCACACCCACTCCCCCAGCCCCCACCCCCATGCAGTCCCTAAGAACACAATTAAGTTTGACAGCTCTTAATTAGATGACATATCTGGACTGTTAACTGCGGTCCAGAGATGCAGCGAGCAACAGGTTAGGCCTTGTTGTAATGATCGGTAAATGAGGTGCGATGAAGGGGAGCGATTATTAATTTCTGGGCCATACTTGTGGCTTGTGGGTGAAAGAGTGCTGGGAGAGGGTGATGCAGCGATGTTGCTGCACTTGCTAAAGGTCACCAGTATGTGCTTAAGTGTGTGCATGATGACCCTTTTACTAGAGAGTCGGAGCCAGACCACTCATAAGTGTACTCTACAAATGTCTCCAAAACACAGCTATAAGCTAAAGGCACGGGCGGTGAGCTGAGCAATCGTGGCGGGAACTTGAGTGTGGGTGGACGAAACTACACCCTTATATGCATCAGGCGTCAAAAATCCGTTTGCATATTAGCACCTGTCTCTTGGGGGTCTCTCTGGAGGTCCTGCAGCATGACGAGACTGGCTGCGGATCCCATGGCCTCCTTTTCCAGGGAATGATGAAAGGGTGGCCCGTAGTGATATGGTTAGACAGCTGGAACAGCATGAGAGAGATCAAGAGCTGTGCTGCACAATCTGGGAGCACGGTGAAAAACAGGGGGAAGAAACAGATCAACAAAATGGCATTAAAGGTCCATTCAGTTAAAGCAGCTGCATAAATAAGGTCCGTGTGACATTTCAAACAGATCACCATTCTTCCTGTTCAACTGCACTGGGAACGGACAAGAGATGAACAGAGAGCAACACATTCCATCCAGAAACACGCGAGGGATTCCATTTGGTGTGCTCACAATACAGAGCTGTCCTGTAACTCCGTAGCGAGACCCCTTTTGTTGGGTTTGAGATGAAGTGCTTTTTGAAAAAAGAAAAGAAGGAAACATTCAAAATGATGGGTTTTGGCTTTTTTTCCACTAAAGTAGCAGTTTGACTGCTTTGAAAAAAAATCACATCTTTATTTTGATACACTACAATTTGCAATCATGGTTTAAAAGTTTAGAATCACTGTTTTCATTCATGTAAAAGCAGTGTTGCTGTGCGTATATGTGTAATATGGTTCTTTACAGTTTCAGGGGTTTCAGCTAGGGAAGGAAGCTGTAAATATCCTGAAAGATGAACAGAGCTGTAAGAACTGAAAAGGCTGTGCTGTGCAACCGGTTCGGATTTAAAAGGTTGTGTGTAGGCACATAATGTATCAACAGGTTACTATTAAATAGACAGGGATTCCCAATTTTTTGTATGGTGTATTTGCATGATGCATGCTAAGTAATGTATTGAGAGAACACCAATGGAATGAAAACATGCAAATTATTCCAAATGTTTCTCAACTGAAGGATACAAACTACTGCATTAGGTGCCAAATGCATCTTTAAACTAAAGACGAAAACTCCAGACACCAAACATGCTGTGATGGACTACATTTAGGAATAAATTACATTTACATTAACATTTACGCCATTTATCAGACACTTTTATCCAAAGCGACTTCCATTCCCAAACTTAACTTGGGGTTAAGGGTCTTGCTCAGGGACCCAGTGGTGCTGAAGGTAGGATTCATACCCATGACCTCTTTGTCCAAAGGCAAGTATCTTACCCACTAGGGCACCACCACCCAAAAAGTCCTAAAGCAATACCCATTGCTCACAAATTTTAATACCATCTTGTTTGATCTCATTTTCCCATGCATGCCACTCAAAATACTTTGCGTGTAGAAAAGTCAGCATCACATGAGCCGCTTCAGCTGTGCCTCCCACTCTGAGCACCAAAAAGAGGAGGAGGAAGAGGATGATCACCCATGCGAAGAGTCGTTGGGCCGTTTTGGAGCGCAGCAGTGCGGTGGAGGGCTTTAGCCACAGCCGTGTCTTTCTTCCTCAACGCTCAGTTTCGATTTCAGTGCATGCTGCACAGCGCCACGCGAACACCGAGCCTTTCTTCTCAGCAGTCAAGTGTGTGGAGGCAGATGCAAAGCTCAGGCAATGCAGAACCAGGTCGTGGGTTCTGGGAAACACTCTTAACTGAAATTGTAGTATTACTGGAAACTTGAATAGGTTGGCCCTTTGACCCCGCCTGCTAAAACAGCTCTCACATGCTGTAGCAGCAGCGCCGGATAGTGCGAGACTTTCGCTGTGCTGTCAGAAGATGGGCCATTGACGTACATGATTAAATACAAGTTATCTTTTGTTGTGGCTGAACAGTCAAGACCATAAATACTGCACTGCATAAATACTGCATATGTACTTGTATATATTAGTGGTGTCAAATTAACACGATCATTCCGATCAATTAATCACAGATAAAATAACGCTGTGACCCCATTCTGGCCACAGGTGCTCTGTAAAATGATGAGAATGCGCTGCTCGGCCCAATGAATGGAAATGTACGTTTGAAAACGGAAAGATGTAACGGCTGGTAAGAGTATCGTTATCTGCTGTTCATGCAATAAGGAAATTTTGTATCATCAGAGTACATCACATGCCCCCTCCCACTTTTACAGCAAAAAAAAGTGTGATTCATTTAGAGCCTGTAATTAAATGTTTTAATCGCTTTACTCCTCTAATATATATATATATATATTGGGTGGGCACATCTCCTAATATTCAAATATACTCTAATTGTCCCCTCAGTATATTGATAAGACTGGCAACCACACATCACTGTTAGGCAGTATGCACCACCGCCAAAAGTATTGCATCCCCCAAGTCATCTTCACACAACCTAATAATGCCTATATTCCCAGAATGTTACTTCCATGGCTACAGTTTTGAGTAAAATTCCATACAATGAATGGAGATAATATGACCCTTAGTGCCAGAGGATATGGTGATTTGAAATCCATTCAGATGTGAGACTTTTGGGGTATGAAAGGTGCAGTGCCCCCCCAGGACCAGCATTCACAATCACTACCAGAGGATGTGTGACAATGCAGCACTAGAGTGATCCTCAGTAGAAAGAAGTGTAAAGTCAAATGTATTCAGTGTTCTTGTCACCCCAGTTATAGCTGATGAGCTCAGTGTTATGTGTCTGAAGTTTGTTTCTTTAGTTTTCCACAGGAGTGAGGAGGCTAATGTCGCTAACAGGTCGTGTTTGCAGCCACTCGTTAGCATCGTGTAAACCGCATGGATTTGAGCTGTTGTTCTATGATTCATAACGAAAACAATTAAACCTTTCAAATGGTTCTTCAAAGTCAACCTGAAATCAAAACCGACCTTTTATTACAGTTGAAAGACTTATCGTTTCAGAGACAAAACCTTGTTTGCCTGTAATCTTCTATCAACATGTGATGCTGGTCCACCTTATAATCAACAACATCATGTTTCACCTGCCTCTCCCACCACCTTGACCTGATGTTTCGCTTGGAAATACGTCAAATACTACATACGGAAAAACTGGTTTCCAGTTCACACTCACCTGAAACCGGAAAGATTCTATGTTTGGCCACTTTTTCTTGTAACTAACCACCGAAGAATCTTTATGTAAGACTTTACTCCTGAATGGACTTAAGGTTTCTGACACTGAGTGACATTCTCTGAGTGGCGTATGTTGTATTGGTAAATGCAGTAACAGCAGCCTGTACTTTTATCCACCAGTGGGTAGCTATAAGCTCCCATGAGTCTCAGTCCCAGTTCTTATGTGCATCAAAAAACAAACATTTGCCTTTAGTGATAAACCACCAGGAACCAACCCTATTTCCCCATTTTTCATTTTAAACTCCTTCTACTTTTTGATGTAGTTGAATGTCCCTATGCTTTCAGATCTTTCACTCAAAACAAATCTTTTCCTATTATACTAAACCATCAGAACTCAACCATATTATATGCATATTTACCCATTTTTCATTTTCATCTCAATATAGCTAACAGCCTGCATGGTTTCCGTCCTTACACACACCTGTTCCTGGTTTACACAGAACACAATGTTGTAGAACAGGGAATTTCCTTCAGCATTCATATGGAAACATACTGTACACGTGATGGGCAATGTTTTCTTTAGCATGCATTAGCGTATTAGTTCCCCGTCTTAGACAACAGGCGGCTCAGAAGGATGATTTTCCCCTTGAGTGAAATGTTTGCATGATTGTTGACTTGTTAGTGAGGATTTAACGTTAACGCATCGCATTATCGGCAGTGAAGGTTTCCACCATCTCAAAAGTCAACGGCTAATTATCTCTTTCCCTGTTATTAGTGCAGCATAAGCCTAAAAAAACGTCTCATCTTCTCTGCCTTCATCGAAGTTTTCCACCTCCTGTCCTGAGCATGTGTGTGAGTGGCAGGTCTGGACACTAAATGCAGAAGTCGATCAGCCAAGCATGTTCAGGCTATATTTTTACACTGGAGTCGTACGGTTGTGAAGTAAACTAATATAAATGTGCATATGGCTTCTGTTACTGTATGATTTCTGTGAAGAAAAAGCCTGTGATCTGTAGGATTGTCATGCCTGTATGTAAAACTTTGCAGGTATTGTAGTTAGACTCTCACCAAGGTTTGAAAAGGTTAAGATATTCAAATGCCAGCATTAAATTCTCTCTGTTGTATCTGCATATACACACACGCACACATATAATATATATATATGTGTATATATATATATATATATATATATTGTTATTATTATTACCATGCAGGCATTGAACATTTTTTGACACTTATGTCTTGAATTGAAGGCCTTGCTCGCATAGTAATGGCTCACCAAACATGGACAGAATTCAGGTGTTTGTTACTTTGCAAAGCTATGTTCTTTTGCCCACTTTTGTAGAAAACAGTATTCAGCATCACATGAGCAAGTCTTGAGTTTACAAGCGTGTGACTCATGCACCATGCTAGCGGGTGGTCATGAGCTTCTTAGCAACATTAGCAAACTTCAGCGTCCAGAATGTTTTGGCTGATCGACTCCGGTTGGAGAAATAAAGGAAAATTGTGCAAATTTGTCCCCTCGCCCCAACCAGCCGCTTGCCTACTGCACTAGCCTGAGCTCGAACCCAACTCATCCCCAATCTGTCAGCTTGTCTTGTGTTTTCTCCTGTGGTGGGAGAGCGGGTGGGCTGACAGATGGGGGAGAGCGTTGGACTTTCCATGAGCATCCAATCCCATCCCAAATCACCCCACAGCCCCCACCACAAGCCTGGCTCTGATCCGGCCCCCCTGCTGCAGAGCCAGCAGCAGCCGCGTCCGCTTTCATACCACCTTTCATCATCACCATACAGCTGTGCAGCCGCGTGGAGACGGTGCAAGGCAGTGTGCGAGCACCGTGTCCCACTCGCCGTCTCTGATCACGTACTCTGAAGGGCACGGTTAGATGGAAATGAGGACAACATGAGAAACATGAAGAGGAGCAGCAGCATCTTGGAGGATGTGTTTGGTCCCAGATTCCACAAATGTAGCTTTTCAATGAATTCCTTCAATGTGGAACATCCACACACAGTCTGTCTCCTTTACAGGCCTGTGCAGGATCCTGCAAACATCTAAACAATCCTTTCTTCCTCAGTAATAAACCAATTAACGACACGGGCGATACACATGTTTTCTTCCAATTTATTACCTAAAAAAGAAAATGTCCTATCACAAGTCACACTGAAATGTATTGCTTAAGAAAAAAATATATTTAGATATTTTCTTTTGTCGTTTTTTTTTTTCCACTTGATTATTTCCATTATATTCCACAAAAACAAAAAACGGGGCATAGCAATACCCCTTTTTCGCCTTCTCCCACTTTAAAAAAAATGCACAAAGAAATACATAATTCACAGTTACCATTTTGGTTTTTATAAATTAATACAGTCACACATGTGCTACACCGGTCTAGAGCTAGAACATTGTATTTTTGACTCTTGTTATTATCTTTAATTGTTGGCTACAAGAAAGAACAGGCAACTTAAATGATGTGAACTTCAACAAACTGTATTGTAAATGCCCCCCTGCCCCACCCCACCCCCTTAAAACATCCCACTCTCAAACTTGTAATTTTTTTTTTTTCCATTTTCTTATTTTTTTTCTCATTTCACATATAGGTGAGGCACACACAGAGTATATTTCATACATATATGGAAATTAAAAAATGTTTTTTAGGGGCTTTGGGTGTGGGGTGAGGGTAGGGATTGGGGGGGTGGTGGGGTGGGGGGATTGGGGATTCGTCCTTTGAAATCTTTTATCCAAGGAGGGAGGAAGTGCATGTAGTAACCTGTCCTTAAAGGACATCTCCGTTCAGAGTCTGGGCACTTTTTAGCTGTAGCACTACAGCGGAACCTTCCTCAATATTTCTCTTTCTTTATTTTTCCATTTTCCTTTTTTTTACATTTCATTTGTAAATTTGTTGCTTTTCAGCTTCTTGGTGGAAGGACAGATTAGGGTTCAAAGGATATGATTTTACAAACAAAGTATGGAACACACTAATGAAACCTGAAGCCATTCCTCTTACATCCAGGTAGTGCTGAATATTTGCAAATAATATTTTGAACAATAATAATAATAATAATATTACTACCATTTTTCTACCAGAGCTCATATGATACTGCTGAAGAACCTGCAAGGGGTTGGAAAATAATAATTGTTCTGCTGTTTTTTCTTCTCCTCACTCACTGAAGGGCAATTTTTTAAGGCACAGAAGCCTTGACATGTTAGAGCCTCCACCTTGAAGAAATGCAAAGAGTTGCCCGACTAATTGGAGATAATGATGTTTTGGCAAAAACACGAAACAAGAATTCTGACGACAACAAAAAAAAAGAAAGAAAGAAACATCCCTATCTTGTCCCCCAGTCCCCAAGTGTCTCATTGTGAAAGTTAAGGCCACTTGAAAAAAAAAAAAATAGACTAGGTTCCCCTCCAGGCAAGTAATCTCGTTGCAAACTCAGTGAGTGCAATCATGGTTTTCCTTTCATTTTTCATTTCTTTTTTTTTTTTTATTTGAATCTTGATTATAGTTTCAAGTCAGTAGGGGCAGACGCTGGTCCAACATCCTGGTTTCTCCTGCTGGGGAGGTGGGGGGGCAGGGCATTCGGCTCTGTGGACCCCTTTTGTAGAAAATGTTCAGTTGCTCTAAGTTTGTCACAGTCCAGGAATGATCCATGAATACAGTAAAAAAAAAAAACCCCAGCCCATGTTTTGGTTCACCACTGATATGTAACGTCATCTCGAATTAGGAGATCCCGGTCAGCGGAGCAACTAGTTTTTTCTTATGAATGCATGCATTTTTTATTTCTTTTAAGCACCAGTTTCTTGTGTTGTTTTTTTTTTCTCCTACGTAAAGACGAGGCTAATTCACACATTTGCATGCAAAGTAAAGTCCCATGTAGCAGCAGAACTGTCGGGTCTGTGGAAGGCCTAATTGGATGTTAGTGCATCTACCAGTGAGGCACGATCGAGTAAGTGAAGGTGGCGGCTGCAGGCCTGTTTTTCTCTTTCTTCATCGCGCGGACAAGACTGAGGGGCCTAAATAAGGGCAATTTAAGAACAATTTGCGAAAGGTTTGCTTCGTGAGACTGCCATTACTTAGACAAAACAGTAGTTATCATGGGAAAGGGTGGCATCTGAAGTTTCAAGCATGTATCTGAATGTTAATCTGCGTTTTCCTGATGATCTCGGAGAAAGAATGAGCGATTTCGATGGACTCTACACTAAAATGTACCTGTTATTCACAGATAGGAGGACAAACCGAGAGAAACTCTGTGTTTAGATAGCTATAACAACACTATTTCTTTCCTGGCTTCACCTAAGCCATATTCAGTAACTAGGTTTTTTTTTGAAAGCATCATGTTAAAAAGGAAAATATATATATGTATATATATATATATATATATAGTCATATATATATATTAACTGACTGACTTTACAGTTCATCATATTTTGTTTTTATTTTTGGTGTTTTTTGAACGTTTTTTGAGAATGAATCCGGCTTTAAACCCCCGTCACTCCACCGATCTGCGTTTAAGAAGCTTTTTGTGATGTTGAACATGCACTGTACCATTTCTTAGTCATGTTTTGACCATCTTTCATTGAAAACCAAAAAGATATGTGCAAATAAAACCTCCTCGTCGATAGGACCGAAAACCTGAATGCTATGTGGGTAATGCTACATATTTTTTCTGTTTTCAAAAATAGTAAATTGATTAATAGTACGAAAAAAAGCATAAACAAAGAAGAAATAACCCCACCCACCCATTTCAGATCTGCTTCATGGCTCCTAAAATTGTTTTAAATGCCCCTGTGGGAAAGAAATAAAATAAGAAGGAAAAAAAAAGTGGCAGCAAGACCAGTGAATGTTTTCTAGATTCGTGGCAGCTGCTTTTGCCCCATGTTCTCCTCGGGAAAACAAAACAAAAAGGAGAAGAAAGAAAACCCCCAACACCATTGAAGTCCACTATGCTCCTTTCTTGCTCTCTGCGTCCTGCAAAAGTTTGCATCTGTGTCCTCGGCGGTCATCAGTCTAATCCACGGCCGCCATGCAATCAGCCTGGAATCAGGTCCGTTTCCAAAAACGCAGGCTGACAGGGACAGTACAGCAAAAAGTCAGTTTAACTTCCATTGTGAAACGAGTCTGTGGGTGAGGGGAAGCGTTCAATGCTTTGAATTTTTCTCAGTCGTCACCAGCCTGAACGTTCGCGCAGTCCCCCTTCCTGTACACACCCTAACGCTAGCGGCCTGTCGCCCTCCTAAATGAAGACGTCCCGTCCTCCTCGTCCTTTCAGGCCATGATGAACTCCGACTTCATGTCGGCCTTGACGTCGGGCTTCCACACTGAGTCGTCAAAGTCCAGGTCCAGGGAGCCCTCGCTGGACATGCTGCTGTTGCTGTTGCTGCGGCCGGCCTTGCGGTTGAGCAGCCAGGGGTAGGGGGCACGCGAGTCCCTCCGGGCCTTCCTGCGCAGGCGCTTCTGCTGCATGAGGAGCTGCAGACGCTCCACCTTACAGCGCGTGGCCCGGTTCTCCGTCTGCCGCAGCCGGTCACCTGGAGAGAGGAGGGAAGAGACAGAATTAGATCCAGTCAGACTAAGACTTGCCTGCAGGAGCTCCATGAGGTGGTTCAAAACACGAATGTGCAGTCACTACACAGCACAGGTGGTGGTGGGTGGGTGGGTGGGTGGGTATAAAACAAGAGAAATACCGTTTCAGTTCAATTCAATTTGATTTTTACAGCGCTTTTTGCAACCAGTGTTGTCACAAAGCAGCTTTAGTTCCAAGTTCCAAGTTCAAGCCCCTAGGTGACAGAGGTGAGGAAAAAGTCCCTAAGCCTGGAGGAAAAAACCTCAGGAGGGTGCCCATCCTCCTCTAATCAACCCAGAGTGTGAAAAGCTATGAAGATAACTCTCCATAACAACAGTGGGCCTTCGTGTACAGACTTAATCACTCCTGAACAGCTGGCAGTCTACGGCTGACGGTATTTTGTGAGACAAAATAGGTCAGACAAATGATTCCATTTTTTATACTTCAATGACTCTTTGAGTTATCAAAAATTAGGACCCATTTCTACTTAGTGAAAATATGCTGCATCCTCTGTAGTTTTAGCAGTCCTCCACACCCTTTTGGACACACCTAGGTTCAAAAACTCTATGGCCATGCTTGATTCCAGGCAGGGCTGCCGCGTTTGGACTGTGGAGCTTCAGCACAGGCGTGTCTGTGCAGTGTTAGCTGAGATGAAGGCTCAGGATAAATACACTGAAGCTTAAGCCATGATGCTGTTATACTTTACAAAGGCTCGCTGTGATCTGTCCCAGACTCTCACACTCTCTTTGCAGACACACACACAGGTACATGTGCTTGCAGTATCTGATATCAGCACAAAGCATGGGGCTGTATGTCCTTGCTAACAACCTTATCGGAAACTGTTTTTTTTCCAGAATCACATCCTGGTGGATTTGACCTTGAGACTTGCAAATAGTAAAAGGATGCCTGCCATAAAAACACACACACACGCACACGCACACGAATAGCCAGGTGCCACCATGGAGCTGAGCTGGGCCTTCTTTCACAGGTAAAGATTTTCTAACACTTATCATTTTCCATCACTGCAGCAATCCTCAATGCATTTTTAGCTGTTGATGTGCCTATTGCAAAAGAAAAAAAAAGTCTCCAGGGTTTTCTCTTCTCTGTGCATTAGACCACACTATTCGGCTCAACCTTAATTTCATTTATAAATATATTCAGAAGGATGGAAGGGAAAAAGCAACCGCAATCTATTAGCTAGCTCCATTAGGATCTATCCCAGAATTAAATAATGAAATAAAAGGGTAGAATGTCAATAATCCAAAGCACAGACCATCTTTCATTGGATGCAGCCTGCCTCTCACTCTCTCTTACACACACACACGGAGATACACACACACACCAGAGGCAGCAGCAGCAGTAGCTTTTAACATGGATCGATGGCAAATTAAAAAGACCTATTGATTAAACCTTAGCTCTAGTGCGGCAATCCATCTCCAGGCGAGGACACGGCTATTGGCTTTCAATAGAAAATGCAAGCGAATGGAAATTGTAAGCGAAGCAAGGCAGGCTTCATCCCCCCACCACCCTTTTCCTGGCCTAAGCTCATTGAACGAGTAATCACCCACCCAACTCCATCCCCCCCAAGTGTAAAGAGACCCCAACAGCACACACACACACCCTCCCAAACCCTGTCTGCTGTAAGAGAAGGAGGTGAAAGATAGGGGGGGCCGTGTTGTGGCATTCTGCCCCAGCTAGATGGATTCTGGGGGTGGGGATCAGATATGTTTGGCAGAACTCAAATCAACCTCCGTCCCCTCCTGAAAACGTGAGATTGTGTGGGTTCAATTTTCCCTTGTACTTAATGAGGGATTTTTCATTGGTTATGGATAGGAGTCTTCCATGGAAAAATGTTTGCTGAAAATGACTTCTACATGGCGCCTTGTCTACCACTGGGGCTTCCTAACTGTCTTTTTGCTCGAAAGGACAGGCCATATAAACAAAGGCTTCATTACATTTTCATATCACTTCTCCTTCCAACTAACTCCTTCCAAGAGCACTTCACTGTGCCTATGAATACATATATATATATATTTAGATCTAATACAGGATACTGACAATAGAGGCAAATATAGATGATGGTCTATACTGAAATGCACTGGGCCTTTGTTCTGCTCCGCTAACCACCCACCCTCCTTATCCCTCGCATGAGCTACTACCAACTTCCCCCTTTTTAAAGCCCAGAGAAAATAAAGCATCAGAGCTTCATCCACTGCTATTTATTCCCTGGCTCTGGCTCTCTCCTTCGTGTGTCCTCTCCAGCAGTCCCAGTGCTGATGCTGCAGGCACAAATGTAGGCCAGCTACCCTCACACTGTCAGTCTTGCCTCTCCACGATAACTGCAGGGAGCAAGAGAAGGGGAAAAATGTACACACTTGGCATGCAAGCTCATGTGCTCCAAGGGACAAAGGTAAAAAAAAAGAGAGCTAGAGTGTCTCATTAGTAGCACGGAGCACGGCATGCCACTGCAGAGGTATTGTCCTGCACTCACAATGGGCTCAAAGAAGCTGAGGAGACCCCTTCCTACCAAGCCAAGCTTTTTTTTGTCTGACTGCGTGCTTTTTCTTCTTTGTGAGAATCTGTGGCCCTGGCCAATGTCTTTTCCCACACATGGCTGTTGAAGACGGAGATGCCATTCTAAATACCTGCTTGGACTATGTCTCTGTTGTTCATGACAATATTAGTAATGACAAGCCATGAGAAGCCTGATAAACCAAAGAACGGATATGATCCAACTAGAGTAAATGTTGTCTTGTCAATAGCCTTATCAAGTAGATCTCAAATTTGTAAGAGTATTTGGTATCTGGTACCCAGAGATTTTTCTAGGAGTATACAGCTCCTTGCTTTGGGGAAATGGGGACAGGACTTTTATGTTCTGTGGCCCAATGGGGACTCCAGTCTCTGTTTATGGTAGCAGAGGCTATTATCTGTGGCGGGGCTAGCCTAGCCTGTAGCCTTCCTGCCGCTCTGCCTGAGCAGACATAAGTAGGGAGAGGGAGGGAGGGAGGGAGGGAGAGGGAGAGGGGGAGAGAGAGAGAGAGAGAGAGAGAGAGAGAGAGAGAGAGAGAGAGAGAGGGAGAGAGAGAGAGAGAAAGAGAGAGAG
>JBBPDC010000038.1:9694565-9737989 GCA_037974485.1 Hemigrammopetersius urotaenia
AGAGAGAGAGAGAGAGAGAGAGAGAGAGAGAGAGAGAGAGAGAGAGAGAGAGAGAGAAAGAAAGAAAGAAAGAAAGAGTCACCCAGAAATAGAGAAAGAGAGGGAGAGCCTCAGGGAGAAAGGCCAGGCAGCAAGTGCGGGGGCTGGGCGGAGGGGAAGTGGGGATACACTGGGAACAAAAGCAAGAGCTAGCAGGAAAAATGCTTCCTTTTTCCTTACTGCTTCTAGTGCGTTTAAAGCTCCTCCCTTTTGCAAAGACTCGGGCATACACATATGCATGCTTGAGGACAGGACGGGAACAGAGTGATTTTTGCCAGCAGCAAATCACGAGTGAACGCGGGTCACCAACAAGGGGGGGGGAGGAGGGTGGGCGAGAGAAAAGAACGCCTCCCCCTCTGCTTCCCCTCCCTTCCTCTCTGCACCCTTCCCATCCTCCCTTCACTAGCCTCCTCCACCCCAGCTAAGTCCCTACGCCAACACTGCATTGTCTCTATGCAAGCCGTATGCTGCAGTGTCCTCAGATACACACCATGCAAACGAGCCCTGAGCACTACGGGTTGATGCAGACCCCAAAACCTGCTGCTAAACATCACGTGCAAGCGGGGGAGTTGTTCAGCTGTTCAGTCTGCACATGACTTATACACCTGGCCTTCCTCTCTTATCCCCCATAACCCACCCTCACCACCACCCACGCCCCTCCCCCGCAGAACAGCACTGCACGGCTGGGTCCTCCAAGGGACATAAAAAAGGCAAATGAGAACAAGCCTGGAGAACAAGAGGCTGGAAAAGATTACACTGGAAATCCCTCTGGAATTTCAAAGTAGCGACCGCTCTCTAACAAAAGCCGCTGTTCGGCTCCTTCTTATTGCAGAGCGTTTTAGAAATGGGGACAGACTCTAGCTTGCCTTGTGCATCTCAGCAAAGAGGGTGATGCATGAGAATGTATTGATCGTGACATTGAGGGAGGAGGATTTAGACCAGGCCCTCATGCTTATCGCCATGTGAGAGAAGAAAATGGAAGGAGTCACAAGGAAAAATGGGGATGGGTGGGGAAAGTGAAAGCAAGAGAGAGAATGGGGGGAGGGGGCAACGAATGAGGCAGTTGGCCTAGCTGAAGGCACTGGGTCAGTGAGCTCAGTCCAGACAAGCAGCCTACACTACTACAGCTGACCAGCTTCAGTGAGCTCTCGCTGCATTGATCCATTAAAGATCAGCTTAATTAGAAGTTGTCTTGTTTTGTCTTGCTTGCTTGTTTGTTTTTTTCCCCAAAAATCCTATGATCCTTTCGAGTCTGGATGCCACAGCTCTCATCAAAGGGAGGTTTCACAGCTGTACAAGCAACACAGCAAGTCAGAAGCTATGTCTGAGGCTATTCAGCAAGCACTATTGATCTGATAGACATATGAATGGCCATGGCAAGACAACATGAGCAACACAAGGCTTGTTCAATGCACAGTCAAATAAAAAGTCCTGATGGCCATGCCCAGCTTTGCTGTCAAATCAGAGCATGCAACTGTGCCATGATCCAGCTGCAGCATGTTCCATAGAGTGCTGGAAGAGAAGCCTTGAAGGGGAAAGCAAGCTCAGAGTTGTTACATGGCACAGGACAGGCATTGTGCTCAGCCATCTGGAGTCTTAAAACCAGGGGAGCCTTTACCAGTCCCGCCATCTCCAGCCACTCTTGGAAGCAATGCCATCAATGACCCCACAGGGAGCCTGCATCTCAAATAACCGTTATTTGCATACTGGGAGCAATAAAGGGCATCAGATAGGGGTTCTATACAGCCTTGGCCGACAAGAGGGGAGGCAGGTTCAGTTACGGCCTCACAGCAGCCAACCGGCGGCCTGGGAGGGCTACTTACACATTCGCCCATGGCGTGGTTGCACCAGGGAATAAATTATTGAACTGTGGCCAGGCACATGCAGGTCAGAGCTCCATAGCGACAGGGAGAGGGGCCTGGGGCACTCAAGCACAAAAAAGATCCACACAAATGGCGAGCTGGGGGCTCTTGGAGAGAAAGCAATGGCACTGTTTAACCGAGGAGCAGCCAGTGACAAAGAGGACTGAGATTTTGACATTTCATGTTCCACAGAATGTACACAGGAGCTGTGAGCATTTGCTTTTGGGTGGATTAAAGGAGTGACTTGAGGAATTTGAGCAGTCCCCACCCCAGCCCCCCTTGCTCGCTCTCTCTCTCTCTCACTTGCTCTCACTCTTTCTCTCCTCTGAAACACAACTCCACCCAGGCTGTCTCTTCCTGAGCCCAAACTAAACTAACCTGACCTGACAGATAGCGAGGGGAGGAGAAGGAGGGGGGCATTCCACCCCCACCTCCTGCCCCCTCCAGCCGCGTTTCAGACTCGGTTTGGTCCGCTTTTAGTCCTTCTGTTAAGCTCTGTGGCCAAGGAATACAGAGGCTAAAAGCTCTAGCTAATCTTTTAGCCTTCAGGACCTCATTCTGCCTTTCCGCCCTTCATTCCTTCTTTATTTCTTTCACGTTTATCCTCCTTTCTTTCTTTCCTTCCCTTGCTCCCTCCCTCTCTGTGGCACCACAGTGGAGCAGGCTGGTGTTCTGCTGAGCTATTTACTCACTCTGGTCAAATAAAAGGGCAGGCCCACACTAGGAAGGGAGTGCTGAGACCCCACTGAGCATAGGACTTCTATTCTCAATTGCCAAACCCTCTCCATAGGTGATCTTCCCCCTCCTGAGGCTCATAATCTAGTCTCTTCGGTCACGCAGGCCAGAGCCAGTCAAAGACAACAGTCTGATCAAATCAAAGCCAAAGGAAGGGGACCAGTTGCTTTCTACAGTCACATACCAGAGGTAAAGGAAGAAGTGGTGTCTCATGGAGACGAGTGCAAGTATGTGAAATTTCCAGGAGCCAGGCTTACCCAGAAGTCTCTTACCCAGATACATCATCTCCCAGACTATTCCTGTAGGCTCACAGAAGCAGATTTCTGTGAAAACTTTAACAGTCATAACGCAACTCAATCATCAGGTGCTGAGAAATTAAAGTCTGTCGAAGAGTCAGCTGTTTTTTCACCTGCTGGTCCCCAAAGCAGACTAAGAAAACACAAACTGACAAACACGCCAAAAAAGAGGCAGCTCTTTCCACAACTACCCCCTCCTCTCATCTCAAAAGGCGGCACCAATTAATCAGTGGGCAGTCACTGGCGAGATATAAACACTGATTTTTTTTATGAATGGAGTCTTAGTAGATTTTTTTCCCTTTCCTCCAGACCTACAAGCACAATGAGTATTCTCTTCAAGCTCATGTTTCTTGTATAAATCTCTCTATTTAAAGACTGAAAGGAAAACAAGAAGTCATTGAGGAGGCCTGGCTCACGGTGCATGGATGGCTTTTACAGATGGGGCCTGAGCGCTGGCCAGCCGGAGTGGAAACAGTAGGATGGCCCATTGACTGGAAATGTGGGAGTGGAACAAAGGCTGATGATAGAAGCAGGGGGTGAGTGCACAGAGCACACAGATCAACTATGCAATATTACAAAAGGTTTCCCCACCCCACTAGAATATTTTGCAAAACGGATCTAACATCATTGCATTATTCCAATAATCAACGGTATTCTTTCACACTCTGCATTTTTAAAGTGTTAATGAAATCTGCCATGCTCTCAATGGTAAATGGACAGCATTGTTTCGTTATCTGGAAGCTCAGCTGCAGCTGTGTTCTGCTCTCCTCATACACCGGAGTAAGGTAATTCAGTTTCTGGAGACAAAGCGGTGTACCTGCCACACGTCCGTAAAAGATCTTAGCTGACTTGCTGGCCCTCCTCCCCCTCCCATTCATTCTCTCCTAGAGGAAAGCTGACACCGTCAGCACAGAGACAAAGCCAGACCTGCTGCTGCTGCTGCTGCCAGAGCACAGCCACCGAAGCCTAACAGAACAAGTCTGCCAAGGAAGGTATTGGAATCTCAAGATAGCAGCATCTTTTTACCTCACTTACATCTCCCTTAAACTCTACACCACAAACATCAACCTGAACCTGTTCCATCAAAGAGTGCCTTTGCACTTTTCCTAGGAACCCATTTCAAGGTCCATATTTCAGTTCTTCACTCTTAGAACTACATCATTTATATATTAATTACCTACCAATTCAAAGTAGTTCAAGTTAGAGAGATCAACCCCATTCCTGTATGGCACATTCATCCCTTGATCAACACCATGGGTGTTCCAAAGAAACGAAGCTTAGATCTTAGGCTAAAACAACAGTTACTCACCAGGAGGCTTGCACATTCGGACCTGACTCTGGCATTGGACTAGTGGGTGGAGGGTTGGCTGGTTCATCAGTGGCATGGAGGTAGCTTTAGAGGAGATACCAGCAAGCTCGGACACGCCTGGAGGAGAAGGTGGGGGAGAAGGTGCTGGAGACCCTGAGCCGCCACACTGGGTCTGGTAACGGAGCTGCGTGAGGGATGCAGGCATGCCCTGGTAGTGGCGGGTAGCGCTCAGGAGGTCATTCAGGATCTGTAAGATGGTGCTGATATCCCGTCGTGGGCGCCCACTGCTGTCCTGACAGTTTGGATGCAAAGTGCCTGAAGAAGGGCAAAAGGAACACACCGAAGTTCAACACCTGCTCTGTTCCAATTTCAAAAGAAAGGCACTTTTTAGCCTTTCCCTGTGCATTTCCCTGCCACCATACTTATGATCACAATTGTTGTAGGAGGCTTTTACTGGCAACTCCCCAAACCCTGTTTGACAATGTTTTATTGTAACCCTATATTGAATTATTCCCACATTAAACACAACAGATATTACATATAGCTTCATCTACTGTTAGCTGTCGCCCCATTAGCCATGCATAGACCCCAATAGTCTTATTCCGCTTCATCACATCCCACAAAATATAAAGCAAGTATAAAGAGCCCTCGTGTTCTGTATGTATGTCATTTTCTGTATGCAAAGCTCAGGAGGAATTGGGGGTGGGTGTTTATGATCTTGTAGCAATGATTCAGAATACCTGAAAATGTTCCAGAGAAAACTCCTGGAGCATGGTTGACAAAGCTTTCGATAATAGCACCAGGTTTGCGGGAGCGCGAGGGAGCATTGCAGTTGCTGGCAGTCTTAGCAGTACAGTTTGCCTGTGGAGGACATGGGCAGATGGTTAAAAAAAACCTGTCCCTATCTCACCGTCAGTTTAATTCTATGATCCATAATAATCTTGTGGGATTTGAACCGAAGGGATTGAGCCTTACCTCTGAACAGGGGGTTGCAGGGCTGGGGCTGCTGGGGGCGCTGGGGCAGGCTGATGGGGGTTGCTGGGAGCGAAGGAGTCCATCTGGGAGGGGTGAGGGGCATGGCGGGGTACTGCAGTGTCTGGAGGCCGAAGCGGGATACATGAGAGGCACAGAGTGGCCAGAAGGGGTGGGGGTAAAGGCTGCAGGGCTGGGCGGGAGTGTTGTGTGCGGATGATGGGGCTGAGCATGCTGATGCGGGTGCGGGTGCGGGCTGTGTGACACTCGAGCAGCCGAACCCACAGCCCCTGTTGTGTGTCCCGTCGTGCCCTCCGAGCCCCCGCGTGAGATTAGGTGCCGGTGCTGCAACTGCTGGCTGCCTGAGTGCTGTGCTGCCAACTGCAGCTGGACAAACATCATGTGATCGCCTACTCGAAGAGCCAGGGTCAAAGGAGAGCGGCCAGACAGGAAGTCGCTGACCTAAGAGCAGGAAGAGAGGGAAAGGGAGGGTTTAGGAATCTCCCCAAAGTGCGGCACTTGACTTGAGCAAATTCATCAAAATAACTGAGTGAATGCAAAATTGTGAATGGTGCTTTAGGACAAGCAAGTTTATGTAAAAGCGCACACACACAGTCACACACAAACACTCCCCCGGCCCTGAACTCTACCATTCAGTACACCCACAAAGGGCTAACTTCTGTCTGGCCTCAGGCCTGAAAAATCCACCATAGTAACAGGATGCAGACCCACTCGCCTCACAGCCGCATAATAGCCGATTGTTTGAGGGGCTGGGACGGATCTGGAAGGCTTACCCATTTTAGGAGTGCCCAGAATGGGAAGCGGAGCTAAGCATGGGGGCTCTGACCCCTACAAATCAGGAAGAGAAGCACACAGGGCTTGTCTTGACTTGGCTCCCTCAGCATACTCATAACAACTTCCCTCTTGTCCCATCTCAGCCTCAGGGTTTCTTTATAACAGCTGCCACTTACTGCTCTGGTAGCGGGAAAGACCTCACAGGCACAGTCTTGGTCGAGAGTCCCTCCTTCTCTTTTACTTATTCAGACTGATGTGTTTGTCAACAGGAATTTCTGATATGCTGTGTTGGAATGCCATCTCCTATTTCCAGAGAAAAATACTGGCTGTTTCGGAAAAATGAAAACGATGTATAGTTTCTAAGGCACCTACAAGTAATCCTGAATTAACCTTCTTTTGAGAAGTAGTATCTAAGTAGGCTTATCATGAAGAAAGCACAGATGAATTTCATCTATATTTACATAGACTGCAATACTGTTTACATCAAGAGGGCACATGGTTTATGCAGAGGGGCCATGTGCATAAACTGTACAAGAACAGGTTCTACAACAGAACCGTCTGAATTTGCAGTGGGCTTGTGCTGGCTAAGCTACTGTTAACCTTCACTGCCCCCCCCCCTCTTTGTTGATCTATTTTTCCATCAACAGTGCACTCTCAGCAGCCCAGTGACCTTTACCACAGGAGCAGCGAATTAAGACACAGGGGTTCTTGCATTGTCATCATCTCAAAAATGGATATCTGCTATATACACTCATCAAAACTTTGTCCACATATTTTGACATGGAGATAAAATTTTAAAACGTGAGGCAATGGGTCTTTAGGAAACTCCATGCAAAGGTCACCAATGAGTCACCCCACATGGTGGGCAGAGAGGATCCCTGCACTGATTGAGCACAGCTCAGGCACTGGAGAGAAGTCCCTGCGATATGTTTATGAATAACCTCTTTTAAGGCGCGAGGCAAAGCCAACGCATCAAAACACGTGGCTTTGGCGCAAAGCCCCCAAGGAACACCATGCTTTGGGACTGTAAGTCAACGAGTGGGCACAGCAGACCCCGCATTAGCCTCGCAGATCAGTCCCCCCGAGCCAAAGAGTCACACTGACTCATTCGCGAGGCCCAGACGCTACCCACATAATGAGAGAGTGCGCTAACCCCAACCAACCAGTAAAAGTGGCCCTGAGAGGCGAGGACAATCTGCAGTCTGCAGGCGGCAGAGACATTCCCCGCAGCAGTCAGCCGCTTGACTCAGAGTCAGACTGTCAATACATCGCCCACCACACACTTCTCTTACATAAAAAAAACAACAAATGACCACTGGAGGGCAATGAGTTTATTCTTTAACTGCCTTCTCTGGTCTTTCCCGATATAATCGCCACCAGCAACCAAAGACCACAGATTTCAGTTGCATGTCCACACCGATGGACGGAAAAAGGAGCGAATGAAAATACATTAGAAAAACATTTTGGAGAACATGCAGTAGCTGTCTAAGAATGATCTTACTCAGCTACCAGACCTCAGCATTCTTCCTTTCACTGAAAAAGATGAGGAAAACACATGTGACCTGTGGCTAGAAATGCCAAAGAAGTTTAAGTTAGAAGACGCTTCGACTTTGTGGGTGTAAGAGGACCTGTATAGATCCAGCTGGCCTGGAGATTCTAGTGCGGCGGCCTGCAATCGGTAGCACCTGAAACGGGTCAGGTGGTCGAAAGCGACGGCACAGCTCTGCTCAAATGCATCTCTTTGTTCTAAAGGCCACTGACTTCAGCGCTCATGCTAGAGATGATAGATCGTGCTCTGACGAAGCGTTCTCAAACGATGGCAGGAAAATGTCTTTGAACTCGTCTGACCTTCAAACAGTGCCCCACCTGCATCTTCCACCTTGTCCCCTCCTTCTGTTCTCCAAAGGCCAAAATAAATAAATAAGGCCAGAATAAAGCTAGACCTCACTGAAACATACGTGCGAGTCTATGGTTTCTGGATAAGGAGTGAATGGGTGCCTGCGTGGATGACTGGTTTACCTCCAAGACCCTAGAACCTATTCACCTTTCATCTCCTGTCTATTTTGTTACAGTGGCATTTGGCTCTGCAGTGGGCTGCGGTTGCTATGCAGGGAAGAGAGAGTGAAGGAGGGAGACAGAGAGATGGGGGAAAGGCTGCGGGGGGAAGGTATGCTCGGCTGCGAGAGAAAGAGGTGGGGGTGGCAACCACGTGGAGATGCTGCTGGATGGTGATGAAATATTCAGTGTGAGTACGCCTCTGGCTTCTCATCACAACCCCACACCCCACCTCCCAGAGAACTCAGAGGCTGAGCGTGTATGTATCAGAGTCCCTGCGGTTCAAGGAACTCATTTGCAGCCTTTTCTTCTTACAGCACACCAGGCCAAGAGTTGGAGCGCTGGACACCGCAGCGCCCACCATCCAAAGACGACTGTCCTTGACAGAGCCGTGGAGCAAACTCAAAGGAATCGCAATGGCCATTACGTCGTAAGACTAGGTCTATAAAACTACCTTATTAACCCCCCAGCATCAAGGAGCAGGTTTTGATCGCTGTGGGGGTCTATTGATAAACTCTCCATAGAGAGGCGCAGTTGGTCAGCATGCAATAACAAGCCCTTGTAATATAATCAATGGCTTGCATCTTTCTCCAAATCTTGAAAAGAACACCACCTTCAAAGATCTCACTAAAGGGATGCTGACCTACTCAAGGTCTAGATGAGACAGAGCTACGGTTGCAGATGGGTTTGGTCCAGTGGGTGATGGCTGGATTTGATCAGCTGAATGTTTACCAAATCCAGAGTGGCACGCCTGATGGGCTGCCTGCTAAAGCTCCTGTCATCCTCCTTCTTTTCTATATCCGACCTGAACCCAACAATCGAATCGCTTTGAGCTGTTCTGAGGGCTACAAAGAAGCAATCCACTTAGACTTTGCTCTCGGCTCCTGCTGGGTCCTCCCTCTCTCCCTCCCTCTCTCCCTCCCTCCTTCCTTCCCTTGTGTTGTGCCTTCTGTGTGATCAGAAATACGAACTGTGAGGGATCAACACCTTCTGACTCAGACTAAATTGGCTCGAACAGGCAAGAGACTGCGCTATAAGCGACTTTTATTTCACACACCCATAATAGTGAGGCACAGCTGTAAATCATGAATATATTTACATGCATTTAAATGCTATTCCTTTATTAGTCCAAATGCTAACGGGTTATTGTGAGAGGAAACCTTTCTAAAGGCAAGGCTGGGATGACCAGTAACAATGGCTGAAAGGAAAACGGAGCCAGTCACAAATCAGATCAATGTAGTCAAGTGTCTAAATTCTATTTATATTTTTTTGGACATATGCAATGTGCAAACACGCTGGAACACACAGCATATCTCTTATTATTGTCAATCAGGGAAAGACAAACAAATCTCTCTTCCTGTTAACCAAGCCACCCCATAGACCAGCTGGTCATCCAGCAAATAGCACACATGTTATGATTTGTGTCATGTTCTCATTTGTGATGACATTTGTTTCTTTTTTAATTGTTCCACAAATCATTGTTCGTGATCCAGTGGGACCACGTCACCGGAACCTTTTGTGTCCCTCCCTATTTTTATCTCCTGCCAATATAAAGCATTCTGAGTCACCGCTGTCCTTCCTGGTAATCTCATATACACTCCATGAGAACTCGAGTGGGGGCATCAGAAAGGGCAGTTCTCAGCCTGCGCTTCGCTGACAATATCCGTCCCTTCCGACACCTCCCCCGCTGTCCCTCTCAGTCTCAGCCTGGGAGGGGGAGGGGGTGGGAATTATGAGAGGGGTGACAAAGAGGTGACCAGTCCTATATTGTTAGATCCGCTATTTGCATCTGTCCGTTTTCAGACACAATGTCAAGCCCTGGCTCATTGTGGAAGCACTCTGGAGGGGGCAGTGGTAGTTGCCAACACAGGTGGGGAGAAATGACCAAAATACATCACAAAAGATACAAACTACATCGTTATTCCCGGAGGACAGAGAGAGAGTGATGTACCTGCCTTCAGATGCAGGTTAGCACATACAATGCCAATTAGGAAACTTGAAGGAATATGACACTGGTCATTATTTCCACTGGGGGGGGGGAAGGAAGTAATAAGCATGTTAAAACTGTTAAGAACCCCGCTTTCAGAACCCCATGTTTGTTCTGCTGATACCCATAGACTGTGCGGTCAAAACTGATATCTGGTTTGGACTTGAATTCTGTTGGAAGTCAATGAAATAAAAGGCAGCATGAGATGCTTTGGTTTGGATTCCCTTTCCTTTGCCTTGGTTTGAATTCCTGTTTAATGACAGCGCAAGGAGGAAAGGACTTGAGACGTCACCGAGACATGTAAAACCACAGCAGCCTCAAATTACAGAGCTGCTGTAAAAAGGAAAATACTATTCCAATAATTGCCAGTCTACCTTTTCCATAAAACACTCTCCATCTCATTACATGGAAGTCCAAGATAGATCTTTCTCAGGAAGCTACCCGAGTGCTCCATGACTGGCCTTATCTGCTGTAACTCTATGAGTGCGGTTCCAAGCACACAACCTGATCTCCCCGCTCCCTCTGACACTGACACACACACACACACACAAAACTCCACCGCATAATTGGGTGGGTGGGCTTGACCTGGAGCTTCACCCTGAAACTGAATGCTCTACAGATAAAAAAAATAAAATGAGCTAAATGTGTGTATTTTAGTCACAGAGTCATTCTTATTGGTCACGCATTATTCATATGTCTGCTATTTATAGTCAAGTCAGTCCTAACACAGCATATTATGAGAACTGCACTGACGGGGCTTAATCTAAAGGCATTCCTGGAAAAAATGCAGCAGTAATACATCATGAGGTCTTTAACAATGAGAGGGAAAAGATTCTTTCCCCAATTTAAAAGAAAAAAAGATAAAGTACCAAAGCCAGCCTATCATTATGGAAGCTCTGTAGCCGTTTCCGGCTCGTCGTACGCTGGAAGAAGCCATGGGCCGGAGCGGGGCCACATTCAGAGCCTGTATGAAAGGCTTTTCTTTAGGAAACAGCCGACGCTGCAGCTGCTGTGAGAAGGCGTGCAGCATGAGAAGAATGGTGCACTCCCCTGCCAACCCCCCAGCATACATACACACACACACAAAGCACACTCCTCCTCTGGTTCATACACACAGTCTTACTGCTCCGTCATCACTATGAGCTTTTCTTCACGCTCTCTTGCATACAGACACACATACATGCGCACATGCAAACGACCACATACGCAAGCAACAAAGCCAGTGTAACGAGTGAACCTGTGTCACTAAAGAGGCTGAATTCCAACCAGGAGCTGGCATTGATAACATTTATTAGACAGACACAAAAATGAAAAGCCATAATAAAAAGTATGCAGAGTCCGAATACGGCCTATATAATTCTGCGCTACAATGGCACCCTCAAAAGCAAATGACTTTCCTGATGACAGAGAATAGTTTAGTGAAACAGCAAATGAATATCAGCCTGCTGATCCCGTTTTTGCTGCAGCTCGACTCTTGAGGCATATGGTTTTCTTCAAAGAGGACTGGGGTCTTATTGAAGTGGGTGCTAGGTGGAGCTTGCCCTGGCTTGTCTCAGCTCAGAGATGTTGCCAGGAAACTGGAGGGTGTTTCTTAAAATATGCATACTGAATGCGTTTGGGTTTTAGGTTGAGCAACAAAAAGATATACCCCCCCCCCCCCCCCTAGGCACAGAAGCCTTATCTTGAGCACATATGTGACTCCTTACCTGCGTTTCCGTCAGACTCTCCAAGGCCTGCATCACTGACTGCTCAGGTCTCGATGCTTGTGACTTCAAGGAAAAGAGAATTGAGAGTCAGTTTCTCTGCATGCGCTTTCAGATTGTGCAAGTGTCAAAAATGTCTGTTGCATGAAGTCAGCGGAATCTTTACCATTAGACCTGCTTCGACTGTCGGGACGAGAGTCAACTTGCTCCCGTCTGTAATGCCCAAGTCCTGAAGTTTTCCTGAACTCAGACGCCTGCAGAGAAGATGGAAACTCAAATGAGAATTCAGGCCACACTGGCCATCTTTAAAAAAGATCAATAAATGAACTCGTTTTGCCACGTTCTCTGTGACTGAGCGAAGTTTACCTTATTACATGACAATTACACATGCACAGGACATACACTAAACAGTGCACTGGGTGACAGATAGCGCTATCAAACTATTACTGGCGATTATCAGCAACTTGGCCATGCAAATATATTCAGTCTGCTACCAGACGCAGTTCCTGTTAACTCACTTCATGGTTAAGAAACGTATGCAACAGGACGGGATTTATTTTAAACTCCCATTTTTTTTAATACTGGTGGAAAATACAGCAAGATAATCTGGGAAATGTTATTTACAACTGGTGGGAACCCCTTCGATAACAAAGCACAGAGTTTTTAAAGTAACGTCTATTATTAGGCAATACAGCAAGGCAACCCCCAAACTGCTGATGTACACATATAGACATGTGCTTGGGCTAAATGTCACCTCCTGCTGAACAAAGGGACTCAGTGCATTGCCCGGAGGCACCTAAACCAATAAGAAGAAGATTTAGCAAGAGCCCTTGGTTTCCGAGGATGATGTAATTTGGTGGTGATTACTCGCGGAGGTCATTAAATTGCCCCGATTCAAGGTGAAAACAATGCAACTGTTAGGGGTCATTTGCAAGTGACAAAGAGGCTCTCTCTCTTTCGCTCTCCTCCTCATCCTACCACCTTTGTGCTATTGTTAAGCAGGCTGAAGAGCTCGCTGAAACTAACATTGCCCCCCTTTTCAACATTAGGGAGGAATATTCTAACATATCATTGTGACTCCCCACAGAGGCACCTTCATTGTCCTGCTTCCACTTAAAAAAATGACATATGCTAAGCCATGCTTAGTCGAACCGAGCCCCCGAATCGGGGGACTACACAATATGCATACCAATTGTCAGCTTAGGTCTTAATTCCAGATTCGGATCTCCAACACACCGAAATGTACCACAGCATATGCAAGTGAATGGTACATGCAAATTTACTGGAATTTAAATTCCAGGCCAGTGAGTGGCATTTTAGCACAAGGGTTGCACAGATCTACCTTGTCTGATGCAAAATCACATGAGTAGCTTGAGAAACCAGGTGACCACAGCACAACGGGTCACCTTTAAAAATAGGGTGTGATTTGTTCTACAGGATCGATGCAACAAAAGAGAAAGAGGGAGAGAGAGGAGACCCCCAAACTCTTGCTGTGGTGCATGCATGTGCAGCTGACTGTACTGAAGTACTAAACATGACCACCATAAGCTACTTAGCGTAATCTACAGGGCTTCTCATGCTTAACCACGTCTGACCTATTTACCTTTAAAAAAAGAGTGAAGAGTGGACTAGTGTCTTTAAACCTACACACCAGGGATGTTGCTAGCTCTACACAGGCCACCCACCCTCCATTACCCTTATATGTTTTTTAAAGCCTGCTGAAATTGAAAGTATAGCGCTACAGTAGTATGTGCTAGAGTGCTATACTATACCATACCATAATATGTGCTATATCAGTTTCCCTTATTGCCACTTCCATGCTCCTACTGAAGCTATTAGGGGTAAATGTAATAAAGGAATGTACTGCCAAATGAACTGTTTTGCTGTTTTACTGGGGGCACAGGACATAAATCAACTGTTTAATCTGTGATTGGCCTGAATTTTATTGAATGTCAGTCTAATCATCTGCAGCTACTTTACTGAGTATTCAGTCACTTTCATAAACCATTTTTCACTCGGTCTTTCAACACAGCAATGCTATTTTGTTACAATAATGTTTCTATTCATTTTCATCATATTGTCTTGTTATCGTTTATTCTTTCTTTTTACATCGAGCGCGCTAATGAAAAAAGAATAAATAAAGTTATTTCTTATCTTACAAATAGTGGTGTATGTGCCCAGTGAAAGGGGTCTAGGGACCCCCCTGCTGCACACCTACGGTTGGGAATACTCACGTCTCTTTGTGCAGGAGAGCGAGTCTCTCCTTGGGCACCTTCAGCCTCTGGGACAGTCTCCTCTTCAGACCCTCCACAGTCTCCTCAGCCGGGAGGGAGAGCTCGAAGCGAGTGCCGGTGGTGGACTGGATGTGCAGACTGATGGGGGGCTCACCTGGGACGGTCTCGCAGGACGGAGCACCGCGGCTCGGGCAACTCCGCGCGCTCGGCTGCTGCTCCATTCGGTAGCCTGACCCAAACGGGGGAGGCGAGCAAAATGAGAAAGAGGAAGAGTAGAGAGAAAGAGGGAGAGAGAGAGAAAGGTTCTCAGATCAGGCTCAGTCCTTGTTTTTATCTGCCGACACCGTTATTTGTGCCCCTCTGCTGCTCCGTGCTGCGTAAAAGGCAAAAGTATTCCCAGAACGCACCAAACGAAAGAACACCTATTCCCCTCGAGTGGTCCACAAGAGACGATCCAGATTATTTCGAGGCGATCGCGTTTAAACACGATGACATCGGGCGCTCCGGCTCTCACACACACTGCTCACACACGCACAGAGCCCCTGCCTTAAACACCTAAAATGAGCTTTCTTCTCCCTCCCCCCACTTTACAACGCACCTCGCTGCCACCGTGTTACGAGTCCACCTACGCCCTCCGGCTACCTCCATCCAATCAGAGGAGGCGCTGGTGAAGTCGTCATTGCATCTAGCCAATCGAAAAAGGATTTGGACACCCACGTGGAGAGTACGCCCCGCCCTAATCCCCGCCCCCACCTCGCTCTTAATACGTCTAGGGATGGATGGGCGGGGCTTGAAAAACAAGGCCACGCCCTCCACAGCTACACCATTCATAATGCAAAGTGAGACCATAAACAAAAGGGTCGATTGTTTCACTAACATTCAGCAGAGTATATGATGGGATCAAGCTAAAAACACACAGCTTACACTCAACCAAGGAGTTTCTTTAGGATTTTAGAAGATTTTGAGCCCTAACAACAAACCAGTTTTATAAGATTTCAAGATATAATATATATACACAAGATATTCATGTATATATATATATATATATATATATATATATATATATATATTCTATTCGTAATCCGTAACAAGAACATGGCAAGGCATTTTCACCCCCACGTCACTGTCCTGAGTCGTCTGCCAGGGTCCAGTCCTAGCCTGATATACGCTTAGTCACCCTATAGTCAACCCAAGGGCAGGGCACTGACCCATTCTGGTACCCAAAACAGTGCTATCATGCCTGCGCACTCAGAATCTCTAGATTACAGTGTCAAGATTTTATATTAGAATAATACTGCAATGAATCGAGGCATGACCTGAATGCTGGGACTACCTGTGTGCTGAGATGAAGCTAAGCTCCTGTAGTCCTATAAATAAAGCAGCTTGTATAAAGAAGCTGAGACTCTCTAAGCCAGAACAGATCCTCGATCGCCTACCCGTGGTGAGAGCAGGCACATGGCTCTTAACTCTAAAATAGAGTCCACCTCCAGAGCCTGCACGCCACCGTCCATCGCTCAGTCCCCAACAGGAAACAGCATCTTCATCTCGGTCTTCGTCATATTTAAACAAGACGCTCGGATAGACCCAGATAGGCTCAGAGGGGCTGGTGTGGGATAGTGAGGTCACAGCATATGTACGGACCCAAACACTCCTATATTCAAAACACACCAGTGTGACAAGAGTAGAACTGACTTCAAGCTTTTATGAAAGCTAATGGAGCTAGGAGTGATACAGCCTATAAATAAGCTACATCATAGTGTGTGTGTGTGTGTGTGTGTGTGTATATATATATATATATATAGATAGATATATAGATAGATATACATATATATATTTACACTGTATATATTTTACACTTCGAGTGGTGTAACTTGGAAATGAAATAATGAAATAATGATACACCACATAGCTACACCAGAGCATTCCCAGGCTTTTATTTCTAATATTCCCCATAATAATCACTCACACTTACCAATTATTGTGGCGAAAACTTCAAAGTTCCGCGAAAAACTTTCACAGTCCTCAGGATTCCCCAGTTTTGGCATGTATTGGGCAGAAATGCTGGGCTGTAACTCCAAGACCGCAGCTCTTAAATCCACGAACCGCGGGGTATTTCTTTATTAGAGGGACAGAGCACCGGTGTGGGTGAAATGATGAGAAGATCTGATTCCTGGACCGGTACACCAGTCCTTCTCTAGCGTGCTCTCCCGGCTCGCTGTGCCTTCACTGTATTCCTAAGGTCAGAGCTGAGGTACAGCCAGCTCTCCACTGGGCTCCCTGCAGAGGGGCGGGGAGGGGGCGGGGCTGCCTGTCAGTGTGCAGATTTTAAGGTACTCTGCTCCAATTGACACCATGTACCAAGAGAGTCAGCCTGCAGCCAACCTGTCTCAGGACGTGTAATAAAGCACGAACCTTCTATAAACGTGTCACAGTTTTGAACCTACAGTTTAAAACCTCATGTGTGTGTGAATGTGAGAGTATTTTTCCTCCTCCTTCATTGGGTCCACCTTAACGAACAGCCCAGTAAACGAAAGGGAACGCCTTTGGGACGGAAGAGGCGTATCCAGTTATGACGACATACATGTGACGACGCTAAGCAACCAGTGCAGCAAAACACATTTCCTTGGAAACACAAAGCGCACGACAATAAACACCGGCTTTATTACTGGGGTGACGTCACAGCGTGCGGCACGCGCGGCTTAACTTCAATCAGACCTCACTGTGACGCCACAAACGAGATTCTGTGATTTTCATCGTCAGGCAACAAGAAAAAAAACTAGCAATATACTAAGATTAATACAGTATATTCGAGTTTTGCAAGTCTAATGTGATATAATGTCTAAGGTGTAATGTGTTTATTGTATAATGTCTAAAGAATTCAGTTACAATAAAAATTTCTTACAGGTATGAGCCTACTTGGCCATTCAAACTCACATACTTTATTATTTTTTTAAAATAAGGTAACTAATTAGTCATCTGTAACTAATTAAGTATATTCACCCCAAATAAATTATCTGAATGAAATCTTTCACAATATAAGAGCCAAAGGTAAATCAGAATGCTCCTGATCAAACAAGTAGAATTATGTGATTTTCATTGTGAGGCAGCAAGAAAAAAATCTATCCCAGCAATATACGGACAAAGATTAATGTAGTCTGTTTGAGTCCTGCAAGTATAATGTGGAATATTTAATGTAGAATGTCTAAAAATTTAATTTCAATAACATTTTTTAGAGATTTAAGTCTACTCGGGCATTCAAACTCAACACATACAGAATAAAATATGTTAAATAAAACATCACATTACGTGTTTTAGGTGCTTTTGTTCACCTCAGATAAAATCTCTGTATGAAATCCTTCAATGTATTTATTTGTGTTGAATTAATGTCGTTTCTTGTTACCAAACTAAGTCATTTTTGGGTTGATCTGATGAACCGTGTTTTTATTGTAAAATAAGGAAGTTGCCAGTGTCCACCTATGAATGGACATAGGAAATTATCACAAAGGTAAATCAGTATATTCCTGATCATTGATAACAGTTTCAGAAAAACTTGAGGTATTTTTGCAGGTTGTGAAATGAGATAACATCTGAATGCAATGATTGCAAGACTTTGCACCTTAGACTCTTAATTCTGATAACGCTGGGCTGGTCAGTTATGTTTTGGTCCGTTAGTAACCTCTGTATTGTCTGGCATCTGTATGTTTGGATGTCAGAGCTGAATAGGTACCTTTTAGCTTTGAATATGTTGAGGGAATTACAAAACTCATAGGTGAAGCATGAAGTCTTTGTGTTTGAAATGAGCTGGACACTCACAGACGTGTGTCATACGTGGGTTAACAGCATTCCTTTTCATCCCAGTAATGCGTACAGCCTGCTCCGAGTCACAAAATCTGACAGCCCACATATCTGTCAGAGCGCTGCTGTTGTTTGTTTTCCCCAGTGATTCCACCTTGAATCATAAAGGAACACGTACAGGCACACCTGCTTCAGGACAAGGGCTGTGGTTTACAAGCCTGCCAGCAGGAAGTCGGTCCCCAAGGCTCGATCAACATTGTGGGAATGCGGCCCGCATTTCCGGACCCGAAGTGAGACACCCATATCAGATAAAGAGATAATGATAGAGACTGGATGCTGCCCGCTTTTGCAACGCTGAATATATACAAATTGAGGAAATGTTGAGTAGAGCAGAGGAACTGCGCCGTGAGTCATAGAGGCTACAAAATAAATGAGAATGTATTCTTCGGAAGACTGGAGGCCTCTGCCTGTTAGCGGTTCGCAGTAACAGTCCCAATCTTGAAGCCTTGAACAAAAGATGGCCCAACAGCCAAGTCTTCCAAATTACAGGCATTTTAGACCGCTTTAAAGTATTTAGTGGACAATGAGGACAATAGACAATACCAGTGATTCAGAGCGGCCCATAAGGATATTTCATTTCATTAAGACATCGCTGGCAGTACCAGGAAACGTGTTGAGACAAAATAATCTTTTTTTAGTGTCGAACGCAGCTTGATCTCGGCATTTGCTCTCCATATGCACTCGTTATCCACCACCCACTCACCTGCCCACACACATTTACCCCACACGCTCTTCCTCTGTAATCCCGGTTTGGTGGGATTAAGAGCGTCCCACGTGCGGCTAATTTAACGGGCAGCAGAGGCACACTGACATTTCATCCTCATGCCTGCCCCCCCACCGCCCTCATGACCCCACCCCCTCCACCTTCCTCCCCCTCCCACACCTCTGTTCCCTGCGGCCAGTAATCTAAACTAATCATCGATACAGACCGTCATTATGAGTCACGTGGCCGCCCCTCTTCAAGGCCAGTGACGTCCCAGGCCAGCCCTGCCCGTTTCCAACAGACACTGAAAATCACACCCAGCGCCCACAATGTAACACCTTCCCGTCATGCTCTGCCGTGCAGACCCCCATTCAACCCCCCACCCACACCCCTCTGTATCCCCCACACTTCCCTTACAAATGTACTGACCATTCTACACCCATTTCCTCTTTTCAGAGAGTTTATCCATCCAGTAAAATATTTAAACGCATCCCTCACAGTTTAACATCCCCAATGTCAGTGAGAATCATGCAAATAAGCATAATTATGGTATCATGTTCTTGGAAAGGAGTAGGCTGTGCACAGTGTAAGTATATTGCACTTCTGAATCTAAAAACAAACACAGACAGTTTTACCATAACTTGGGCCTAGACGTGTGGTGCCTTTGGAGCTTTGCTTCTTTATTTCTGCACTGGAGCTACAAGTCTAATGTAACTACCAAACAATGTCAGAAATACAGTATCACCCAAATTGTTAGACATCTGTTATAGTAACTTTGCAGCTCCAATAAACATGAGCACATATTGTTCTTGGGTTGCTTCCATTCATGTTGAGGCAGATCAACATTTTCCATATCCCCTTTTGCATCAGCAGAGTACAGTAGTGCTACAGGGAGTCATTTGCATGCATGCTTGGGAAGTAGATTTGGTGAGTCAGGAGGGCAAACAATGTGTAGGTGACCCCAAAGCAAAGCAGGAACTTCTGTCCAGGAGAAAAACGAGAGAAACCCTATAAGGAAATTACCTGCACTGTTGCATCCAAATAACTGGAGAGAAGAATTTAGTCACTTGCAAAATATCATTGAGTCACAGAAACTGTAGAACAAAGTCTTATTCTACATGCACAGTATTTTCTCAGTTCTTTCCAGTGGATATTAATAGAACTCTAAATCTAAAAAAATTTTCTGAGGAAGAAAAACACCGCCTTGATTTCAGTTTGATACGGCTTGGCTTTGATGCTCCACCCAGCTGGCCTCAGATTTGGGGAAGCAAGAGGATTTCAAAAGGGGATCCGGGGTTTCGATTTAACAACTGACATTTCACTTCATTGCAATGACTCAGAGACTCTGAACAGACATGAGAATATACAGAAGTGCTGCGGTCACGTCCTCGCCACACTTAAACTGGTGGGAAACGTGAGAACGGTTTTCCCAAATGCTGTTTCTGAACTGTTGACTGTTGTGTCATGATAACCATAGACATAAGGCAAGCCTGGATGTGACTTCTACAGCAAACTGCATTGTTAACAGAGTGGCCTTCTGCCCCCTCACTCTCCCTATGACATCGTAAGCATTACCAAGTCTATGTTTAGTCCTGTTGGTATATCATTACTGTTCACGTTATTTGACTCAGGCAGCAACAGGTCAACCAGAGCTTCGCAGTTAATTAGCGTGATGGGTCTATTTTTATACCTTGTCAACCTATCTGGTGCTAACTTATGCAAAGACATGTTTATGATGCAGCGTAAACGTTACCGAACCATTCTCAGCCATTCGAATTTATTGTCTTCTCGTCGTGACTGTTGATGAAATGGCTGGTTGCGCTGCATGTCTCTGTATGTAAGGTAAGGTGGATGTTTTTACAACATTTGCTGGTACTGGCGTTCCCCTTTCAGCCTCATTCTTTAATGACACAAAGTTACATAGTCACCAGTGACCTATTACATACTTCAAGCAATGCCTCCTCCTTTTCTGCCACTTCCTAGTATTATGGGTGGTGTCTATTTGGGGTTTGTCTTGGCTTCCACAGTCTGTTTTCCAAAATGCACATACCACCAGATCAGCATTCAGGAACTTCATGGAAACAGTGCACATGCTGACGCCACAGCCCCTTCACAACCCATTGGCACCAAGTCTGGAACGAACCTCTCCATAGGCTTTCCACAGATGTGTTCTTTCTGTTTTTAGGGTGAAGAAGCTTTGCAGAATGTTGACCAAAATCCCATTCAACCTGATGAGGACATTACAGAAATGTATCTGTGAATTTTCCAAAAATTCTGCATAGTTTTTAATGTGTAATGTGTAATATGTCGTTCTAGAGACTCGTACAAAGCTGTACTTGTTCAAAACATTTAGATCTCTTACAGAAAGTTATTACATGAAATGGTTACAAGTACCCTGATGCATGAGATATAGTTTTACAATGTTTTTGAGGAGGGTTCTACCTTAAGGGTATTTTTGGAACGTGTTCATGGTGAAGAGGTCAGAATGTTGTATGACGGTCCCCAAAAATAACAGAAAAATAATTCCAAAGGAAATTCTGAAAATCAATATGACGTGTAAATACTGGTGATTTGAGGTTCACTGGACTATAAACGATATGGCAGCATTTATATTGTACACACAGAGCTGTCCGTCCCTATCCACAGGCACTATGCCAGTTATTTAGGGCCTGCAAATGACGCAAAAGTCCCACCTCCCATTCAGGTCAAATTCTTCAATATTCCAACTGGGCACAGAGAGCAAACACCCACCCCACCCTCCCAAAACCTCTTACCACACCCCTGCCCCCAATTGACGAAACAGTTCTCCTCATTTGCATAGGCCTCCAGGGTAATAAGGATTTTATCACTTCCACTGTAAAGCTCCATTAAAGCCAGGCTTTTGCAGGAGACTCTTTAAACAGCATGAGGTCCTCACCCTGAGACTCAGTTAGGCTGTACATCTATCAGCAAAGATCAGCATGCCCTCTGTCCATCAGCATAGGAAGTCTTTAAGGCTTTGGCACGGCCTCTGGCAACACTGAGATACCCCTGGAACATTCCCCTGTGGAGTAGTCACAGCACACATTTGAGAAGGACAAGCCAGAGGAGTGATCTACACATAAATCATCCTTCTTTTTTTTTTCTTAGGGTGAACCATGGCTTGAGGGTGCACCCTTCACTGCAACAACAACAAAAAAGGGCCTCGGCTTATCGGTTCAGATGTTGCACAGCTGACGTCACTGTGCTTTGCCGTCATTGCCGTCACTCCGCAAATGTCAGCAGCCGGTCATCAGCCTTCACTCCTGCAACCTTCCCCCAACTAGACTTACGTGAACTTACATGACCGTAATACCAGCCAGCCAGCAAAGTTTGATCGATGGCCTTGGCTGAACTTCATACTCGCCTGCCCCTGGCCTGAGCTGGAAGCTGTTTGCATGCAGGCAGTGAGGGCCTGCAGTGGAATCCTGGCCTTGTCCGAACCAGTGCAAGCGTGTTAAAGGAGTTAAACATGTCTGCCTCGGTTGTTCGGGATGGAAACAAGCCTGATGGCATATTTTCCAAGAGCTTGGGTGCACAGAGACATGTGATTAGCAAAGCAGCACAGCTCTCAGCTTTTAGTCTGGGTTACAGCAACGGGAGAGACAGAGAAAGTGAGTCACAGGAAAACTATTCGGTTCCCACTTAAATCCTCTTAATAACGGGACATTCTAATACGACAAACAACTGAATGTACTTTCATGAAAAGCGTACCTGCTATTCACATGAGTACTGGCATTACTGGCAGAAGTAAGAGACAAAACTGTGTTGATGTAATGTATTATTCATGATATGGTGTTTACATGGTTTGAAGATAAATATATAGCTAAACATGTGCAGTTGTTATGAAAACAGGTGAAGAGGACAGCAAACTAGATTGATGGCACATGACGTGTTTTTTTTACCACAATGTTGAGAACAAGTTTCTTTAACTGAGTTTTCCGTGTGGCAGTACAGCTGCACACAGACAGCCTTGTGATAGTGCTCAGGCTGCAGGCACCGAAAAAGCTCGATTAGATCCAGAGGAAAAAATGCAAGTGGGGGAAAAAGAGAGAGCGCTTAAGGGAAAATCAGTGCCATCCTCCAGATGGACAGCTCACGTGGCACTCAGCGCTGGAGGGAAGGAAAGAGAGAGCGCGTAAATCTGCCTGGAAAATTTAGCCTTCGTCATAAAAACAAAGGCATGTTGCAATGGGGTGGCATCAACCGGCCCTGACCCTGCGGCAGAGCTACGTCCTGAGGTCCCACTCAGCCCTTCACGATTACTCGATTTAACTCGATTACTCAATTTAAATAAGAAAAAAATGTTAAAAACGTTCAGGGTGTGAACGTTTATGGTGAAGGTTAAAGTTAAAGTTACACTCCTATGATTTGCCTTATAATGTGTAAATACAAAGACCACTTGTGTTACGTTGCTTAAGCCTTGTAATAATAAGAACAATAATAGGAACAGTAATAATAATTATAACTTACAGTTTTGGGAAGTATTTGTGATCAGAAAGCTAAAGTAAAATCAAGCTACCAACCAAGTGCTGTTATGTATCTTGCCTTAATTGAATTTGTATAATGAAGTACACATATAGACGTATAATTACACAGGTCAACAGGTCAAAATCATCAGAGATAAGTTTATGTGGCTTTTGTAGTGTTTTTCATGCTGATCTGTGTTTAGTTTTTCCCTCACATACAGTTTTTATGATGAAGCTAGTTCTATATCTGATGATAGTTGGTATAATGATCATAGAATAATCATATGCTGAGTGTTTTTAAAGAAACAGTGGCTGACACTGATCATTATATCTATGCCACAGTGGTTTAATAAAAACCGCATGCAAGTTATAATTCAAAAAGTTGATGTGACTGAAAAAAAAACTGAAAGTAGATCTGAAATCAGCATGAAAAACTGGTTTAGAAGAGTATGTTGTGGTTTCTGATGTTTACAAAAAAACATTTACGGCATTTTAGCAAACCATGTTTGTTGACCTGTGTAATTAAAGCTTTTCAGATTCCTCCAGGTTTCTGCATAAGTCAGTCATTGAGTTGCAAAGAAAGTCATTCAGAGTGTTTATTGTAGAGAAACGTCACGGCCTGGATTTCTGTACAGTGGTGGTGACAGGAGCCAAGTGTCACCAGCAGTCCAAGTAGTGTTTCAAGGTCAACAATGCCAGTTATATTTCTCATTCAAAATAAACAGAGAACCTAAAAGTACATGTAAGGCAGATGATGGTCAAATAGAAGTAAATATGCAAGAAGATGTTCCTTTCTTTATTTCTTTCTTTCTTTCTTTCTTTCACATTCTGCTTGTACCTCTTCACTATGAATGGATTTCAAAAAGATGTTTTGGGCCAAAAGCTTCACAGTAGTGTTGTACCAGTTTGTTCATGCAGTAACTTGATTGCGAGGGAGTATTTTAGAGGTACTAAAGACTCAGGGTCCCATCACTGCCACTATGGACAATTCTGAATAACACATTTCTCATCAACCCACTTTGAATGACTTTGTTTCTTAGTGTTTCATTTGTAAATACATACTAAAAAAGGAATTTCCCTTCCCTACAGTTTGTTATTGTTCAGCATAAATCAATTCTCATTGTTCTACATAACAACCTGTAGATTACTGGATTATTAACATAAACAATAATGAGCCCTAAAGACTTAACTTTGTTTTGCACCCATGTCAGGAGAGGAATGTGGCATGTCTGGATAAGAATGACCTTAACCTTCGCAGATGTGGGAATTTACCTCAGGTTTTGTACTGGAAGTCTTTTTTACAGTGCAGGTTTGGGTGTGTTGAAGCTGCTTTTTTATGCTGACTCGGTTTCCCATTGTAAGGCAGGGTTATGTTACTACCATTAGATTATCGGTCTAAGTGCAACATTATACAGAACATGATCTATGGTCATGTGACTCAGGCCATCATAACTGCGCTAATGTGGGTGGACTTTACCCTGGCACAGGCCTCCATGCCCCCAGCCTCACCCATTCGCTAGCACCCTCGCTGATCTACCCGCCTCACCCAGCTGGAATGTGACACTTTGCTCTCTGGAATGTAGGACTGCCCCAAACTTCATTGTTAGTTGCCTGAGGGAGAACGGGAGGCCTGACTGCAACACCATAGCTCCAGCATGCCCGCACCCCAGGCATATATCTCCTCAAATCTGCTGTGTGGAGTCAGGCTTAGTTCTTAGAATGTGTGCGAGAGAAATGTTTTCTTGTACATTATAGGAGCACTCTAGTGTTTCGCAACATCTCTACCTATTAACTCTGTATGGTACCACAGACAATAGATTCAATACTTGCTAAAATTTCTGTACTTGCTAAAAGAACAAACATACTGGTCTGAAATAGTATTTAAATACTTGTTTGCAAAAAATCATTATAAAGTTACTAAATTATCAGCCATAATTTTCTTGAAGTACATCCAGTAGTTGATGGTAAGAGGCCAAGCATCTTGTGCTCAGTATGTTGCTATAGATGCTGTGATTGTAGCCCCCTGTTTAAACACAGCTTTTATAGGCCATGTAGACACTAAGTGTAACAAATTAAAACAATCATTTTAATTATATTAGTGAGTGAACTGAACTGGTTGAACAAACAGGTTTGATTTGAGTGCCAACGCTTTAATGTCACCCTCACCAGACTACTTTCATATTTCGAAAGGATTTAACTTCCTTATACCCTATCTTCCTTAAATTTTGGACTGTGCCCTATCGAAGCGTTCAATGATTTAAAGTGCTCCCGAACATGTGATCCTCATTCTTTTATACGTTTAGCTTCAACGGCCGCATGATAAGCGGTGCGGATCTTTTTGAAACAAGGTGATTTTGATACCAAAACTAACCCGCTACTGTTAATTTATTTAGTCATATGTATTCAGTTAATGACTTATTTTACAATAAAGAAATAATACAGGTCAACAGGTCAAAATCATCAGAGAGGTAGTTCTGTAGTGTTTTTCCTGCTGATTTCAAATCTGTGTTTAGTTTTTCCTGCAGGTACAGTGTTTGTAATGATGCTAGTTCTATACTGCATGATAGTTGGTATAATGGTCATATAATAATCATATGCTGAGTGTTTTTGAAGAAACAGTGGGAGCTGACTGACACTGATCATTATATCTATGCCACAGTGTGGCCTGTCTGACTCCACACTGAAAATATTGAAACAGTAACTTGAAGTCTATTGCAAATCTAATATTACTTATAATTCAAAAAGTTGATGTGACTGAAAAAACTGAGTAGATCTGAAATCAGCATTAATTACTGCTTTAGAAAAGTGTGTTGTGGTTTCTGATGATTACAAACTTTTTTTTTCACGACCTGTGATATTACTGTTGTTTTTAATGGCCTTTGTTGATTCAATTTTTTGGACTTCAGGCCAAAACAATTGAGGCTTAAAAAAGCAAAAGCTTCACAATACCACATATAAAAACAAATACTTGAGTATTTGAATATTATTTGAAGTCAATGAATAGCAGTTTTCCTTATTTTGAAAAAGAACAGATAACCTGTCAACTTGAAACACACTAATAAACCGGGTGGGCTGGTGCTGAAGGTTGAAAGATGGAACATTCCTTCAGTAACTATAATATTAATATTTCCGTGTCCTCACCCTTGCATGTCACCCTAGCAGCAAGAATAAAACAGAGTTCAAAACCTTGAGGACTTGCTAAATATCAGGGTCTCTCTTCATGAAAGCAGCAGTACTGATCTTGGATTAGAATTCTCTTTAATACTTTTCCCTTAGTGATGGGAACAGATGCTGGATCAGTGCTCCTGCTCTGAGGAGATTTGTGAATAGTCCCAGGTCTCGTCAGTTTCTGCAGTTCTGTTGATTGTGTTAAAGACAGTCTGATTCTCTTCAGCAATACCAGACTGAGATGTTTGCTAAAAATTGGCCCAGATCTTGAGAATATGAGGCCATGGAGGCAAAGTTGAGGGCTGTTCTGGGTGCAGCACAGCAGTTTTTTTGCTAGCAGTGTGCTAGGACACAGGCTGTAGACTCTCAGCTAGCTGCGAGATACTACACTCGGGCTGGGACGGAGGTCTAGGGAAAATTCAGTGCTGCCCACTCTGCTGTTTGGCGGTTGCCCTTTCAAGCTGACGTTGTTGGGGGCTCTGCACTAAAGCTACCAGCCAACTGTCATAGTCACTAATTCCTCTTTCACCACCCCTGCAAATAACTTGAAACCAGAATGCTCTAGATAAGCCTTCCGCGAGAAACGGGACATGCTGACCGGTATCCACTTCACATCATTCAACAACTGGTGCTCGCAGAGATTCTTGTTTGCTTGTTTAATGTGTAGTGTGTGGTCAAGAGAGGGAAAAGTGAATCAGAGCTCTGCCCTGTCTGTGTCACTTGCAGCAAGGTGCAGCACCAAAAATAGAATCTGGGGCAAGTCTTCCTGAGAAACCTGCAACTACACCGACCACATCCAGACAAAGCTTAATCAGCTTTGTCCTCCGAGAACACGCGCAGAACTCATTTCCAGTGTGCACGTGTCCTTAAAATGGGCCTGCTCTCATTACTATTTTACACCTTCCTAGAAAGGATGACATCCATCTTCGACAGCCCTGAAAACGAGCCAGTTATGAAAGCTTTCATGAACCCAGCCATTAGACGGACCAGAGCAGTTCCTTTTAGTTTACGCAAGTTAGCCTTAAGATGACTTTTGGTTCTGAGTGTTTTTATTAAATATGGGTCCTGGCCCAGTTTTAGTTTAGTGCTTGACCAAAAGTAAGTCCCAGGAAACATGAAGCTCTCGTATGGAACTAGTGTTTGTAAAAGATAATGGATACTAATACCACAAAATTGGCTTTTCAGGAGCATCAATATCCATGCTTTAATATTTTCCTAAAGGTGCAAACGCCTTACGTGCTCAGATATTAAACATTAGGAATTAGGAGTTCCCCACCCATGTTTCCATGAGCAATAATCATTTCTTTATCCCATTTACAGCACAATGTTAAATTGTGGATTTTGGATAGAGGAGAACATTCAGTGGGGTCCAAAATCAGAGAAATTAGACAAAAGGTCTTCTTTGAAATAGGCTGTTTTAGTCTTATCCTTTCTACTGAAGCAAGCATTCAGGTCACTCTCAGATGTATTTAATCTACTCATCAGAGGCTTTTGCACAAAAGTCTGTGCCAGATTGAGTGTATTAAAATAAAGCTGAAATACACAATGTTTGAAATCCATGTATAAAAGGCTCTTCTCTTTCTCAGGTTATGCTGATAACATAATTCATACACACCTTTTTTTTATATTAAATGAGAAGAGAATGCAAAATAAAAGTATTTTCATGATTCATCTCTGACTTTTGGATCCCACTGTAGATGTTCCAATACACTGATCCAGTAATATATGCTTTCAAAGTTGATTTCTGTGAAGGCAGTCTGCTTAAAATGCCATCTATTTCTGTTTGGCTGCATATTTCCCTTCATTAGAGCTCAAGCAAGCGGTTAAACACCGTGAACACAACTGGAAAACCCTCTTACATAATAGCCCTTACATCATATTAGTCTATTACTATGTTTAAACATAACCAACTTTAATCACAAGGCAGGCGGTCTTGCAACTACTCATTAGGGCCAGACAACGACGTTTCTAACTATTAAGTGCCGTTTTCATGCTGGTAAGGGAGTTTAAGTTACAATATATTAAGACCTTGTGATGAGACTTTGCTGGATTGGTGCTTCTTTCCAGTTGAGTGTGTGAAAAAGAGGAGCAAGCTCGAGCATGCTGCCATGACAGCCCACTTACGCCCGTAAAAAGTTTGTGGTTTTGTGTTTTGGAACTCCAGTCAGCACATGATCGGGGCTCCGCAAAGTTAACCTGCAAATCCCTTTTATTTCACACGGAATCCCGCGTCAACGAACAAAGCAACCCGAGGCAAGAAAAACGAGGATGTCTCGTTTAAACCTGAAAATGAACACAGTAAATTCTGGCAGTATAAATCGACAGCAATACATTTTACGCTTTGATTGTATGTTGTGTTGTCATGAGCTACACCAATTGGACAGGGCTTCCATACACCTCTACTGCCCTCTTTTGGCAGTAAGTGGTCCTGCACCTGTGATTACACTGGCTGGAGGCACAAGATTGATGAGTATTGGTGGATAAAGTGTGGAAGAATGTAAGTCTACATTTACGTTGTTGGCTCAACAAACTATTCATAAATGTTTGCCCACCAAGATGTTTCTAGAAAACAGAGGTTTGGTTATGAATTCTAGATGCTCAAGAGGCACTGGTTTTGGTGATGTGCCTTTTCTCAGGGGGTGTGGAGACTGGACCACGGCTGATGAGCTATACAGAACTGAGACGGAGTCATTCGGACATTTTATATGGAGAACTGCATAATGAGGACATTAAAATGGGAAAGATGGTGGGCAGTGATCAACTGCGTCAAGGATGCACTACGTAGAGCTAGGAATTTGGTGCTTTTTAAGCAATATATTATGTCTCTGGAATCTGTGATACATTTAAGTTTAACCTTAGTAGGAGATTATGTGTCCAGAGATAAACAGAGTGCGGCGTAAAGGAATGAACGTCTGTTCAGTGAGTTATTGGAAAATGTATTGTTTTAATTGACAAAAATGACTGTACATACAATTTTTAAAAGTCATGATTTAGAAGTGCTGTATATGTCTTGAATATTTGTAATGCCATTTCTTTGGTGATTTTTTTATATATATGTTAATTTGAATAATTGTAATGAATGAGTGATTTTTTTTTATTTTTGTTTAACATTTTTGTTGTGATTTAGTACTATTGTTTATGTTTTGAATAATTGTAACACTTATGCCTGAATTATGCCACAAGCCTAAGACAATGAATCATATTATTTCAAAAGAGTCCAATTGAAAAAAAACCAAAAAAAAAAAACCAATTAATTTCAAATACATTTATTGGTATATTCATCCACTGTACAAAGCAATCCATATGACTTGCAGTTAGTGACTTCACTCAAGATGGGGCACCAGCAAAGATGGGAGACCTTTTTGTTTTTCCACAAAACGACTACCAACCTGGAGACAAATACATGTGAAAATGAAAGTAATAAATATCTACACAAAACAAGAGATGCACCTTTTATATATACATTCATTTACGGCAGAACATGTTCTATACTATTTTACTATAAACTGTTAACTCCAGTCTTTTGGCCACTTTTATGAGACAGACATAGAAAGGGAACCAAAATCTTAGCATCACGCTGAGCTACATACCATCAAGCGGACGATGGCATTACTCCAGAGCCTTGACGATAGCCTCGTTGGTTTCTATGCTGATCTGGACTTCGGCCCTTGAGACCTCATCTGAAGCGCTGGTCAGTTCTGACTGAGCCTTCTCGAGGTTGGCTTTAGCCACCTGCAGGAGAAATCATTTTACAGGACAGAAGTTTAATGTTCGTTTTCTATTTGTTAGCCAGCAGCTCAGGGTCGCTTTGTCCTCACTAGGCCTGTGGAAGAGAAAACTCTGACCTTTCCTCACTGCCCTCATCTCACAAACATATCATCTGAATAAGTAACACCTTGCAAACATGAATGAGACTGTTCTTTTATATAAACATGTACCAGAGGACGGAAAAAAACCCCAAAAAAACAATAGCACTTGCGCAGAGGTGACGACACCTTCAATACTGGAGCAAATTAACATGGCCTCTTTCCTGCGAGAGACATTTGTTATGGTGGCGATTACACAGCTGTAAAGGCCAAACATTGCTGGGAGTTAAAGGTCTCCCAGTGGGGATTTGACACATCTGCTCCACTTCAACAGGGACTGACCTTTCCTTACTTATTAACTGCACAGGCCCCCGAGCCCTGCTATCACTGGGAAGAATAAAAAGTCATCCTTTTCTACGGAGCCCGGCACTGCACTGCACTCTGGCGGAAAAGGCCTGCACAGAACGCCTAAAGAGGTCCATTTAAAATGAACAGGTTCCCTAACATTTACTGTAGAGGAAGAAAATCATCGACACTGAAGGGAGGGAGTTTGGTTTCTTTTATATAATTTAAAGACAGGCAGAATCACTAACACAATATTTAAACAGTGACTGGTTCTGCCCTCAATTCTGAAACTTTACTCCTTGACCTCAAAAAATGTGGCCGCTAGCTGAGCTCCAGCATTTTAACAGTAAAATCATCTGCCAAAGTGCTGCCGTTTTCTATAGATTTACAGTTATTTCATCGTCACAATGTGTATCTAAATTGGCAACTTCAGAGTTACTTTAGGATAAACTAGGACAAAAATATAATTGGGCAGCATCTTCAAATGTGTAAGTAAGGAATGCAAAACTGTAACTGTCCAGTTGTGCTAGTTATCATATCGATAAGTACATGTACAAAGATGACACACCTTTTATGGTTTGTCAAGCTAATTTTGATCTATGAAGTCATGAAACAGTGCAGAGACTTCCATGCAGAAGGAATTCTCCTTGTATACAAAAGCAACACACAAGACCTTGGTCCCTAAAGTAAATACATTCAGTATGAACCCCCCACCCAGACATTCCACAGTTATCAAACATGTCCTAGAAAAACAGGTTCAAAAATTCAGATTCTCTAAACCAGTGGCCGCCAACCCCCGGGCCGCGGACCGGTACCGGGCTGTGGGTCATGTGGTACCGGTCCGGGGGCTGCACAGAAGAAAAAAAACTTGTATGAAAATGCTGTTAATAAAGCTGCGAGTACACATTGGATTTAGGTTTATTATTGTATTTTAAAGATACCCCATTATTATTTTTTAAAATATCCCCATTTTTATGCGTATCATTTATTTGTATAAATACGTATATTTATCTGCCACTCCTTAAAGGCCGGGCCGTGAACATAGTTTCTGATATTAAACTGGTCCGTGACGAAATAAAGGTTGGGGACCACTGCTCTAAACCACATCCCATGTAAACCCGAAACTGCTCCTATGCAGCTACTTGTTCTTAACAACGGCCAGTAGTTAAACTTAAGTCTTCACAGTTGTTCAGGAATACATGATGTGGCAAAGCACATATGGGTGCTCAAAAATCTAGTCTGACAATGCAGACATGACAGGTAGTGTTTTTCTCCTTCATTCATGTCTCGTCTCAGTAACAAAGATGTTAATGCACTGTATTCAAATAATATTATGACTAGCTTCTTACAGCAAGGTCCAGGCTTTCCAAAGGAACTGCCTCCTCGGCGAGCAACTGCACCGAAGAGTCAGCGTTGACGGTGATTGAACCACTGCTCACTGCAACACAAAAAAACACAGGTTTATATCCCTTAAACAACTGTGGAACAAGCAAATAATGAACTTTACCAGAACAGATAGGAATTTCATTTACGTTATGGTTTCCAAAGCTGAACAAAACACACAATAATAGCAAACACACTATAAAATGAAGTAAATGTGAATGTGCAAGTCATGTTCTGGTGGAGAGGTCAACTCACAAAGCTGTAGTTTTATGATAAATTGGGTAACTAAACTGATACACCTGATTAAGTTGACATGACTCATAAATCTCAATTATTTTGTGCTCAAATACTTACTGCACACTTGCTAGCTTAGCTCCAATCACTGTAGGTCATATCCTCTGCCATGGCATTAAAACTGTATACTAGTGCAAAACCAGGGTAACATTACATGATTTTTGGACCCCAATTAATTTTAGTGCTAATTCTCAATCAGGCCAAGGCCGTGCTAGTTGAATCCAGTCTACAGTTTCTGAGGCAAAAGGATGGAAAGAAAATAGAGTGGACAAACAGGCACAGACTCTAAATGAAGTTTCAGACAAATCCAGCATTTACATTTTTTTCACCAACTCTGTACATGATCTGGTACAGTGTGTATAAAGTTGTAAATGAAAACTGAGTGTGAAAACAGTGAATATGGCAAATAATGAAAGAAAACCAAACAAGAAAAAAACAGGGATCAAGTATCAAGTCTCCTAGTAACAGGTGAATACAGATGTGTTCCAAAATAGTGGATTATTTAAGGGTATTCATTTTAAGGGCGATTCCAAAACACAGGAAGAGAGCAGTGAACAATGCTAAAAATGACAAAGGTTTACACGGGTATATAAAAAACTGCAGTTCCACAAGCCCACACTTCCTGTGTAGTGTATAAGACAACACTGCTTAGGAAGGACCCTATAGAAAACAATGCAGCTCATGAGTTTGAGTGGGTCTGGTTGTCTTCAGCTGTATTGTGCTATACTGGACAAAAGCAATCAGTTAAAAATCAGTTACACAGAACAAGATCCTTCCATAATCTGTTAGAATAAAGGCTGTATAGAGAACTTTGTGCTTCTGGAAATAAGCTTTGGCAACAAAACCTCCATGGTCTTTACATCAACCATTACCACCATTACAAGGGTATGACCTTGACCTTGAGCTCCATGGCCATTTGTAACAATGTTAAATTTAAGTCACTGTCAACTGCTAAAAAATGATATCTTCAATTATAAACTGGAAACTCAACCTTTTCTACTAGAGCAAGTAAAAGATGTAACTTGACTATTTTCCTATCCAAATGCATTCAGCACTGGTGGAGCTGCTTAGCTTAGTGCAGGGAGGTTATGCAGGGAAGCTATGGCCACCGCTAGGTGCAACAAAAGTGCAGAAAACTGCGTTTTAAACATAAAAGGCAATGAAATAAGGGGCCATGATGGTCCTTCAAACTGCCCAAAAAAGGAACTGCATCAAATTAACTCTATGTACTTTATTCTATTTATTCTTGATTCTATTTATCAAAAAAGATGAAGCATCTATGATGAGGCAAAATCTCACCAAAATACTTGGTTGAGGATCCATCCTCACTGAAGACGGTGACCACACCAGGCCGCAGCACTTGCAGGGTGGGGACGTGGGCTGGAAGAATACCAAAAGCACCGGTCAGTGTGGGGACATCGACCTGTTTTACACTGGCATCCCTGAAGAATACCTGCAGTCAGAACAGACACATGTGTGTGAGGTCAAATACCAACAACTTTTTCAGCAGTCAAGGGAACTTTGATTGTTAAGGAACTTAAACAAGCACATCTCTCTTCTGTGTATGTTTTCTGTGACTAAGATACCATATATGAACAAAAGTATTAGGACACCTGACCATTACACCAGTGGGAGGACCCTTTACAAACACTACCGCGTGTGGAGTCACGTGACGCCGCTCCGTTATGTTACGTTATTCCGCAGACATTTCAAGCATGGAGAGCTTAAACACTGATATAACTGAACAACTTGTCAGTGAACTATAAAAAAATAAAAAAGTAATCGTTCATTAATCGTAATCGAGTTAAAATGTTCAATTAATCGACGTTTTGATTTTAGGCCAAATCGCCCAGCACTAGGTCCTCCCTTTGCTGCTATAACAGCTTGCACTCTTCTTCCCACAAGACTCTGGAGAGTTTCTATGTGAAAATGTGTGCCCCTTCATTCCATAGAGCATCTATGAGGTCAGGCAGTGATGTTGTACAAGAAGGCCTAGATCGCAATCTCCATTCCAGTTCATCCCAAAGGTGTTGGATGGGGTTGAGGTCAGGGCTCTGTGTAGACCAGTCAAGAACTCTGTGGGTTCATGTCTTTATGGGCCTTTTTTTGTGCGCTGGGACACAGTCATTTTGGAACAGAAAAGGGCCTTCCACGAACTCCTTTCACAAAGTTGTACGCAGAATGTCTTGCCCTTAAGTCGAAGTAAAAGGGGCCACCTACATTTAAACGAATAAAAGTTGTCCCAATACTTTTGGCCATATAATGCAACTTCGATGCATGCAAGTCAAGGTGAAGGGGGGGGGCTTGACAGATTAGTAGCTTAGGAGTCACTTAACCAACTAGCTACCGTATGATAAGCTTTTTAGTGGCTATTTGGAAAATAGCAAGTCTGACACTGAGGTATACGTTCCATGCAGCGTGCTACTTTAAATAAAAATCAGTGCAGAAAGAACAAACTGTACATGGAACTCCACTATAAGCACTAGCACAAGCTAACTACTGCTAGCAGCAAGCTAACAGTGAACAGTGTCAATAGGACAGACTTTAAAAACTGCCACTGCAGAAGTCGTCAAATGTGTTAATATTATGTAAATTAAAATTTCCTCTAAAGCATTCACATTACATCTAAAACAATAAAAATTCTCTCTAAACCAGGCTGCAGGCCGAGAACTCGTACCTCGTTCGGCGACGCGAAAGTGAAGGACATCTGGGGAGAAGCAGCGGACGGTTCGGCATAAAACCGCACCTGCCGGAGCGCAGGAGCAGCACGACGAAGGAGGAACCTCGCTGCCATCATTTTGACCAGAATATATGAAGAAACGGACCTTTACAGAGTACAAAACCCACACAAACCAGTAGTCCCCCGACCTGATGCAGTCATTCAGAGCAAGGCGGATAGAAAGGGCACAGCGGAGCTACCCACAAACCACAGCGCGCTGAATGTGCATCACGGGAAATGTAGTTTTCAAAAGTATTGCGGTACAGGTGGGCGATCTACATCAGAATGCGTAGTAAAATGTAAATTTGTCATTTGAGAACACAGTATGAACAGCACAAAATTCTTCCATTTAACCCATTCACCTAGTGACGCAGTGGGCAGCCAGGAACACAGCTCGGGTAGCAGTGTGAGGGGACGGTACCTTGCTCAAGGGCACCTCAGTGGTGCCGCTTGCAGTCCCGGGACTTAAACCTATGACCTTCCGATTGTAGGGCCAGATCCCTAAATACCAGGTAAAGATCAATTAAAAAAATCCCTTTCTGATCGGGAGCATCAACATGTCCTACAGTACAACAGTGATTCCAGCCCACATGTCAGTCCTGGGTCCCCATTATCTGTACAGTATCTGCACAATGCACTCAATCCAGCTCAAAAGGGTTTGTTACAGTGGGAATAGAAAAGAATCACCCCCTTCAAAATCACCCCCTTGAAGAGAACAAGCCTTTGAATTTTTTGTATCCATCTTCTGACGCGTGTCTGTCCACAGCTTTTGACAGTACCAAGAATGGCTGCAGGAACAGATTTTTTTTAACTAACCAAAACGGTTACAGTTTGGCATTTGGCAGCCATTTTTATCCAAAGCACTCCCATTCTTTAATTACAGGGGCAGTCTTCCTGGAGCAACTTGGGGTTGACTTGTTCAGGAACCCAGTGGTGGTATGCTGAAGGTAGGATTTGACCTCTTGGTCCAGAGGCACCACCACCAAACCGAGTATTTTTAGGAGAGGGTGATCCATTATTTATCTCTGTGATCTTTTTCTATTTTCTATTCTATTTCTCTGGGGATTTTATTAGTATTTTTCTAACTGTTGCTATATCCTTTACTATACCCACTATACTTTTTAAGGAGTTTAATCTGGTTTGCTGGATAAGAGAAAGCTCTAAAGTGTACACAGTGTGGGGATCGCAGCGTTGGGACAGGAAATCCGTGCATTGCAAGTAAATCTAGAGGACTCTTGTCAGTGCACTTCTTAGGAATATTATCATTATTTTGCTGCACATTACTGTATGTGTGTCTAATGACCACAAGGTGGCGCACTATCACTATCAAAAGTGATCAGTGGCAATTTGGGATTAACAAATCTTGTCAACATATTGCAAACCTTCACAAAAATTCCTGCCATATACCGTCCATTATACACCCCAAATTCTGGGCTGGGTCTCCGCAGCATTAGAGCGATAAAAAGAGGCTGAAGAAGTTTGGATTCATCATCATCAGATTGTTTATTGTTAATCAAAGCTTTTGTAGGGTGGTGGTGGTGGTGGTGGTGGTGATGATGGTAATGGTGATTTGAGAGGGGGAATTACTTCACTTCCATCACGCAACAAGACAGATTTGAGTGATCCCCTCATTATTAATTCTGGAAGGAGCCCAGTCTTTGTCTCTCTTTCGCCTTATCTCACCTTCTACGTCACACGGTGCTTTCCTCGGTGGGCGGTGGGAGGGTGGGTGTGTCTGACGCGGGGCTTCCATTCATAAATACATTTGTGCTTTTACCTCCTCTCTTATTAGGGTGCTGAGAAGACGTTCGATCTCTTTCTTGCGTTGGGCGAAGCTTTCTTCCATGGATCGCGTCCGTTAGAATTAGGTAAGCTGGCCCAGGCCTGGGTGACTGTTCCCTTGCATGCAGCTCGTTTGCTTCTGTTCATCTGCTCCAGCTTCTCTGTGCACCAGACTCGGGCTGCACCGTCACGAGGATGGACTTATCTTCTTATCTGCCTGCCTCTTTTTTTTGGTGGGGAAGGGGGGGGGGCGCGAATTTTCCTCTCCACCTTAAATTTTGCGCTGGCACCGCGCAATTTACGCACCATTTAAGGTGGAACGGATCATTCCAAACAATCTGACTCCTACAGCATGCACAGCTTCACAGTCTTAGCAAATAGTGCAGATTATGTGTAGTTCCTATGCTTGTATCTATTAAAGAAAAGTACTAAATAATATGGTAAAGAAAATGATACCCAGTTGGCTCATGTCTTGCTGGGACGCTGGCTTGGAGATTTGTGAGCTTGTTCCTAGACTGCATTTCCAGTTTACGCCATTACGAGGCTTCATAACTCATCATCACTCACAAATAAAAGTCTATTCTCCCGACTAGACTGTGTTGTTTCGATTCTGTACATTCATGCAGTGTGCAGCCTCCAGTTCTAGTGGGGGATATGCTGGGGAAAGCAGATGCAGTTGCATGCATTTGACTTCTGGAGCAAGAATGCATTTCTAATCAGCTTTGCAATATAATTTATGGTTAAATTGACCAGTTTAATACATTTATCAGTTGTTTGTCATGCGATGCACAGAAATATTACCTTTAAAATGATGGAACTTGTTCAAAGTTTGGATGTTCAAATGACTTTCATGGGCTATAAATGTTTGGGGGTACCAAACCAATGAGAGTCCTGCTCTAAGGGAGCTTGTTTCCTCTAAAAGCTGTTGAATGGCTGACTTCTGACTGGAGTTTTCTTTGATGGAGAAGGTTTGGTGCCTTCCAAAAAGTGCAGCAGCTTTTGGGCAGAAATTAAGCCCAGTCCTGCTGTCCGCAATAGAGATTCTCGCTTAAAAGGAGAACATAGCCCAGCACTTTGCTTGATGTCTGTCCAAGAAGCTGACCTTATATGTCTAAAAGTTTGTAAACAACTGTTAATCCAGTATTTCTTGTAAAATAAATGGCATTAACAGGACGTTTGCTGCAGTAACAGCCTCTACTCCTGTGGGAAGGTCTCATAGATGTTGACAGACAGCTGTGAGGATTTGATTGCATTCAGCCAGAAGTGCATTATCAGCTATATTATTATGAAAGATCAGGTCCGGATTACAAATGCCTCTCCAACTCTTCAGAAGTACTGAATGGAGCTCCATCCCTCCAGAGAATGCAGTTCCACTGCCAGGGGGGCTTTGTGCTCCTCTAGCCAATGCCTGTCAGAGCATTACATTGTACAGTTCTTTCCTTTTAAAGTCTAAAGAGCCTTCACATGATGTAAATGTTCGATACCAATTATACCAACGGGCTTCAAACCATTTGGAACTTTCATTTTTGAAAGTGGGCTTTATCAGACATTGAAGAAGCTTTGAAGAAAAATAGCAGCAACTGGAAGGTCTGATAGTTATATCATGTTTGATTAGATGCGGAGTGCTTCATGTCTCTGGGGTAATAAAGTGGCTGTCATTTTATGTGTGAGAGGAGAGAGAAACAGAGGAGAGAGAAACAGAGACGCGAGAGAGTAAGGAGATAGAGAAAGAGCGAGTGAGGGAGGAGAGAGAAAAGAGAGAGAGAGAAAGAGAGAGAAGAGAAAGAGAGAGGACAGAGAGAAAAAGAAAAAGGGAGAGAGGAGAGAGAGAGAGAAAGAAAAAGGGAGAGAGGAGAGAGAGAGAAAGAGAGAGAGAGTGATAATGTTGCTGTTATGAAGCTCTACGACCAGGTGGGTGGGCAGAGGCAGGCTGGGTATGCAGCAGGAACTGAGTTTTTGCAGCAACACACACATGCACACAAACGCACACACACACACACACACACACACACACACACAGAAACACTCTGACTTCAAGCATCATCTTGGCACTGAAGGGACAGGAACGATACACACATCCCTCTGCATGCTGCCTTTTTCCCTGCTATGTGAGAGGAGCTGCTCGGAAGGTGAGTGCGTGTGTGTATGTGAACTGACTGACTTATTCTGTGTGTGTGTGTGTGTGTGTGTGTGTGTGTGGTAGACAGAAAAGGGAGAGTGGGAAACAGAAATAGACAGAAGAGAGGGAATGGTTTATGTGGTTTAGGCAGAAGCTGCAGCATTAATGGCATTATCAGAGATGCAGCACATGCTGCTGGGCCTCAGCAGCTGGAGAGCTGGAACCACTGCCTCATTATACAGAGGAAAGAGAGAGAGACAGACATTAAAGGGATTTTCATGTGCAGCCGAATGTTTAAATCTTTTCTTTGACCACTGCATTATGTTGGATTCACTGGGATTGTACCTGTGTTGCCTGTGCTGATCAAAGATCTACTTTGAACCATATTGTTGAGTTGGAAATGTCTTCATAATAGTGTTCCATTAGACATAATGGATACTTACAATGGCGTTTGGCATCATTACATCTAAAACCACACCTAGCCACTCAAATAGACCTTCTAATGTGGTTTCTAACAGTGTATGACATATGTTACCCATGAAAATGGACACAAGTATGTCACACAGCTAATAACAGCCATAGTGTTGTGTTTTTTTTTGCTGTACAACATACTTTTGTGCAGTTTTATAGAGGCGCCATGGTGTGTCAGAAACCACATAAGCAAGTCCTATTTGAGATTATTTAAGCCTTTGGCCTGCTTTAAGCCTGGTGATGCTAATTGGTGAGTACAATGCTTCCATTACTTGTTAGCAACATTAGTCTTATAGCTGTAGCATGAAAGTGAAGAAGCAAACTTTGCCAGCAAACCTGCTTTTGTGGCTAATCGGCTACATTTATGGTAGAAGGGAAAGTCTGAAATCAGTTTTAAGACGACATGTTACACTGAGCCATGTTGGAAAGCTGGAAATGTTTCCATAGTGTTCCTGCTGACCCTAAAACAGCTGCACATCTTCCTCAGGGGGACACACGCGCTGGCCTGGACCATGAGCAATGAGTCTGCCGTCTGGAAAAACCTAACAGAAAGCCCCACAGTAAGTATACATCTCTCTCACACACACTCTCCCCCTCTCCTTCTCTTCCCCTTCCTGTACTGTTCACTTTCATTAGCGCCGGCCTCCCTCCGCAAGTATCTCCAGACATGCAAATAGAAAATATCCTGTTCTGTGTTCTCAGTAATTGAATTCTCAGCCTAATCTAAACCGATTAAGCCCTGCCTACAAGAACTTCCCTCTGTCAGAGTGAGCTCGCTGCATAGACGAGCAATGTAGACAAACATCAGAATCAGAATTACAGCCTTCATCTTCCATTACCGCCATCTGCCGAGTTATTTTAATAATGAGAAAAAGAAAAGATCAATAGTTCACTTGCTTTGCCTGGAAGTGGTTGGCGCCCTCCAATCGAGAACAGCATCAACACAGAAGCTTTAAACCACAGACAGTGACTGTATAGTATAATTTAGCCCAGACTGGCCTGGATTTCAGGTGCAGTTAAATATTATATTTAAACATTTTTCCATTTTAATGCATCTGTTCACAAACATCTCACTACGTATTTTTAAAAGCTACCTCTCTCTCTCTCTCTCTCTCTCTCTCTGACTCACTCTCTCTCTCTCTGTCTCTCTCTCTGTCTCTCTCTCTCTCTCTCTCACACACACTCACTCTCTGTACTCCTGTCTCGCCCAGGTGCCAGTAGGTTAATGACAGACAAGCCCACTGATTAATTGCTCAGTGGCCTTTATAGATTCATGGTGGACCAACCAGTGCTGAATCAATCTTTTAACTTTGTCAGTGGCAAAAGTAATGGACCTGTACTGTAGACACTGCAAATTAACGACTCTCCCTGCTTTAGATACAAACAGTGCCTGCTTAATACGCCTTATATAAGATCACATTTTGCCAGCTTGTGTCTTGAATATCACTTGGAAAGGCAACGGAAATTCCTTTTTCGAGTTTACCATGTATCACAGTTGACACAGTTAGTTAGCTAGTGCGTACACTACTCACCGATCAGACATTAATGGTAGATGAAGTGAATGACATAACGTATCTCATGACGAGTGGTGCGATTTATTAGGCAGCAAGTGAAAAGTCCCTGACACTGATATGTTAGGAGCAAGAAAAATGTGTGGGAGCAATGATCTGAGTGACTCTAGGACCAAACTGTGATGGTTGGGGCCAAAGCATCTTCAAAACAGTAGGTGGGGTGTTCCCATTATGCAGGGGTCAGTATTAACCAAAAGCTCTTCTATATATGGTCGCCCATCACTCCTGGTTCACTGGTGTCCTTCCTCTGACCACTTGTTGGAGGTAACGACCAATGCATACTGGGTACCCCCCACAAACCTGCCGTTTTGGAGATGCTCTGATCCAGTTGTACAGCCATCACAGTTTGGCCCCTTATCGAAGTGTCTCAGATCCTTATGCTATGCTCCCCTTTTTTCTGCTTCCAACACATCAACTTCAAGAGCTGACTATTCACTCGCTGTGTAATACATCCCACCCCTTGACAGGCGCCGCTGTGAAGAGATAACCAATGTGATTCACTTCACCCAGCAGTGGTTTTAATCTTACAGCTGATCTTGCTTCAGTCTTCCAAACAAAGAGAGTGACTTTGAAGTGAGGGGGGGTGGGGGTGGCTGTGTTCCACTTATCTAATGTTACTTTTGTTGTAGCCTTATATCTCATTCATGGTTAAGTCATTTTCTTCTGGTTTTATGGTCAAATATGATAAACAAGGAGTGATAATGAAGTGATAAATAACTTTGTCTTTTAGAATTCTGCTGGGGTCTAAAGGGCTAACAAAAAGACAAAACGTCTAAAGACTAATGAAGGAACCAACTTAACAAATGAATACAGGATTATATAGGAGAGCCTGAATAGTAAGATAATGATCAAAAGATATACAGTAAAGTACCCATAGTTATTATATAAAAATCATTATTATATTTTTAGAGATGGGCTTATAGACAAGTGATAATTGGATAACTGGTGTTATATTCTGCTCCAGCAGTGAAGTGAGAGTGAAGATAATTGTTAGGTGTTATATTTATGGCCAAATGGCTTATTCTTTTCTCTTTTTTTCTATTGATGGCTTCTTTATTTAGATGGGCCGCAAATGACAATTAACCAGGTGGTGGGGCAAGATGTGCCATGTGTCTGTGGGCTTTGATCTCTTTCAGAAAGAAGGCCTGGGTGTATTGTGCTGGTGTTAGAGATTTGAATCCGCGCTGCTGGATCTCTGCAATCCTCCCGCTCCTCTTTTGGAGCAGCGCGCTTAACAACTCAACTCCAGAACAAAAGAACACACACCTGTGTCCTCCTCGCTCTCTCTGCCCACTCACACCGATGCGCTCGCTGTCATGCAGAACAGAAAGGCTTTCATGCAAAGTCACCCTGAGTCGCATGCGTGTGTGCATTTCTTTTACAAATGAAAGTTTCAGAATCAAACAAAGGAAGCCTTTGAAGCTCAGAACATTGAAAATAGTGTAATTCCAGCTTTGTGGAATTAGCCTTGGTCTGTAGAACCACCTCCTGAAATATGTGTAACTGCAACATGGTGATATGGGCTTCAGTTTGGAGGACAGTGTGTATTGTCCACAACTGAAAGGAAGCTCATTCCTTCCCTATTTCTTAAGCTTTAAACAACTGGTCTGTTATATTGCAACTTTCTCTGGGATGATCTGGGATTGTTAATTATCTCTGATGGGAATGGAACGGCATGAGATTTGCTTTGGAAGAGTATTCTGTCTCAGTATGAAGACTTAATACAATACTTGTTAGAAGTGGGTTCTTTGAGCAAACTATTTTTGGTAAGACCTCCATGCAGTGGGTGGCGCAGTGTGTAGTGCTGTTGCCTCACAGCAAGAAGGTTTGATTCCCCACTGGGGAATGTGTGGACTTTACGTGTTCCCTCTGTGTGGGTTTCCACCAGGTGCTCCAGTTTTCCTCCCACTGTAATGAATACAGGTCTGAATCCAAATGTAACGTTCCAAGTTTTATTGAAAACACAAAGTCCGCAAGGCAAAAGGAAAAAGTCTGTTGCAAAATGTCAAAAAACAGGAAATCCAAAACCAGGCAATCAAAGTGAGTCCGTTAGTGAATCCAAGGTAAAGAAACAGGTCAGAGAAAGAACAGGAATAACACAGAGAACCCACCTGGTAAGTAGACAAGGTCGCACAGGTATATTGTATGAAAGGGCTTTGTATACTATCTGAGCCGAGTACTCAGGTGATCCTGAGCTCCGCCTTATGGGTCTGTGTGAAATCCTGGAGTGGTGATCTGGAGCGGGCTGTCCTGTAGCTCCTGACTGGGACTCCACCTCACACTCCGTACCAGGTCTTACACCCACAGTCGAAAGACGTGCACATCAGGTGAATTGGAGATGTGAAGCTGCCACTAGGTGTAAATGTGTTTGTCTGTGTGTCTGCCCTGTGACAGACTGGGGACTTGTTCACAGTCTTTCAGAGCCTTCTGCTCTATACAGACCTGGCCATGGATAAGCAGTTTAGATAAAGAATTAAATACCAAATTAACTTTTTCCTAAAACCTTTATGTGCACATTGTCATGGGCCGGGGGGCTAACCCCTACACACATTCTTGAAACTTTAAACAGGTTTCTTCATTTACATTTACATTTACGGCATTTAGCTGACGCTCTTATCCAGTGCGACGTACATCAGTGCTTAAGAAGTCCACAACTATTTCTTACCTGAAAAACAACTTAAATCCATGTCAACTATTTAACTAAGATACTGCAGTCAGAGCATCTATACAACAA
>JBBPDC010000038.1:9755366-9768774 GCA_037974485.1 Hemigrammopetersius urotaenia
AATTTTGTTTGAAAATGGTATTAAAAAGTCTTAAAATGTCTTAAATTTAACTTGGTCAAACCTGTAGACACCCTGCATTCTTATAAAAGGCAAGTCCTTAAAGCTGTTTTGTGTTTTGCTTGCCTTTAGCCTCCAATGTGTCCACTGCCACAGACTGCCCTGGTCAGCCTGAGTGTTAGTCCCAGTTCTGCATTGCCAGGAGACGCTCTCAACTCCACTGTGGATACCAGCTTCTGTGAAAGCCCACCGGCTCCTGGCCCTGAGCCCTCAAGCCCTAGCCTAGTGAGTCACACGCTTTGAGTAATAAGTCAGAACAATGTGTTTGGCTCCAAGATAACTGGACTTCTAACTGCCACTCAGGAGCTGTATACTGTGTCTTAAAGATTAAGGAAATATAATGAACAGCGCTGTGCAAAAGTTTTAGACACCATAGTTAAGATGAGCCTTATGTGTTGTTTTACATTCATATTACTAAATCTACTAAATCTTGATACGTTTTACTGCATTTATTCTAATGTTAACTTTGGCAGCAGAAGGACTCTTAATGGCTTTAAACAATTTGCATATGTGCCTAAGACTTTTGCACAGTACTGTATGTGTACACATTAATTACTTTATTTCTTCACCCTTCATCCTCTTTCTGATTCTGTTTATCAACAGCGAAATTAATGTCTCTGTTGTCAACATTTCATATTTTTCCATTTCTTCAATGTACTTTCTGATTGTTTTTGTGTCTAACAGATTTGTACTTAACTAGTTTTATGTGACTACTTTTATGTGACATATGCGCAGCATGCAATCGCCTTTATCTGATGCTTTGTTTGATGCTGTATCAGCTCAGAATGGACCTCTGTCCAATGTTCAGCACAGTGGTTATTATTATTATTATGTTGCTCTTAATCAAGCAACGGCATGATAACCCATTACTACTCCTGCTGGAAGCACGAAGAGAATAGTGAGAAGCAGTTTTGTGGATGATTTCTTACTTTTCTTCCATCTAGTGGTCCGGTATTGTTAAGAGGTTAGAAGCTGCTACTGTGAGAGATGCTTTATTTGTCATAAACTGATAACCAATAGAAACAGGACACTTCCTGCACTTACTCTGTATAATCTACAAAACCCATCTACAAAAGAGGTAGTGGTATACTGCTAACAACCTTAGGTCTGCATTTCAGAGTTAGTAGTATGTTCTGTTCTGTGCACTTGCTCAGCTGGGAGTGAGAGGAATCAGCCCGGTCGGTGGGCGCGAGGGAGTGTCCCTCTCAGCCACAGGCCTGGCCCCCTGTGGAGGCGCCCCTCAGGGTCCAATGCTGCAGTTCTTCACCAAACTGCGACGCCATGCCAGCCTGGAGGGAGCCAGCCCCTACTTCAAAATCAAGAGATGGAAGTTCGACAGCAGCCAGAGAGCCTCCAGCCTGGACACCAGAGGTAGGACACACACAGGCCAGTTGGGGTTAGAGACGCATCATGCAGGGACACTGTCTAAAGTTTTATTCAAAATGTTGCCTTTTCTGCCTCTCAGGAAGTCGGAAAATAAACAAGCAACAGACTTGTATTATGAATATTCAGTAGATTCAGAAGAATAGATGTTTGGGTAGAGAAACAGGATGGATGAATGGGATGACATTTTCAGAACAGCAGTCTGAATTGCAAATTGCAGTGACATGTTCTATTACGCTTGCCACTGAACAGGGACTGCTATCAGTAGTTGTGGTTAGGTATGCATATTAATGTAAAACACACATTAGATACATTAAAGCATTATTATTTTAGGGATATGAGGTTTGGTTACAACGGTGACAAAATACACAGATGAGCTAAAACATGATGACCACCTGCCTAAAATGCTGTTGGTTATCTGGGGAATCTGGCACCAAGACATTAACAGGTGACCCCTGTTGTGAGGTGGAGCAGATCTACAGATCCGACACGGTTGGATTGAGATCTGAGGAATTTGGAGAACTCATGTTCCACACACCTGTTCCCAAGCAAGGTGTGCAGTGTGGCAGTTCGCCTTATCCTGAAAGAGGCTGTGGAATATCGTTTCCATGAAGGGATGCACCTGGTCTACAGGCTGTTTAACTACATGGTATACATCAAAATATTGTGCATGTAAATGTCTGGACCCAGTGTTTCCTAGCATAACATTGCTCAGAGCATCACACACCCTTCCCTGGCTCCTTATACAGGTACATAGCCAGCTGTACAGGTGAAGTGAACCAGGCTACCTTCTTATATTGCTTCAAGGTCTAGTTCCAAAACACCTTGTCCCCATTGCAGGTGGACAGGGGTTAGCAAAGGCACTCTAATTGCTCTGTAGCTATGCAGCTCCATTCTCACCATTCTGTGACCATGCTCCTTCCCTAAAAAACACTTTGAATTTCAGTCACAATGGCCCTTCATACTAGACCTGAGTTTTTATTGTGGCCCACTGCGCCCAATACAAGACCTGACTGTTTGCTTACCATTTCATACATCCCAGACCTTGACATGCCCAGTTAATAACAAAATCATTAATCTCTGAATAGTCATGATGTTTTGCTTCATTTGTGTGTTTGCATGCGTGTGTGTGTGTGTGTGTGTGTGTGTGTGTGTGTGTGTGTGTGTGTGTGTGTGTGTGTGTGTGTGTGTGTGTGAACAGCATATGCCTGATGATGCTAATGGTGTAAAATCCTGAAAGATAAAGAGGAACTGACATCTGCTTAAAATTCTGCTCAGTTCTTTTCAAATTTTATGACTAAAGGCTCAGACTTATTAAAGCTTTGAGTGTGTTTGAAAATTGTACCTAAGGGTTCTCACACTATAGGCATTTTTGTGCTTCGCCTAATCTAAAATACCTGTTTAAATTCCTCTTGTGCTGGGTCAGAGTGAGACGGGAGACCTTATACAGTTAGGAGACCTTAGATCTTTGTTTTGCACAGCGTGTTTACAAACTGGGACCCAAATGACATCATTAGGTACTGTAACCGACAGCCATATCCATCATATAATAGACAATGATGGGCATTTTCTAATTTCATTTAATATTTTCATGCTGACTCCACTTGAATTAAGTGCCATTAACAGCTGTGCTCTGTCTCTGTCACACTGTCGCTGTTAACTTGGCAACTCAACCAACAAATGTAAAATGTGATGAATAAAGATAATAGGCCGCCTCTTTAACACAGCAGCAGCAATCATAATATCTTGCTACTCCATAAAATAATAAGTAGACAGACATTTTCAGATGAAAAGTTAAAGTGACCAAATGTAAACTTCCTGAATAAAGTGCAGACAGAGCTTGTTATAGTTGCCCACTGTAGGGACCCTTATAAAAGTGGAAGTGTTCCTGGCCATTGGCTAAGCAATTTGGTCTTCAGTGGGTATGTGGGAATTAAAGTGCATGTTTTGATTGGTGACAAATAGCTTCTGTGATAATGAGTTCTGTGTCTGCATAAAGAAGCAAGGCAAACAGGTGCTAACCTGGGAAATGGAAGCTGGATTTGGAATCCATAAAACAGCCATTTTCCTGGCCTGAGGGAGTGTGAACTCATACTGAAAGTGTCATTGCTTGTCATTAAGCTCTCAAACTGTGCATTGCCTTGGAAAATAGTCTACGACCTTATTATATCTGCGAGTTTCATTGGAAGAGGAGTTGACAGTGAGAGTCAGTAAGTGAGTGTGTGTGTGTATGTGCTTGCATATGTGTGTGTACATATGTTTTGTGTGTGTATGTGTGCCTGTTTGTGCAATATTGGCGATTGAACTTGTGGGTAAGAGGGAGTGGTTATGTTCTGGTGCCAAGACTTCCTCTCCGGCAGATGGTCGGGTGATGGCTCTTTCCTTCCCGAAGCAAGCTTTTCTCTTATCTCATCTGAGAGAGGTGTAGAGGCAGAGGCCATATATCATTCCTTTGCTAAGCCTTGATTTCAGACTCTCTTCTAGAAGAGCAATATTGGTTATTTGTTATATAATAATGCTCAGTTTCCTCAAATGCTTTGCAGTAAAATGGACCGATTATGAAAAAACAGGATCGTTGAAAAACCCTTGGCTCAGATTAACCCCTTGTGTTATTATGCTTAAGACTAGTCACATAGTTTAGAAGGCACATTTAGAATGAACAAAGGTGGCAAAGATCTTTAATCTTGAATGTAAAGAAGCTGAGTAAGGGTCACATCCAATGATATCCGTTCCTTCTTACAGGCTCCCCTAAACGGAGGCCGTTCCAGAGGCAGCGGGCAGCCAGCGAGAGCATGGATGAGGAGGAACATGGTGCCCACCACATTGACCTGATCCAGTACATTGCACGCACCAAGGACATGGCCTACTGCCCAAGCAGGCCAGCACCACGCCTCCTTTCCCCCCCATCAACCCCCCCAGCGTCCCTCGGCAGGTATCTTTAATTCTCTCACCCATCTGTCCGCCACAGCAACCATCCACCTCTCCTGCAACCACGCAAACGAGCCATTCCATGCTGGAGTGATGGCACAGAGTCTTAGCAGGCCAGTGTGACCTTATTAGTGCTTGTGAAGTACACAGGAGACGGGTCAAACTGCGCTGGGGCACCTTGGAAGATTACAGCTGCTTGGGAACTGCCTTTTTATCAAGTACCTTTTGTATGAGCGAAGTGTGTCAGGCGTTGCTTAGTCCATGTCAGTTTCATGGGTTGCATTGCTGCTCTTACATTTACATGTATCAAGGCTCATTGCTGTGCAGTAGTTTTGTCACATTAACCACAGTGCGTGGCATAATACAGTACACCATCTGTGCTTTAGCGGGAGCATCTGCTTGAGTCTCTCCTTGCCTGTGTGAAAGCTGTCAAAGAAAAAAATATTTATGATAAATATACCCACTAATGTGTGACAGAAAGCCTAAATAAGCTCTATTTGTGTTCCCGTCACATCATTTGTGTGTGATCATTTCTGATGGGCTCCTGTGTTCCTCTGCAGGTTAGAGGTAGAGGTGATGGTGGAGCCCAGCTGCAGCAAAGCAATGGGGCCTGGGGTGATTGGCCTGAGTGCCGAGCCCCAAGATGAGGCTCCTGGAGTGGGCTATCGTCGGGAAAGCACAGACACCCAGACCCTCTATCGTGACATCTGGACCCTGCGTGCCTCTCTGGAGCAGTATATCTCTTCTGACCAGAGCAGCAACAATGACAAAGACTCAGTGCACAGTGATGCAGACAGCGTGTGTTCGCTTAGGCTTAGAACAGAGAAAGGCGGGCTGCCCAGATACCCCTCTGAGGACACCAGAGATGGGACGGAGGGGGACACAGAGTTGCCTGGGGAAGAGAGTTTGAAGAAACGTGGGAAGCGAGACAGTGTGGATTCGGAGAGGGGAAGCGATGGAGAATCAGGTACACGAAAGCTTCTTCAGATGGATAGCGGCTATGCGTCTATAGAAGCGCCTTCCCGTGGTCCTGATGAAATGCGGCTGTTCCGTAGCAGCAGCGACAGCAAGGATGAGTCCGCTGTGGAGCGTCGACACTTCTTCACCAGTTCAGGACATAGGGGAACTGTATGTGAAAGCTTTGATACAGACATTTTCGATGAAGAACTGGAAGAGGAACCTGCAGGAGCCAGTGGAGGTAGTGATGCCTTGAAAGAACTGGATGAGGGTGTTATGGCGTGGTTACCCTATGGCCAGATGTTTACTCAGTCTGACACAACCCAGCCACGCGCACCTGTTTTGTCCCGCCGGGACTACAGCATAGACGAGAAAACAGATGCACTCTTCCATGAGTTCCTGCGTCATGATCCCCAGTTTGACCAGCAGGAGTCACCTGCACGCTCCAAGCACCGGTCCCGTGTGCACCTGCGCAAGCAATGGCAGCGCTCCAAGCAGTACAGTGACCCAGGCCAGCGCTTCCACTCATCCTTTGACCGGTACCGCACTCCACTTCGCCGTGGAGAGACTGTCAACTACCCGCTGGAGAGTAGCTACCACAGCACACTCCCCCGAATTGTCAGTGCTCCAGATGAGGAGAACAGTGAGGGGGCAGCCAGCCTTCCTGAGACACCCAAGGTGGATCAGGGCACAGCAGCTGTCAGTGAGAATGGTGCATCTTTAAAAGATGCCCATACAAGGGTCCCTCCCAGCACTGATTCAAGTGCAGACTCAAAGGACAAGGTGGGAATTGCATCCTCTGTGCCTCCTCCCATGACTGAAAGCACTTTGGGGGTACCAGAGGTCCCAACAGAGGAGTTTGGGCAGACAGGCTTGCCCCTTGAACCAGGTGAAGACCATTCGCCCCCACAGCTGACCGAAACAGGGTATGGCCCCCAGACCATCACAGCTGAGCTGAGCGATAAGCTAGCTGTGAACCTCGAGGAGCGCCTGTACTCCGGCCTGCGCAAAACTAGGGAGCAGCCAGAGTGTGTCCTGACAGCAACACACGCCTCACCCGACCACAGCCCAGTGTAGCATGCGGCTCCACTCATCCCTACCAACTCTATGCTCACATCTACAGGGCTTCAGTGTCCAAAGGTCAGATGGAGATTACCCTTAAACCCAGAGCAGACAGGCCCAACATTCTTCAACACAATTCAAAGCAAATGTTGTTGGTTGTTGGAAAATGCTGATTCAGTCTGCTGTGGATGTTAGATGCTAGTCTGAGACCAGGTTCCATTGTCACTCTTGACGAGGGTGCCGGAAGGGGTTCTTTGTATGATGCTGTAGAAGAACCATTTCTGACTCCCAGAAGACCCTTTCAGTGGATGATCCTTTGTAAATGAGATGTGAGAGTGCAAAATAGTCTTTAAAGTTTTAGAAACCGCCACAGAATGTAGTGGAGTAGTGGCCAGCAACCCTCCTGAAGATCTGCTGTCCTACAGAGGTGAATTCTAAGAGGTGAAGCCATATGATCTAGCCAATCAATGACTTCAGAGGAAATTAATTAGATGGACTAATTGTGGTAGCTTGTGGTAGATTGTGGAACCAGACTCTGCAGGAATATAGATCTCCAGGACCTGGCGGTTTTGACCACCAATTCAAAGTATCATTAAACTGGTAGAGACCCTTTACTCAATGTGTAAACATTTAAAAGTTTCTTTCACACATCTAATTAAAAGAAAGGGTTCTTCAGAGAACTAAAATGGTTCTTATATGTAATTGCTCAGAGGACCTTTAGTGGAACCTTTTTTAAGAGTGTGCAGTCATGACAGAGCACCATAGGGAGCAGGTCCCAGATCAACGTTTAGGGGAAATTCCATCTTCTCCAATTTCGAGTAAGTGGAGGTTAGGACCATTACCTCACATCTAACATGACATTTCTGAATTGTATTTTTATTTGTCTGTTATTGCTTTATTCAGGCTCCATTTAGCTATAGTTGAGCTCAAAAGCCAATATATTCTCTGCACTAGGTAATCCACTGTGAAATTGGGTGCTACTAGACTTCCGATTATTATATGTTGTCTGCACTGATTTGCCATGTTTCTATATCATATCTCGATTGAACCTCTTCCTCTTTTGGACAGAACGCTCTTAACTCTTAGCTATGTGATCTCTTGGCCAGAATGAAGTGTTTATCATTTACTATGGGCTATGCGTTCATCTAAATGCTTGTTTTTTTTAATGGAAATGCTTGTCTTTTATTATTTACATTTCAACTTTGTAGTTGTAGAGTAGTTGTCGGGCCTTTATTCGTTTTTAGCAAAGTCAGTCTTAGTCTATGGTATCAAGAGCACAAATGATATAAGTGGAGATCACACATTAATGGGTAGCAATGACCACAAAGTACGCACTAGGGTTATTTATAAGATAAGCTTCCCTTGACCGATGTCCTGAATGTGCCACAGATTCCATTCCTCGACCAGTGCTCTCCTGTCCAGATCCTTCTAGCTCAGACATGTATCTGAATAGTCTGGCTGTAAATTAATGTAACTTCAGATTAATATGTCAAAATGAGGTATGAATGTTGCACTACAATCATCCATGTTTGACCTCTGCTGAGTATGCACCTTTATCATGGCTCCAGAAACCACAGTATTCTTCATTAAGTGTCCTTGTCATTTAAATGTGTCGTGGTTTATCCTAGAATTGCTTGAATAGGGGAAAACTGCCTTTTGTGGGATCAATGTTGTTCATGTCCATGCTATTTATTAATTATCCTTTTAATATTTAATATTAATGTATGCGTGTTTTATGTTTAATGTCGAAAGAACGAGAATTGGACTGTTTGGTGCCAAAAAAAGTTAGGTCAGGTAAGCTAATAAACACAATCAATTTAAGACAAAAATGAAAAATGCAACAAAAAAAATGTGTTTGTAGGAAATAGGTCCAATAGGTCCTAATCAGTATGTGCTAAGACTGGCCTCTGTCAGGGTTGGAATGAGGCCTTGAATGACGCTGTCTCCGAAGTCATTTGTGCTTTATTAGATTTGACGAGGGAGGCATGCTTCTTCCTGCATGCTTCTTCCTGCACAGGCCAACCACTATGTGTTTATTACCATTTTATTTTTGTGTGAACACAACAAACGTGAAGTATGCCCAGGGGCCCACAACTGCACATCCGGACTCTGGAAAAAAAATGACAAAGGGGTGGTTTGTGACGAACTAGATGTACACTCATATCCCCATGCGAGTGGACGATGTGTTCAGATTGATAGCAATTATCCAATAAAGAGGATTAAAGATAGGAATTCCTATTCACGGATTAATGGGGAGGGCAGATGCGATTCGCAACTGCTGTTGGTAAAAGCCTTTTGTAGATCGGTGTGCCAGAGTTTGGGCCAGTTTCTTTGATGAGGTTTGCAGACCTTCTCAATTAGAGCACTATTCCGTGCTTCACTCTCTCAGGAGAGAGAAACGAGAGATAAAAGCCATTGGGGCGTGTCGTAGCTGAGCGAGGTTAGGACTGATGAAGGCACACGTTGGGTAACAAAAGTGTCTTCTTAATGTTCTACAGTACTATAGAAAAATGTTGTGATAGGTTGATTAAAGGGGCAATCCGGCATACATTTTATGTAAAGTATACACTCGGCATCCTTGTTGGTTTGACAGAATCCACAGTACCTTGCATTGTGCTAAAAATTCATCCAGCCATTAGGACCCACACTTTTTTCTGCATTAGCCAGTTGGTGGATTGAGAAAAGAAAAATTCTAAAGACTTGTCATCTTCCATGGTTTTCAAAAGTTACTCCCACTTTCAGGTTACGTCATCACTACATTGCATGATCCTCAGAATGGAGTTTTCTTTAAACTGGAAAACCTTCTAGAGACACTACTGCACTACTGTGTGCAGCAAATGGGCATTCTTGCAAGAGATAACATGTCTACATTTTCATAATGGCTGGAGAGCCCCTTTAATATCCCTAGGCTTCTGATAGATAGGCACTGATACTATAACAGGTACAGCTTCCAAGAAGGCGTGTTTAAAAGCATCTCCTACTTTTAAAGTGATACCTGTGCCTCCATGTGTCCTGCTGTATATCTTTGCACCATGTTGTATTACTGAATTCACTGGGTTCCCTTTCCTGACAGCACAGACTTGGCACGTACCTGCTGTTCGCTGCATTCCACACCCCGTCAGTGACAACCAACAGAGATAAAGTACATTTGTACAGAGGGCAATTATGGAATGAATACAAGCACAATAGTGTCCCTTGGCAGGCTCTAGAGTAGTCTATGTCTTATCATTAGGTACAGACTCAAAAGGGGGTTCTTGAGTGACCCGTTTTGTGTGCTATGGAGTAGCCTATCTGATGCACTGATGAATTACTGTGCATAGTTTTGCATGAGATGACTCTGTTTTAGTAAAGATGTCTGTTTTCTCAGATCCGAAGTTCAATACCAAATTAGAAACTACTTATTGGATGCTTGTTTGTTCGAAGCATAAAATAAATAGAAGTCAGAATGATATTCGTACTGACATAGTTTTTACGTATTTTATGAAGCCTATTTATTTTAGGGGTACGCCTTGCTGACTAATGATATTTTTCGCTAAGATTATATCCATGGCAGAAGAAAATATATATTTCTTTTTGCTAGTATATTTCCACTGAGGAAAAAAAAAGAATTGTTTTGCTAGTTATATTTCCATGGAGAAGAAAAAAATATTTCTGTATAATTGCTTGACATTGAAATTATCGCTCGGTTTATGGGGAGAAAAAGGGTAGGAAAGTTGAATAAAGTTTTCAGAACAATCTCCGATTTTTGTTTACCTCAATGTGTTTACTCTGGATCTTCTAATCCTTGAGGGACCAATCAATGTAAATGTTTATTTTGAGTTTGTTTTCCAACTAGCCAATAAAGAACGATGCATTATGTCTGTGTACGACTTTTTCTTGTTATTATTCTTTTTTTTGTGAAAATATCACAGAGGCTGAAGTATCATCTACAGCTTACAGTACAGATACCAATTCAGCAATAAATCAGTTCTATAATAAACTGAATGCAGTGTAACTATAGCATAGCACGCATCCCCCCCCCCCTCCGCAGGTGCCGAAGCTCCTCTGGGAACATCAAATATTCATATCAGCCTGGCTAATAAATTAAGGATGACTGTGCAGTAATTATGATTCTAAATCAATAGCAACCTGGGGTAACCAGGGAGAGAGGGCCTTTTACTTCCACAGCCATGACCATCAATCAGCCCTCTGAGAAAACAAACAACCAATACCATCTCCTGTTCCTGTCAAACACTGGCTTTCCATTCATAACTAAAAGTGATCCATATAACCTTACAGAGGGCTCAGATCTTTCATTTTTGTTGTTTTACTATGTTTCCTGAGATCCACTCATTGTGTATTATCCCCAAAATCAACCACAACCATTCTTCTCTCTCTCTATCCCTTAGAACATAAAAGCTGATGCTATTGAGCATTTAAGACTAATACAGGTAAATTAAGTCTTTTTTAATAGACTGTCCTATATTGTTCCCCATGCAACAAGCAATCTGCACTGAAACACTCCCTATAACTTCAGTGTGAACTGCAGGGCTAAAGTGCTGTAGTATTAAAAAAGAGGATATATGTAAATGCATCCCTACCTGTGATGTCACAAAAACCATGAATTATAAATGGACTGTTTATGCATCTTTGGGCCTGGAGAGTGAACGGCCCATTCTGAAAGATTAATGGAGTTCACATGTCACATTAAACAGTATTTTTTTAAAAAAACATAATGAACGTTTGATTGTCCATAATATGGGTGGCAGTGCAGGAGAATAGCAATAAAATATCATAAATGTATTTATAACACTGCCATCAATTAACTTTCATCATATCCAGTCTACGAGGCATCAAAGTGTGATGGCGAAGCTCTTAAACCAACCCAACACCAATCAGAATAATAGAACAATGTAGAATGGCGGGATCGGGAGGGGTGGAACTGGAGTTTGAGCAGAGAACCAGCGAGAAGTTCAAGGTCGCGTGCATTCTCTCCACAAATCTGACCTGTCCTCATTTAATTGGACACTATTTGGCTCGGTCATTCTCAAGCATGGCTTTGTTCTGCGGTTGTTTGTAGTAAACCAGCCAATCTGCAGCTCTGTCCTTCGAATCGTAGCTTGTTTTCTGATAGGAGAAGGAAAGAAAGAGGCACTGGATTTTAATTCAGAGATGTTGTTGGTGAATACGAATGCACCGAGGAGCTAAAAGGCCTCTGGAGAAATGAGATCAAACAGTCCTGCACTGTTGGCACTTGTCAAGATGACTCTGCTGTGTGAAGCACACTCGCAGGCTGTAGACTCAGCTCCAGGCTGCATTTGCACCATGCGCCTTTCCGCAGCATAGCGACAGCACATATGCTAGCTGTGGGGATTTCTTCTTGTGCCAACCTCACTCCATAAAGCATTCTTTAACACTTGATGCTGCAGCGTAGCAAGAGAAAAGTCATGTTGTACAGCAAGTAGGGTGGGTTCATGTCATTTGGCACAGTGTTCGGTTAAATGGTACACATAGATCATATACTCTCAGTTGACAAAGCCAATCTTTTACTAGGTTTAATTAGTACTTAGAAAGTCCCTTTTGGTTCATCTGGTTGTTTTATCTGAATTATAAAAGGATTATAATGCTCAATTATTTCTATAACACAGGTCAAAAGGTCAAAATCAACAGACATGTGGGTTTTGTAGTGTTTTTATGCTGATTTCAAATCTGTGTTTAGTTTTTCCCACACGTTTTTATGATGAAGCTATAATTAGCATATAATAATCATATGCTAAGCAGAAACAGTGGTAGCTGATTGACACTGATCACTATATCTATGCCACAGTGCACGCCTGTCTGACTTCACACTGAAAATGGTATGAAAATCTGCATGAAAAACTGGTTTAGCAAAGTGTGTTGTGGTTTCTGATGATCACAATTTTTTGTTGATCTGTGTTATTATTGCATAGGAATTGATGAGGTTGCACTGGAAACCTTTTCTTATTGCAAGGACAGTTAGCGGTTAGACCCTCATAAAACCCTCATGGACAGGTCAGCATGACATAGATCTGACATAGAGTTTCCTTGCTGCTTTACATAATGTTTCCAATATAAAATTCCATATTGCTGAACTGCATGATGTTGTAGAAGATCATGGCTGGTTGCCGATGAATTCACCCCCCTGTTAACTTGATCTCACAATGAAAAACTCCATTCAAATGTGACCTTACACACACATCCAACATAAATCTATTGAAAAGAATGATGCGCTCCAAATATTCATCCTGTGAACAAAAACGTCTGTGATACAAATTTCCATTACCTTCGCTTTTTTGTCAAAGCTCTGTAAAGCTTACCCAGTCTATCCTACAGCTGGCTTGCAAGGGTGGGCAAGCTTTAAAAAATGCTGGCTATAAGAAGAATACATTTGTGAGCAGTGCTTGGCTGGTTTAACTGACTTATGACATCATCTGTGTAGTTCAATAGTAATGAGGAGTCATTTTTAAGGGCTGTGTTTGCTGATTCTAGCATTCCCTGTATCCTCCCTGTATTTTCCCTGTAAAATCTGGCCTTATGCAGCTGGTCTGAGCTCCGACAATGAGGCCAGCACTCACTCTGATGTATGAGTGGGAGTGGGAGACAGAGGCAGCGGAAATATGACTGCTTTATGAAACCTGGTATCCTGCATGATGCATTTGGCAAAGGTGTTTAGTGAGTCATTTGAAATACAAAAAGATTTTTAAAAAATAGCACCTTCCTCCTCATCAAAAGAGGCTTCTCCCCATTCTGCTGAAGCTCAGTGTCATACAGTCTCTCATTCATCCCTGTCTCTCTCTCCTCCTCTTCATCCTCCTCCTCCTCCTCCTCCTCCTCCTCCTCCTCGTCCTCTCTGTCCCTATCACCATCCTCCACCAACATCCTTTTTAACAAATCAGGGAGAGACATGGAGAGTGCGTGGGAGACTCCAGTGACTCAGAGAGGATCCTGCTCACACACACACACACACACACACACACACACACACACACACACACACACACACACACACACACACACACAC
>JBBPDC010000038.1:9772613-9806267 GCA_037974485.1 Hemigrammopetersius urotaenia
TTTGTGATTGGACAGTACCCATGTCACTCACGACAGACCACACTTCTTGTTTGTGATTGGACAGTACCCATGTCACTGAAATGTTTTCTGAAATGTCGTTGTGTTTTATGAAATGTCGTTGTGTTTTGACCTTCAGGGCCACCGTAGAATCAGGCTTTAATCGGGTGTTCGTTGTGCAGTGAGCGCGGACTGAGCGCCGACCGTTTTTCTGCTCATTGGAGCAAATCGAAAGCAACCACACCGGCTGCCCCATCAGGTGGTGTCAAAAAAACACTCACTCTCTGTTAGCATCAATTTCTGCCAAAATCCTGACAAAGGTGCAGTATCAGGAGGATTTTAAAAAAATGTCGATGGTAAGTTTAACAAAGAATAAAACTTTGTTTTCAGTGTAGAACTACAATGTTTTCAATGTAGAACTACAAATCAAGATGTCCAACAATCTGGAGAGAATAATTACTGCCCCCACTGGTGAATACACAAAACTACACATTGGGCTGCAGTGTTAGATGAACGCCAGATAACGTCACACTGAAGTTAATCAAGCGCAGCTACAAAACGCAACAAAAAACGCCTTTGGCGTTCAGAGCGCATTTATTTATCCAAGATTCAAACGTCCGTGTGGACGAGGCTTTAGAGTGAGCATTATTTCAATGTATTTTTTGTATTGGTAAATGATCAAATGTGAATGCCAACTTCATTGCCAGTGTTCTGTAAAGCTTGTCCAACCTGGCAACAGTAGTTATGAAAGACAGGATTTGGGGGCGGAGCCCAGAGAGATCAGCTGGAATAAGTGTAGGCATGTTTGCAGGTTGTAAGCCAAACAGCCCTCCCTTGGCGCATGTATTTGAGTGTGAAACTTTTCAAATTTGGACTGTGGAAGATCAGTCAGAGCAAAAGCCTTCTTCCTCATTGCTGCCCGCACGGTGAGTCAGTTGCACCCAGTAACTGTGCCGGCCCACACACTGATGTAATATCTCAGCCACTGTCTCTGGATCTCACAACCAGCCTCTCAATGGCCAGGATGAAACCACTTGCAGATTTTATAACCAGATCCAAAGACTTTGATGCAACACAGAATAAAACAACCGTCTTACATAAGTCTATGAAAGGCTTTTTATTCTACTCCTATCAAAAGACGTTGAATTACATAAATAACAGAGGAGGATGTTTCACTCATCTCGAGCACTTTTTCTTGATCTCTTTCTCTTTCACACACACACTTGCATGCTCTTTCTCACTCTACATCGTGTTTGTGCGCACAGCGTGGGTGTAAAATGTTTGTAGAGGTGCGTTCGACCAACTGCATCCTTTCATAATAAAATGTTTTTTTGTGACAAGGCAAGTCTAGACAGTCGCAGGAAAAAAGCGAGACTGTTACGTAACGCCAATGCCCGATGCTTGCTAATGTTTTTGCAGCAGAAGGCTAATAGCTTATGGGCATAATTACAGTTGCACTTCAGTCACAGCGGTGGCCCTTTCTGGGGCTTCAAATAAAGGCTCAGAGCTTTGTCGTTTTGACCTGGCACCATGTTTTCTTTGCTTAACATGAGCAGCGTGGATCCATGCCGGAAGCACAACAAATTGGCGTCATCCTTATATGGAAGTTCCCCCAGTATGTGTTGACGCTTGAGGTCCCAACGTCACATGGAACCAAAGTTATTGTGATTTAAAAAACATTTAATAATAATAACAACCACTACTGCGGTTTTTAAAATGGTGTCACATGCAAATGAACATAAAGAATACTTCCAGAAAAGTCTCTGCCCACAAGTGGGTGGGGAAAACCTGCAGAGGAATGGGGTCCGGAGAGTGGCTGAGCAAAAAAGCAGCAGAGTGTAAGAGAACAAACACTAATTTTAGACTTTTTTACACCATTTTTATTTGCTGAAATCTTATACATTCCGAATTCTAAGGGTTAAAGAGGAGTTCTGTCTGAGCCTTAACCGTAAATACATCCTTCATAGTTCTTATAGGCTACTTAAACTGCATCAAGCTCCTAATTAAGATGGTGCAGACTTCTAGATGTGCTTTAAGACACATCCTACAGCTCTGCCATCCTACAGTCTGCAGTACAACAGGTCAGTTTAGACCGATTGAACGGCCATTCAGTCAACCACAGCCTATCCATCAGTGTCAGAGGAGAAAAGGGCTTCTGAGATTGTCTGATATATGAAACTACACTGCTTCATACTATACATATAGTAATGTAGAATTTCCCTGTGGCTTTGGAAAATAAATAATAGTTTAAAACTATGTGGCATTAAGACCCTTAGGCAGCCCAGGGAGGGATTTTAGAGACAAAAGTAATCTGACTGCCAAACTCTGGGAATTTTGCTCAGAGTATTAGTTAAATGGTAGTAGATATTATCTCTGCTGCAAAGCATAAGGACACAGGTTCGAAATCACTAGGTCAAGACATGAATCCCATTAACATTTTTTGATTAAATATACTAAAAAAGGCAAAATGCTAAAATCCATTTGTTAATAAGATCTCTACACAAATAAACAGCTTACATTAAACAATCAACAATTAAAATAAGTGGATTGGGGGTACACACTCCACAGACAGCTTGTAGCCTAGTGGTTAGGGCATTCGCCGGGTCCGGGTTCGATTCCCAAGACCGCTAGGCACTGCTGAGGTACCCTGAGCAAGGTACCATCCCCACGCACTGCTCCCCGGGCGCTGTGTTCCTGGCTGCCCCCTGTTTCACTTGGTGAATGGGTTAAATGCAGAAGTTGAATTTTGTGCTGTTCACACTGTGTGCTGTGGTGTGTTCATGTATGACAAATGGTCGCTTTCACTTCACACTCACATAGTGATTAAAAGAACCACCACCCAGTATACCTTTCCAACAAAGGGGGTTTAGGGATTGTTCATGCAACACAAAATAAGCAAAACAGAAGAAAAACCAAGTAGTAACAAAACACAAAGCAAGAACAATAAAACAAAATATGAAAATAAACAGAGCAGACAGTAAAACAAAACCGTAAAACAAAACAGCAGCACTTGTAGGAAGCCCAGCTTCAGCCAGCAGCTTTATGTACCTTGGTCCAAAGCTCCACACCAGGTCACAGAAATTAATTTTGATAAATTAGACATTGGAAACCCAGGAAACGCATGCACCCACTTGACGCACCCAACTACTTGATACAGTTGAGAAATTATAACACTCGGTATCCCAGGAAATCACAGGGTAAGTTGGCATGAAGCCCAAGACCTACCGGGCTCCCAGCGAACCATGTCACAGGGTAGGGGAGGATATGCATGTCAAGAGGCAGTACGCACAACCGGGTCAGTGGCAGAGAGGAGCCTTATATACTCCTGCCACTCGCGATAATTAATGCATTTTACTAATAAAAGAGAAAAATGAATGAAAGACACGAAATGAATTCTTTCTATCACCACAATTAGAACGACGGCGGCAAACTGGCTATACCTATAACGGCTGCATGCGTCGATTGATGCAATGTGCCCAGTTTCGCACAAGACTCTGCTGCTGCAGTATGTTCGACCGTTTATCCCTGCAGCCTGTCCACACACATCCACGCAAGCTGCAGCCAGCAGACAAAGCAAGGGTCCAATGGACTTTGCACCCAGAGCCGGTCACCGAAACAGAATTGCAAAGTATGTAAGCGACATTTGATTCTGGCTGATGGTGTCTCGAAGGCACAACAGTATAAAACAACAGCAATATGTAAAGAGACGTATATACATGCACCTACACCACACACATATGTCTCTTACAGGACATGCTGCTGCTCCAGTACGTCAATAGACGCAATTCTGATTCTGTTTCTGATCCTGATGAAATTACGTCAGTTGACACTGTCAGACATTCTAGTTCGTTCTAAATGTTCAAAATGTTTTCTTTCAATAAATAACATTTCACAAGCAACACACTATCCTAGTTTTTATATGCAGCATAAAAGTATCAAACAATATACGCAATGTTAACTTCTATTGTGGAAGCCGGGTCCAAGTGGCTCTTTGAGTGGTAAAGGCTGCCGAGCCCTGAGCTAGGCCATCTTTATGTAGAGCGACAATTCTTTTTATCAGATCCTCAAGAAGTTCTTTGCCATGAGGTGTCATGTTGAACTTCCAGGGGCCAGTATGAGTGAGTGTGAGGACGACAACACCAAGTTTAACACACCTGCTCTCCTTTCACACCTGAGACCTGGTAACACTAAGGAGTTACATGACCGGGGAGGGAAAATGGCTAATTGGACACAACTTGAACATTTTCACTTAGGGGTGTACTCACTTTTGTTCCCAGTGGTTTAGACATTAATGGCTGTGTGTTTAGTTATATTGAGGGACAGCAAATTTCACTGTTTCACAAGCTGTACACTGACTACTTGTACACTGACCAAGCGCCATGTCTTCAGTGTTGTCCCATGAAAAGATATAATAAAATATTTACAAAAATGTGAGGGGTGTACTCACTTTTGTGAGATACTGAAAATACTGTAGATAAGTAGCACAGCTGAGTGAAATCTACCAACACAAATGGTAGTTTGGAGTTAGTTATTGCACTTAATAGAAATTCAGAAGTAATTAAAAAATAATATTCACATAAATAGTGATATAGCACATGAAGACTATGTAATGAAGGGATTCAGCACCCATTTGCATATGGTATGACAACTGCACATACGATATTCCACACAATAATAATGTTCTAACACCCTGTAAAACATTAGTAGGCCCTTGCGACATTTAGGTAAGATATTTTGATAGAAATGTAATGAATAGTAAGGCAGGTAGAGGGTACTGATTTACCACCAAACCATTTCTTTCCTGTCATTCAGAAAGAGGTGAGTCATGACCACTTTGTTGAATAACTATTCACTGTTTTTTAATGAGAGCTGGATGAGGAGAAACAAATGACAGGAAGTTATTTCATAACCAAATATGTTCTGGTCTTTTTGTCCAGAGCCATTTGTTTTCCCATCCAGTCTGTTTTTAATCAAGCCTTTTTAATCAAGTCATTTAACAGTGAACGCAGTCAAATTTGATATCAGCAGGAGGCCTTCATGTGCACTCTGTGACATTTATTTGACAAAAAAGAGAACTTGGCAAGTGTGATATTATGTCTTGCTCCTCCATTTCTACCTACAGGGAGAGACATAATAACAAAGTATTCTTCATTTTTTAAGAATTAGTTAACTCATCTTATCTACAATTTAATGTGAGCACATAAACTGTAAACTTTAAACTGTTTAATGGGCCCCAAGAAACAAACTTTACACCTTTTTGGTTACTGTTTTGGAAAATTACATGAAAATATGAGTTTTCTTCTTAGTTACAATTATGCCTGGCAGGAGGCTGCAAAGGTTGCACATTAATGCATTATTCCATTGCTGTGCTCTGATGAAAATAAGAGCACAGCAATGGAATAGTGTATTAATTTGGAGGCAAATGGAGAAGCATTTCAATGAAAGAACATCTTGCTGATTATTAAGCATGAGGGTGGGCCAAAAATGCTTTGGCATTCCAAGCTCGATCAGCTCAAGTCAAGTCAAGCTTTATTGTCATCCCAGCCATATACATTTAGTTCACAGTGAGATGGAATATCGTCCTCCTGGACCATCAGTGCAACATACAACACAACAGCAGATCAAAAAAGAGGGTAATAAAGGGAATGAATCATAATTAAACCTATACAGTATATATATATATATATATATATATATATATATATATAAATAAGTGTGATATAAATGATATAAATGTAGTAGTATAATTTATTGAAATGTCAGTTATAGATGCATTGAATATGATTTGTACCAATTATAGTATTATTGGTGAAATGACATGTTTTGCTGATTTCCTACGATTTTGTTTTACAAATTCTTCTCCAGAGAACACACTTCTGCACTTTTTGATGTACATGAACTGTTTATTTGCTGAGTTTAAAATAGTGGGAAAAAATAAAACAAAATGTGATTAGATTTTTTGGTGGATTTACCTTGTCTCAATATGTGAGAAGGTTTTACAAGGAATCATTAAAAGTGCATCGGTTTCGGCATGGTGCCTCTATCCTGCTGCAAGCCCCATTAATGTTCATATTAATGCAGAGCGCTCCTGTTAATTTTAAAGACCCATCTGCCCTTTAGCTTCTTTAAATATTTATAAAGTGTATTTTCTTCCCTTTCAACCTCTGGCTCATTATCTACTTCCTGTAGAGTGATGACGTGCCCATGCTTCTAAAGAGGAGGCTAATTTGGTCATCAGGGCAATAAATAGTGTCCCCACACGAACCATTTTTGCACCATGAAAGTGAAGAAATTGTTGTTGAAAAAAGTGTTGAGCCAAGGTATTCCCCTAAAACACCTTTTGTCTATATTCAGATATGCTAAATGAACTCAACGCCATTTAATGTCAGTAAAGGATGAAGGCTATCCTAAAATAACCAATAACTGCAAATACCATTCTTATGTAAAAAAAAAACCAATTAATGCAGCCATTTTGCCACAAACAATAGTGCCATATAATGAGACTCTGTCATTATGAGCTGTGTCAAATTCAAAGCTAAACTGGTTTGAGATACAGATGTCCCATTGCTATCAGCTATCATTTTTGGCTTTGTAGGCAAGCATCAGGGTTTCAATTGGAGGCCAAAAACTGAAGACATGCATTCTAGTTGCAAGAGTCAAGCCTTGAGATGATAAGAGACTGAATAAACACCTGGGTCACCTCCTTACACAGAAAGGACTGAATCTTCTTTAGAAACTGCCTCTTCAGAAGGAGTGAGCGAGACGTTTTTAGACTCTTGGTCCTGCTGGGATGCAGCTCTAGGTGGTGAGCTGCCACCCATGAAGTGTAAACCATTGGTTCCAACCACGGTCCAGCTCCTTAGATCCTTCAGTACTTACAATACTTCATGTATTGTAAGGCTTATTGGTCTCTACATATTTGTTGCCATGGTAACTGCTGCCGGTGTTTGCCAGACCTTCACACTGAAACTACTGGGGATCTGGAAAGAACTGAAAGCTAAAAGCATTTCTAAGAATCTAAAGTTTCTTTTTTAAATAGTCATGATCAGATGGATAACTGAAGAGGTTAGCCAGTTTTTTAAAGTTAAGCCCAATTTTTACATTTAGACTGTCGGAACAATGTGCATTAGCCCTGTTCATTCAGTAATATGCAATTCAAAAGAATACCTTTGATGTGACATTAATGTTTATTTCATCTCTTGTCCCAGTGGAATGGCAGCTGGCTCCGAGACAAAGGGAGCGTTCTCATGCGGGTAATTGTATTGCCTCTTCTGCTGCGTTGAAGGTCAAACTGAAGCAGACCCTGAATCAAACTAGATGTTCTGTTGTGATCCTATTAATGAATGACAATGGGTTATACAGTTGCATGACTCAGTTTATGTGATATCTATTGCTACGTACACTAAAAACAAACTATTTTGCCACCTGTACACCCTTAAAAATAAAAGTGCGGAGAAGAGTGATTTGCCACATTTACATTTACAGCATTTAACAGACGCTTTGATCCAAAGCGACTTCCATTCCCTAACTACAGGGGGCAGTCTCCCTGGAGCAACTTGGGGTTAATGGTCTTGCTCAGGAAGTATCCTACCCATTATGCCACCATACTACCCAACCACATTTGGTTCCCTACAGTACAACCACGTTTGCTTCCTTAAAGAACATTTCAGGAGCTGAATAGATTTAAAGGGGTTATTATAAAGTGCAAAGAACCTTTTTAAAAAACCCAGAATATCTGGATGTAATATAATGAATAAAATTATATTTAGGATAGTATTTGTAGTTATTTGTTGTTAGGATATCCTAATACAACAAATAACTACAAATACTATCCTAATGTAACAGAATCAGAATCAGAAAACTTTATTTATCCCAGAGGAAATAGTTTAAACAAATAATAATTCAGCCATTTTACCAGTAACAGCAGCACCACATAATAATAAGAATAAGACTCAACGAGCTCTCTACACCAACATCACAAAAACGGCACATTCAAAACGATTTTTTTCCATATTTGGACAGATGCATGGATCAATTTGAACAAACAATATTTACATATTACATCAAACTCCTGAGAGTTTGAAATGTTTCGTTTTCAGTGAAATGGGCTCTTTACCTGTAATTGCTGTTAATCTTACTCTTTCCTCAATATATGAGCTACCATTAGCTTTAAGTGAAATTCCTCCAGTATTTAATACGGTTAATTAGTCATCAGTCTCAATCATGTATACACAGTTCATAAGTACTGAAGGATCCTTAAAATAGTAAAGGTCATGTATTTCATGTGAAGGCCTTTGGAGGTTTTTCACTCTCACAAATCTCTCTGGAGCTTTAGGGAACCAAAACTGGTTCTTCAAAGGGATAACTGAAAGAACTCTTTTAAGTGGCACCTTGTTGAATGGATGTACAGACTTCTCTGCTTAGGCAAAATTCTTCCCATTTGACTTCAAAACCATTGGATTGAGAGCTGTTACAAATTGAGAATTACGGCTTCTAGAAAATGCTGCAAAAGGGGCCTGTGTTTGACAGTCATCAGACATGAAGATCACCAAACTGGTCTTCAGCTGGTCTTCTGTTGATCTTCCGTTGTACAGAACCCAACTCTTTTAATGTAACCTTGTTCTCAATCCAAGCCCTCTCTTTTCTGCTGGAATAAAAGTAGTATCATTAGTCAAGCATTACCAAATATAGCGCAGAGCCAGAACAGCGCTGTTTACAGCCCTGCATACGCCGAGCAGGCATCCGACTCATTGGTGATGTCACTCAAAGTTGATCACAGCTGATGGATGATGCAGCTTTGAAATAAACAAACAACATTTCTGGATGGAGATACTGAGAAATTCAGTGAGTCATGTGACATTAGCTGGATACTGTACAGCTCTAGATAGTGATTAAACCGCGTTCCGCCCACGATGTGTCAATACACTGGCAAACAATGACTAATCTGGGATTTAGTCGTCCCACTTGCTTAATGTTTTCTAATGCATTGCTTACATTTCATGTGGTATTTTTTTTTTTTTTGAATCGCAAATTGCTGTTGGTGTTCCTTTTATAAATATCTCCAAAAGAATTCAACAAAATGAGTTAACACAGAGTACAATATATTTCGCAAGCTATACTATACTGGCAAAGTATACAATAGAGACGTTTCCTCTGTAAGGAGTCCTTTCTTTACTGAAGGATTTAGTAAACAGACCCAGAGGGATGCATTGACTCATTTACACTATATGGATAAAAGTTTTGGGACACACCTGTTAATTACTGAATTCAGGTGGCCACTTACTTCCAATCTGAATGCTCCATCATACAAACACATTCTGGATAACCCCATGCTTTCAACTTTGTGGACACAGTTTGGGGAAGAACCTTTTCTATTCCCAGTGCACAAAACAAGGTCCATAAAGACATGGCTGAAGGAATTCAGAGTGGAAGAACTTGACTGGCAGCCCTGACCTCAACCCCATCCAGCACCTTTGGGAGGAACTGGAACAGAGATTGTGAGCCAGGCCTTCTTGTCCAACATCAGTGTCTGACCTCATAAATCTCTACAGAATTATTGGGCAAGTTCCCACAGAAACGCCAGAATCTTGTGGAAAGCCTTCCAAGAAGAGTGGAAGCTGTTGTAGCTGCAGAGGGGGAGCAGCTTCACATTACAGCCTAAGGATTTGAATGCAATTGCATTAAAGTCTCTGTTAGTTTAATGGTCAGGGGTGCTGATACTTTTGTCTGTATAGTGTATGCTGGAAGTTAGTCTTACATAATAGGACTTCAAACCATTGCCTGAAGGCCTAACTAATGTGATATCTTGCTTATATATATTATATTGTTTAGCTGTGATATTGTTTAGATATCACAGAGAAAAAGTATTCTGGCCCTAGATAAACATTTTCATGTTTACAGACATATTCCCAGAAATCATTAGGCCTTCACTGAAGACCTTGAAGGTCCCGGGGATTCCCATCTGGTTGAAACATCAGGGCTCATGAATGCTTTGTAAACTGTTATGAAATTTGTGAAGTCAGTAAAGTTCTTTCTAAAGTCTAAATAGACTGATGATTCAGGGCCTCTTGTGTTAACTGAGCTGTTTTAAGGATTGATTGACCTGAATTGTCGTCTCATTATTCCATGAGTGATAAGAAAACTTTTTTGATCCCGGTGGAAATTGCTTATGTCACAACTGCACGGACAGACAGAGACACTATAAAATATCAAGTTTAAATAAAACAATTAAAATAGAGTAAAGAGTAACATCTGTGTTGCACCGGTGTTTCACACAGGTTTTTATTCAAAATGGGTAACATTGGGTGACATTTGTTGGAATTAGAATGACAATACAAAGTATTCTTCTTTCCGCTTCATTTTGCCTGTATGAATATGAAAAGACCCCAGTAAGCCTATCTTTAGCCTACCTGAAGATTTTTTTTTATCAAAAACAATTACTGAGGTCCTTTCTGTACAAACATCCTAAAAGGGCCTGCAGCTGCAGAAAAACCCATAAGTAATGTGTTACGGTGAGTCACACACAGCTCAGAACAGACACTCTGCCACAAGGAGCTTCCCTTTTAGTCACGACTGTGTCAGTACGTGCCCCCCCTCCCCCCTGCAACCACTCCCACTCCCCCTTCCTTCAAACCCTTTTAGATAAAAAGGGAAAAGGAGACCCCACCACAAGATCAGCAAATAGGACTTAGGTCTGCAGAAGGCACTGGGGGAGCGGGGGCTTCATGCATTTATTAAGCAGGATGGGGGGGGAGAACAGCTAAGCCTGTCACTTAACTGTTCTGTCCGGCCTCTGCCATGAGTAACCGGCATTAGGAGTAAATTGGCTGAATGTGAGATGCAGTGGGTGGCAGACAGACAGGAACTGGGGAGCTATTAGACTCACTTGGTGCCGAGGAGGGGGTCATTTGCATCTGAGCAGATAATGGAGCGATGTGTCTGTTACTCAGATGCGCTGCTTTCCACGTGTAGTGGCCTTTATTGGAAGAGTTAAAAGACAATTATGGTCAATGTCATTTTGCCTGCTTTAAGTTGCATCTTCAGATCAAATGACAAATGTACACCTGATGTAGCGTCAGGGTGTGGAATGACTGACATAGAATGGTTTTGTCTTCTTCTACCATGCCCTTGAAAGGTCTTGTGTGGTTTGGTGGCATTGTTTACCAAATGAGGCAATGTGTCCTCTTAGCTTTGCTCTTTAAGATGCACTAGCTCAACATGGAGGGAGCTGAGAAAATATTTTTATGCTGGATCAGTAGTGACACACTGAGGATAGAATTAGACATTACAAATATGTGATTTCTAATGAATATAATATTATTTTCGATTAAAAAGGGGATAATATAGGAAGGACTACATTGTAAACCAATACCTTAGTGGGTGGTTGTAGCCTAGAGGGTAAAACACTTGCCTGTGAACCTGATGATCCCACTTTCTACCATTATGTCCTTGAACAAGACTCTTAACCCTCAGTTGCTCCAGAGGGACAGTCCCTATTACTAATACCCTTTACCTTTAACCCGACTGACTAACCTGGAAAGCAGTACCTGTCTTCATCAAACCAGCAGCAATGCATCAATGAGCTGAAATATATGACCACTCACAGATAAAACAATTAATATTGATCATCTCATTATAACTGGGCAGCTCTCAGCATTTGTGATATATTAGATAACACTCGGTTCCTTATAGTTGTTTGTGGGAGGCTTGGGAAGGTCTAAAGACCAGAAGAACTTTCGCACCTCCAAAACAGCAAGGCTTCCTGTCAGAAGTGGTGAGTAGCTACAGACAATAGTCTGAGGAGAGACAAACCACAAACAGTCACTGGAGTATTGATCGTTCAAGGCTCATTGCTACATGAGGGCAAAAAGGGCAAAAAGAAAACTATGCCGTCTGGTTCAAACCAACAGCGACAGTTCAATACTGGTTATAAGTGTTGGGCTGCTTAGCCTCAGACAGGTCAGAGTGTCCATACTAACCCTTATCTGCCATCAATAGTTCCTACAGTGGCCATGAGAAAGTTGGAAATGGACTTTGGAGCAGTGGAAAAAGGGAGCTTAATGTCATGGGCACTGTTTTCTTTTTCATGCAGTAGACAGCCAGGTACACGTGCACCATTTACCATGGAAAGTGATGGTACCGGGATGCACTGTAGGAAGAGGTCATTGGAGGCGTTGTGATCCTGGGTCCAGACATTGAGGTGGATGTCAGTTTCACACATGCTACCTACCAAAACATAATTTCAATGATTTGAGGAACTTGCCAAAGTCTTCAAAGTGTTGCCCCCACTTTCCTATTCCCCAGATTTCATCTATAAGGGAGTGGAGGTAGCTCAGTGGGTAGGATACTTGCCTCCGGACCATGAGGTCACGGGTTCGAATGCTACCTTCAGCACCTGAGCAAGTTGCTCCAGGGAGACTGGGAATGGAAGTCGCTTTGGATGAAAGCGTCTGATGCATGCCGTAAATGTAAATGTAAGGGCACCCTCAAGGATCTTGTAGAGTCCATGCCTTGGTGAGTTGGAGCTGTTTGGGTGGAATTCAGAGGATCAAGAGGTCATTATTAAAGAGAATAATTACATAAATAATTACATGGTTGAGAGGTCATTCTGTATGACAGACTCCCATTTAATGTTATTTGCTGATAAGAAAACAGATTCCTTTGTAATTAGTATTCAAACTTCTGAACTTACCCCTCGTTTTAAAATATTTTGACCAGTAGAGGGCAGCACTGTGATATATAATGTTGACTCTCAAACATTCCTAAACGTTCTTCTGTCAATTATCCTGATTTATGTCCAGAACATTAAGCCTCACAATACTGAGAATAAATATTTAACACAAAATGTAAATGCTGCCTAACAATAAGTATAATTAGCTAATTAACAAAAATGAACATTTATGTGTTTTGAAGATGCAGGAACTAAAAAGTACAAAGACGGTCAGACATTTGGCTGTCTGGAAGCAAACAATGCTACAAAAATATTTACAACTTTTGAGCATCCCTTAAGCTTCACAGGTTACAGTGCAAAAGTGTAAACAACCTGAAACACGTGGCCTCTTCCAAAAAAAATGGTTGCTAGATAGTTACTTTAACGTACAATTCTAGGGAAAATATTTCATTGATGTAGAACCTTTAAATTATATGTTGGTTCTCCAAACTTCTTCTTTAAAAAGCCATCCACTGAAACCAAAACAGGTTCTTCTGTAGTGATAACTTTCAACTCTAGACATGGAGAATCACCCATCTCTGCACAATTGAATGTTTTCCTCGCTCCCAGCACACCTTATCCAATTAATCAGGTCATAAACAAGCACTTCCGTAGTTGAAGAGGGTGTGTTAGGGCAGAGGACGCTGACGAATTCTTTGTTAAAAGAACCTTTCCTATAGATGAGTAGTATCTGGATAGCTAGAGTACCTCCATCGCGATGAAAGAGTTACATAAGTCCACGGCTGCAGAAAAGGTGTTCCTCGTCCAAGACATTCCTCAAAAAGGGCCTTGAAAGTGGGGCAAGAATGAAGGCCTTGCAGATAAAAAAACATATCCCTGCCTGTAAAGAGCTTAAGAAATGTCATCCAGAAGACATCAAGGCATTTTTCAGCGCCTGTGAATAATGTGTTCTTGTACCACACATTAGAACCTCTTTTGACAAGATGTTCTTGTCTGTTAAGTGTTTCTTATGTAGACGAATGTGGTGTCAGAACATAAGAATGTTTAAGGCATTGTAAAATACATAAAACAAGCATATTATAGTTTTTCATACTGGACATAAACTGGTGAACTGGGATTATAAATGCAAGTTTTTTTCACTGTTTGACCTTATTCACTGTACAGATGTTTCAAAACACCACATCTGGACAAAGCTCTTTTGTCATAACTGCAGTCTAAACAAATGTTGGTGAAATGGCTGTTTGCTTATTGGTTAGAGCACAAACACTGATCACAAAATCACTGAGGTTCAGGAAAATATATGGAAGCTCATAAAGGAAAGGCCTTTGCATGTGAGGACCCCAGCACTTCCTAGAGTGTACCTAGAGTGTTGCATTCAAATACATAGACTTCGATATAGAGTTTGTCCCCTTTGCAGCTATAACAGCTTTGACTCTTCTTGGAAGACTTTCCACAAGATTTTGGAGTCTCTGTGGGAAATTGTGTCCATAATGTCTTGGTATGATGAAGCATTAAAGAGTGAAGGGGCCACCTGAATTAAATAAACTGAGAGGTGTGTCCCAGTACTTTTGTCCATATAGTGTACATGTAAGCCCTGATCTAGTACAGCATCAAGTGGCTTTACTAGTTAGTGGCTCCACCTTTGCTAAGCGAAAGCGAATCGTTTGTCACACCTGACCACACACCACACAATGGGAACTGTTTGAAATTTGTCCTCTGCATTTTACCCATTCACCTGAGTGAAGCAGTGGGCAGCTGACAAAGGCACATGGGGAGCAGTGCATGGGCGGTGCTCAATTGGCTGTCACGGGCAGTCCAGGGATTCGAACATGCAAACTTCTGAGCCCAGGAGCAACTCCTTAACCATCAGGTGTCCTTGTGGGAACTTTGGCTAAACTTGTGTAAATTTAATAGCAAGTAAGTCGCGTTGCAAGCTAGCTCCATGAGATGTTTTGTATCTACAAACAAAAATACTGTATTTAATGTGAAGGTTCCACTGCCTAAAAATATTTTTCAGCCACGAAAATAATACTTGATGTGAAAAGGCCTGTGTGCTTGGCTTGATGTGCAATCAAACCTCAGTTTTATGTGTGGAGGATAGCGGTATTAGCCACAATGCTAAACCAACCACTAGTAGTGGTACAACCATAGTGGCTAAACCTACAGTCCACAGACCAAAATTGACTGGAAAATGTTTATTTATGTGCAAATAAGACTTTATTTTCTTATGTTTTCCACTGAAAAATTCAGAGGACAGGGATGCTCAAATCATCTGGAGAGCCTCAAAACGCTTTCATGTCATCATTAGACTCATCAAAATAAAAACAGATTTTGGGGTTTTATGTTCATGGGACAAATTTGTCACATCCATGTGCTGCTGAACAGCCCGTGTATGTTTTTCATGATCATAAATCACATGAAGATCTTCATGTATTTCACTCCAGTCTGTCTGGTGTCAGGGTTATTTGTTGTCTCATAAGTCTTACATTAGTGGGAAGAGCAGTGCTAGCAGGATGAGGGTGGTTCCCATGAGTTCCTGCTGCTTCCTCAGTGATGAGGCCCGATGATCCAAACCATGTGAGTTGAATGATTGAGCAAGTGCCTCCATCGGCCCACCCACGTCCAGCACCCTGCTCAAGGTCAGCATTCCACCACTGCCAGGGGGAATAATGTACAGCAACAGCACCCTCCAGCCCCCCACCCCGGCTTTCATAAGGCCTTGCAGAGAAACAACATGTGCTCCATTCACCCCCGCAACCCAGCCTCACCCTCCCTTGTGATCAAAGGGCTCTCAGCAAGGCCAAAGACAGATGCGAAGACAAGACAAAATATTAGCTGGCATGCAATATCATACCACAGCACAGTCCGGGGAAAAAGGCAGGGAATGTAGTCGCCAGTGGAGAGAGGAAGCTGGTCAGCATTGCGAGAGCTTTCATCAAAGCCATAACTGTTATGATATGAACTGAGTGATCCAAACTCCTTGTCTTGAGCATGATTCCATGCAGGGATGGCAGAAACACGACTGGAAAGGCCAGCAGGCTGACTGACTGACTGTAGGAATAATAAGACAGCTAGATCATGCTTTCATGAATGTCATTTAACTTCTTAGAAGGTTCTCTGACTTGTGACAATAGTAAAACCCTTCAAAGAACTCTTTAAAAAAACAACAAAGAGGAGGGGCATTTTACCAGACAAGGAATCCTTTAGGCGTTTTAATGGGTCTTTGAGTGTTCACCTATCTAAATAGAAGCATTGCTATTACTAAAGAACCTTTGAATAACCAATTGGGTGTAAACTTACACTCTGTTTAAGTTTCTATGGTTCTTAGGTTGGGTATTGTTTTCTTTGGTTCTGGAGGGAGGGAATCTGTGATCTTTTCAACTCATTAATTAATTCATTCTGATAACACACCATGCCAGGTTTGGTAGGTGTGTTAGAGCTGTGAAATCACCAAGCACTGCTGGACTTGGGCCCACAACCTTCATTAAGACCTGTGTTCTATGACCTCACACCAAAGGACTTGTTTTGGCACCTTTATTTTCAGGAGAGAAAGAGAGAAACCCTTTTTACAGTGTCTGTTAAACAGAATGAAATTTCCATCTGTTTAAAAGGTTCCTCACATGTGTATTCTTCAGAAACACTAAAAATGCTTTCTTTCAGTTTTTTAGTTTGGAAGATCATCATAATGTTCCACACGTTGTTCTATTTAACCTGGTAATATACAGTATTTTGTATTAATTAAAAATATCTGCATTGATTTTCATTTCCCTGGCAGAATGGCCACTCATGGGCCTGCAGAAAGACGCTACCCAACAAAATCTATGACAACAACAGATGGCCATTATATTGCTTTCAATACATGCACTTGTGAAACATGAAAAAACACAAACGATGAAATCTTTGATGACAACTTGAAAAATGTGTCCATTTTTGATGAATGTTTGAAGTCTTTTATTTCAGGAAGTGTAAAACTAGGAGATGAGTGCTACATACTGTGCGGGGGCCTGTTGGAACCACACAATGGTATCTTGGGTTCGGTTTTGGCCCATGAGCCCTTTCTTGACAAGACTACTGCATGCCAAGCTGAGCAAGGCCTGTCAGCACCCTGCTTGAAGCCATGAGAGCAATCCTGTTTGCTTAAGTCTTCTAAAGAACAGAACCCTTTCAAAGACAAGGTTCTCGATCACACACGGCTGCTAAAAACACACCAGCAGCAGACTGTGCTTCACTTACTTCAGTTTCCCATGTTGTGGTTACCAGGTTTAACATGATATACTTTTGATCAACATAAATTATATTCACTGAACATTCCAATATGGGCATATTTGACCACTGTTTGACATATTAAAACCATGTTTCATGCTTTGAACAGCAAGAGGAGCCTAATCAATGCTCTGGCTTTTATTAAGCTCAGGCCTCCATCACATATTGCTTGATGAAGAGCATGAGTAGTGAAGGAGCCATAAGCCTGAGATTTTGGCACAGAGCAAGCTTCACTGAATCCTTGAACTGACTGTGGAAAAACAGTTGGTGCTGGGTTCCCACACTCATACTTGAAACCAGCTGTGCTATTTATTGATCTAGCACATGTATGATTCTGTTGGTTTACCAATCTGTTGTTAGAGCCAGGTGTGATGGATCTACTTTATTCAGGTGCCTTAGTTACCTGGACTAGGGTTGGAACGAAATGCTCCAGGGTGGTAGATTTATTTATTTTTATTTATACTTTTTGGAGTAATCTGAGTCCTTGACATTTATTCCATTCACCTGAAGGAAGCAGTGGGCAGCCAACAATGGCCAGAGAGCACTGTTTCTTCAGTGGCAGTCCAGTGATTCAAATCCATGATCTTACAATCAAAAGACCAACTCTCTCCACCAGGCCACCAACAAGGGTAACCCTGAGATGTCATTCATCTAATTATAGAAGAGGGACTGACGTTTCAACACACATGGTCTGTAGCATGAGGGGCACACAGTGAAGAAGTGACTAGATGGAGAACCAGAGCGGGGATGTGATGACGCACAGTCTTATGCACCTGGGTGTGAGTCAGTGCTGGATCACAAAGTTTACAAAGAATCAGCAAGTATGTTTGACTGTTGTCAACAATGCATTGGATACTGATAAGCAGCATCACAGATGACTAAAAACAATGGATGACTAAATCATGTAAATAAGGTCATTCAGAGTGGTGATGGGATGTGCTCCGTTCTAGAGACTGTCTACCAGTGGTGTTGATGGGAATCAGAAGTCAAAAGCATTTAATACATTTAAAAAGAAGCCTCACCTAATATTTTGCCTTATGCACGAGTCCTTATTTGCAATAGTTTTGGATAATAAATAATAAATATATTTGATAATAAATATAATGCCTTCACTGTTTTGTAGATATCATGACCCCTGGTTCCCACTGTTGAAGAACTGCAATGGTAAGTGTACTATATAGACACCTCTTAATTACTGAATTCAGGTGACCCCTTACTTCCCATGATGGACCTATTAATGCTTCAGCAGACCAAGACATTTTGGACAATGCCATGGTTCCAACTTTGTGGAGACCTTTTGGGGAAGAGCCTTTTCTATCCCTGAATGACTGTCTCCCAGTGCACAAAGCGAGCTCCATAAAGACATTATTGGATGAGTTTGGTGAGGAAGAACTTGACTGACCCATACAGAGCCCTGACCTCAACCCCATCCAACACCTTAGGGATGAACTGGAACGACCCAGACCTTCTCGTTCAACATCAGTGCCTGACCTCATTAATGTTCTACAGAAAGAATGTTCTACACAAATTCTAGGAAAACCTTCCAAGAACAGTGGAAGCAGTCATACCTGTGGGGGCGGGGTATCTTTACAGTGCCCCAGTTCAGACCAAAACACTGTGAAGGACTTCTCGGAGACTGAATTATGGACAGATTGTAAGAAATATGTGTAGTTCCCCTTTTAAAAACCACTTGGATACACGTGAGGCTCTGTTTTCTTTGATTTGTTGTGTTTTTATTTTTGTTCCGCTGCGCCGCATCAGTGGCATGGAGTGAACACACGACTGAGGGCTCGTTGTTTACGCGGTGGGAGGAAGGAATGTGGATGAAGTAGCCCAGACTAAACAGCGGGCGTTTTTCCACGTCTATAGCTGCCGAAACAAGCACACCACACCGTTTTCATTAAACGCCCATTTCCACGAGGTGTGGGAGTTCTCCACCTCATATCCGAGAAGTGACACGCGCAGGCACGCTCGGTCCCCTTGGAGAAGGCTACAGGGGAGCCTCTGGTCCAGCCCAGCCCACTCCATCCCTCCCGTCCCACTACGCCCCGTCCCGTTCCGTTCCGTCCAGTTCCAGCCCAGAGGCATCACTCACTCACTCTCTCTCACTATATTTATACAGAGGCGGACCCACATCACTCAGCACAAACTCATTCACATAAACCAGGGCAGAACTTCGCAGGAAGGACCAGAGAGACCCTGAAGCCGAGTGGACCCCCTTCAACTCTCCAAATATCTCTGCGAGCGCGCGCGTGTGTTTCTGCGTGTGTGTGTGCGCGCGTCTAGAACTTCTACCATGAGTTTCTCCGCGGCTCTCCACTTTGTGATGCTTATTTCTGTGTGTGGAATCATTGGAAAACACCAAACTGACGGTAAGTCTTGAAGACCCCAGCGTTTCCCTCCTTTTTGTTATATTTTGTTATTTTTGTTATTTATAGTGGTTTATTATAAGGCTTGGCAATGGGGACGTCTGATTAAAGTTGGACGAGACAGAGATGCTTTTGTTGTTCACGAGACTGTGAAAATCATGAGACTGTAAAATCAGGAGAGATGTCGAACCCGGTGAACTCGACCACCCAAGCCAACTTCAGCAGGGCTTCAGCTGATGAGATGCACATTGTGCAGGTGCACACACACCGGACACATTTATGATGGAGAAAAAATACCCCAGAAAGCAGAGGCACATAAAGAGGAGAGTTGAATTTGATGCCTGTTAGGTGGTCCAGGTGAGGTTTATGGGGGCGTCCTGTGTTTGTAAGGAAACAAACTCTGTAATAACAACCTCAAAGCACAGGCAAAGCTGGTTGTAGACACAAAGTTAAACACATACTTTGTCTTTTTTAGGTACATGCTTTATAGTGTAGGTGTTAGTCTAGTATTCTAGTAATACTGTGATACTGCCCAGCAGTTTTAGAGTAGGCTATTCGTGTCCACATTTCAAACCCATTGATTAGGGGTTCAGTTTGTGAAGTATAAGATATTGTAAAAAAAAACATGTTAAGTGTCAGCTTATGTTTAACCATTAATGAAATCTGTCTGCAGCACAGAAAACAGCATTTCTGCCTGTTCTGGCCACCTATAACTACTTACCCTGAAATATAAAATATATCAACAAAATATTTCTTAATACTTTGCATAAAAGCATCTGCCAAATGAATGTAATGTAATGTAATATTGTTTACACTTCATGCAGTTCATGCAGTTTTCGTTGCATCCCACATGCTGTGTAATGTCTGGAATGTTCATCAGGAAATTGCATTATCCAAATATCCTGAAGATCAGGGAAGAAATAAAGAGTAGTCTCTCATTTTTGTTCAATGGTGTTGTGAGACTGACTTTCAAAGCACAGGCCTGTTACCAAAAAATAAATTATTAATTTAAAATGCATAACAAAATTATTAGTCCATCCTTAATGTCCTCATGCAATTAGCATGGATGTTTGTCGGATATTTCAACCTTACCACTCATTTAACTCCTGGTAAGCGGAGGACCATTATAAAAATGTTCCAGGGTTGGACAACCTGGTTTGAATGGTTCAGTTCATGATTTTCAAGATACAGTGTTTAAAGTTCAATAAGTGGAATGATCACAGTATTACTGTGTGTGTTTGTGCGTGTGTGTGTGTGTGTGTGTGTGTGTGTGTGTGTGTGTGTTTGCGTGCAGCGGGCATGTGTTGGCTGCAGCAGGGCCAGGACCAGCGCTGTGACATGGTGCTCATGCGTGGAGTGAGCAGAGAAGAGTGTTGTGCTGGTGGCCGGCTGGACACGGCCTGGTCCAACACCAGCCTGCCCATCAACGAGGTCAGTCTTCTGGGCTTTCTGGGCATCGTCTCCTGCAAACCCTGCAAAGGTAGGCCCTTTTTTAATCATTCAGATGATCCTAGTGGTTTAATTTAGCATGGTTTAATACTTTTCATTTATAGTTAGACCTTTTATTAGACCTGCTGTTTGGCATCTCAATATCTTCAGATGTTTTCTCTTATAGCCCAGCTTTTCATAAGAGCTGTCGAGAGGAGTCTTGTCATATTAACGGAGAACCCCTCGCTCAGCAGACTTTACCAAGCAGGTTTTGTGCATATTTTGTGTTCAGGAAATCAATCATTTCCATGAAAGTGTGGGACAGCAAGTGCATTGTGATGTGAATACGAAGGGTCACCATACAGCCAGACGCCATTAGAGAGAAAGGAGAAATATTGAGGTGGAAGTGGGGTAGATGTCACACTCAGACCCAAATCTGGGGCTGATGAGTGGTCTCTTTAACTTTTGGTCCTATTCACATTTGACAGACTTGGTATGGATTTAAGCCAGATGTTCTGTCTAACTCCATCCAGCTGTTCTCTGTAAGATCTTGTGAGTCTTGGCTAGGTTTGCAGGGATATAGAACGTATATATATATATGTATATATGCTCTAAGAATGTAGACAGACACGTCTCCTCAATTATCAGCCAGACTGCAGGATCAGTAGGAATTCCAGCCTGGGAGAACATTGAAAAACATCTCTAGAGGGGTGAATTTTATCACTTGGTTCATAGCATGTCCCAGAGATCGACAGGTGCCAAAATAACAGTGTGTGTGGTGCAGTGTGGATATGTTTCAGCCGGAGGGAGAGTAGAGACTGAATTGAGCTAGTTTTAAGTTTCTGCTCCTGGAGAAGGCCAGCTTTATTTGCCCTGCACATGAGCAAAATGGAATGTGCTCCATACAATAGTCGTTCTTTTCTTCTTCTTCTTGCCCATCTCTCTCCTTCTCACTCTTTCCAAGTGCTTATTGGAAGGCAGGCTTGTTTTGCCTTCCTCCTGCAGAAATGACTAAATTCCAGCTTACCGCAGAGAGAAATGGCTGCCACATGCTGGAGAAGTCTGGTCCTCATAAGCGCGGAACACAACCAGCGTCATTAGATACTTCAAAAAAAAAGGAGAACAGGAAAGGAACGAGAAAAAGAGAAAGTCTCTTTTATTGTTTGTTCCAGAATACTCTTCCATTACCATGAAACTGTGTGGACCTTTCTCAGTCAGCATTAATGTGCGCTGCAGAGCATTCCTGAAGGTCCAGCTCATTCTCCCTGACTGATCTGTGCATTTCCATACAGTCTGAGTTTCTGGAGCAGGTCAATGGAGTGAATTGTTAATTTCAGACTTTAATGTTTAAGCACAGATATGATTGCTGGGATTTCTAGAAGAGGCAGAGGTCTCTGCTCATGCTGGGAGTGTGGCAGAAAAAAAGTTCACAAAACAGGATATTAACGGGCTTTTTGAGTGGCTTTCATGGTCTTGGCACACGTCAACAGTCATGTGGCAGACATGAGAGAGATTCTGAGTTGGTGGCACTGCGCTTCTGTAACTACGGCTGTGTCTCCAAGAGAGTTACTTGGAGAAGTTACAGAAGTTCTTATGGTACATTGATGCCGAAAAATCTAAGAATGTTAAACGTGTATAGGTCAGTTATGTCATATAAAACCCAATGGAAATGCCTTTTCTCTCATAGAGACTTGCGAAGGAGTGCAGTGTGGCCCGGGGAAGGTGTGCAAGATGAAGGCCGGACGTCCTCAGTGCATTTGCTCCCCGGACTGCTCCAACGTCTCCAGAAAGCACGCTGTCTGTGGGAGTGATGGAAACTCGTACAAAGACGAGTGCGCACTTCTGATGGCCCGCTGCAGGGGTCACCCTGACCTGGAGATCATGTACCAAGGAGAGTGCAAAAGTGAGCCTTGCCTTTTTCAATTTGGACCATATTATGCAGTTGTTAGTAAAATTCCAGAGGACTCTTGTTTAAAGGGAGCTCTCCACAAGACGGAAACCAGTGGTTTACTATATTTGCAGTAAGGGAACAAGTCACACAGCAGACCAAAGTCTTATGGAGGAGTTGGTCGAAGTCAGCTTGTCTGACTACACCTTATATACGCCATGCTTACGTGATAACCATACATTGTTTTTAGCGTAGCCTTTAATTAACTTGTAAAGTGCTGAGAGAGCTAAAAAGTGTATGCAACCACGATACTCTACTTCTTTACCTCCAAGGGTACATCGCGGGGGAGGGTGTGATGTCCTTCTCCACTTTACTCCTGCAAGCAGATATAGTGCTTCCCCAAAACATTTCCTTTTCAGTACTTAAGTGAGAAAGATAAGTAACGCAGAATTCATTACAGGGTTTCTAAGCTAGACACACACACACACACACACACACACACATATATATAAAACACATAGTGGACGGTTAACTGCTCAATAATCATGCATGAAACGTTATACATAAGATGATACATAGGTGAAACTGAAAGAGAATAATAATTCTTCCAGCAGTAGTTTTTCACAGAGGATTTTACTTGTATGTGAGGGATCAGCCAGCGCACTTTAACACCATAAACTCTTATTGCTCAGTTCCGACTCCTTTGAAACTGGAATTGATGTTGAAATGAGAGTGAGGAGTTGAAGGGTTGGTCAGAACTTTAGACAGGCTAAAACGTGATTCTCTGTAAAAAAAAAAAAAAATGTAACGGGACTTGATATTTTCTTTCAGAGTCATGCTCCAATGTGGTGTGCCCTGGCACCCACACCTGCGTGACAGACCAGACCAACAGCGCCCACTGCGTAATGTGCCGCACGGCCCCCTGTCCAATGCCCCTACTGACTGACCAGACCATCTGCGGCAACGACAACATCACCTACGCCAGCGCCTGTCATTTGCGCCGGGCCACCTGCTTCTTTGGCCGCTCCATAGGCGTGCGCCACTACGGCCACTGCAGAAGTAAGGACTGAGCCGTCGCTCCGGCCTAAACACCCCCACACAAACAGAGGTGATCCAAAATGACACACAAACAGAGCAGATCTAGAGCAGACTAGAGATATTATCGAATACCGACACATTGTTTGGAATGAACATACTCAATTTGCAATGAAGAAACCAAATGAGTTCTTTCCTTTGATAGTTTTGATTTGTAAGAAACTGCTTTCGTGACCATGCCACACCAAATTGCCAGCTTGGTCTGATATTCTAGTACCTTTAACTGAATTTCAAGTGGTACCATTGCTCCAGAACACCAACTGCAGAATGGGTCTCTGCCAAAAAAACCCCAACTTTTAATTTAGTTAAAACTCTCACTTACAGTTCAAGTACAGATAGTCTTGCTTAGAGAGGTACAGATAACGATAGTGGTGTTATGTTACTTCCCTAATGGAGTCCATAACCGCAGGAACTTCTGCAGTCTGTCTGCAAAATGTGTTACGGGGCACACTGGCCAAAGAAAGAGCTCGTTTTATTCCCTGCATTGTTCTAATTTGACCAAAAGGCAGCGCTGCAATAATTACCTGCGTTTCACTCACTGCTGTTTGTTGTGTTGCAGGTAAAGAAGACAGTGAGGAGAATTCGCTCTTTTAGATGCGTTGGCTTTGCATAAACTTTGTTTCCTCATAGATCCACTGACAACACATTTCGAGGCATAAGTACCCGACAGTGTCCTGTTCTAAAAGAACCACTGATATATGTAGAAGCATGCAGAACATAATACAAGGGAACTGCGTGTCTCTCTTGCTATCTAGTATGGTCATTTTTGTTTAGTGACGAAACTGATATAAAGTGATATTAGAACGTTATTAGATTTGGGCCTGATGATGTGCATATTGTAAATACATTACTGCAATTATTTATAGGAGAAAGGCAATTCTCCATATGTTTGTTTTATTTATAGTTCTTTTCATTTGAACTGCATATTCCCTGATCAGCTGCATTCATAGAGATATTTATTGCGTTGTTGTCAGTTTTCATGTGAAGGACAGTTATAGTACAATACACTATGATGAAACATTAGGCCATGCTCATGAATTCCTCTTCCCAGCCTGTTTGATTATACAATGCAAACATGTGCCTCTAAAAGAATGCAGTACAGCGTTAAACTGCATTCTTAAGACTTTGCTGTGTAGAGTTAAGAAAATGTACAGATGCTTATATCTGTTTTGCAAGACTTAACTCTGTGCTCCGCCCACTAATGTGCTGCTAGGTTGGACAGGTTTTACAGAAGGTTTTTAAGATCCAATGGTGAACAGTTTGGGATCTACACTTTCAGTTTGGGCCATAACTTTCAAAATATGGTCCAATGGCCATTTCCTCTAGCACCCCTGTGGCTCTAGCACTATTTCAGCACCGAACTAAGGACACTGGCTAAACACAAAGCTCATAGGCTTAATTAAAGCTTGTAACAGGCATATTAAATATTATTTTACCCTGTATGTAACATTTCTAGAATGACTCCTTCAGTAATGAGTCCTGACATAGAGCTGCCACTGTTTGGCATCGGATAGAATAATACAAAATTACAGGTTGATTCTACTGTCTTTTTCTATTCATAATCAGTTCCAACAACACAGTCCAGCTGCATTTTGCACTGGAACCTCAACATTATGTTACAAATCAAAGCTTTGACCTCATTTGTCAAGCTGAATGGGATTTTTGAAACCATACCATGTAGGCCACCCAATCTGCCAAACAGGCACCAGACTATATGTCTTTGAGCATCTGCCTCTTTATCAATAGGACAAGGCCAGTGCCGCCTTTTGTGAAAAATGATTGTTACTGCCACTCCACCCCCCTTAGAATTGTTTTATCACCCCACCCCCGCTGACAAACTTTTTGAAGTAACTTTCCAGTGCGACTAAATTCCACTAGCGCCCCCCACCCCCGTCCCCCTGGCCTTCATCTGAATACCCAAGGTCTCTGCACAGCTGTTGCTATGGAAGAACGCATTTGTGGGTGGAGCATGGATAGATCAGTTGCGCTGCATATATGACAGATGGAAAAGAAAAGTGATTATTAGAATAACAGGTAAAGTCAATAAATCATATCCTTTGAGCCCTTTTACCACTCTCTCCCCAAAGCGCACCTCTTTCAGTAAGCCATGTGGCAGCAGAGGCTGAATTCTTACACACCCTGGAGACTATTTATAATAGAGATGAAGCCAAAGCAGAGTGCGTGTGAGTTCCACTTTCTTGTGTTCGGAGGTGAGGGATTTGCAGCCACAGTACACGACCTATGAAGCCCCAGACTTGCTGCTTACATGCACGCTGCATTGGCATGAGAACCCAACTGAGCCACCTGCCAAGCAATCAAATTACCAGTTGTGCTATTATGGCAATGTTTTTTTGTGTGTTTTTTTTCTCGAGAGTGTTGGTCCAAAGAAATGTTCATTACACTCTACTGTTTTAATGTTTTTGATGCTGTGTGTTACTTGAGTGCATTCTTTCAGTGACAGGTAACAATTCAGAGCCGCTGTCAAGAGTCAAACAGATCGATTGATATTTAGCAAACCTCTACATAGTAATATAGTCTGTTATATTTTGTTTTGTGAATATGTGATAGAACAGTTGGCATTTCTGTTATGTAATCCAAGTTCTGATGTACCACAGCTTGGATGTGTATCCCTGTAAATATATTTTCCTCTTTTTTTTTTACAGTACTTGTGTATCTACTGTGAAATTTCTTGATGTATCAACTTATTTTTGTATTTTTATATTTACATTTTATCTCAGATTAAAACACTACTTTCTTGAGCTGCTTCTCGTGTCTAATCCATACCTGTCCTTAGCCAGAACGGAGATATTGTTCAAGATTATGAAAGTGAGGGCATTTTCACTGAAGATATTACAGATATGTCTGTGAAGGCTCAGATGTGCGTCGCTCTGGATAGGAGCGTCTGCTAAATGCCATAAATGTGAAAGTATTTTCTTTTCATGCGACCACAGAGGGTGTACAGGTTTCTTACTGGCACAAAGGGACACAATTCTGGATATAATACTGAGTACTAATGAAATGTTTTGATGGAATAATCTGGTCCAGTCCGAAAGCCGCAGTCCTCCAGTGGTGAGTTAATGCATCGTTTACAGTTCAAAGCATCAACAAAGGCAAACCACAGAAAACCCAGGATTTACCCTGAGGTTTGGGCTTAAGGAGTTACAGACTTTCAGCCCTGACCAAATGGAATCCAGCGACAGCTATGCCCAGCCACCGAGCTCGTCCTATGACGGTGCAGCAAAACGCCAGGCTCTTCTTGGCGGCCTCTGGCTCACGGTGGGTGAGGTGAGAGATGAGAGGGCCACTGACTCATTTTCCTGTATGAAATAGCTCACTTGTTTTTTTTCCCCCAGCCCAGAGAGAGGCACTCCCGACTGCACACCGCATCTGGTTTAACTTTGGCAGATGTTTATATTCCAATGTAAGCGTCCTTTTATTACGGTGGGACTAGAATTAAATGTTTGCTCAAAAAGACCATAACAATTCAAGAAAAAAATGTTGTTTTCTATAGTGCCTCCCTGCTGTTTCCGGGCCTGTTACTTTTCTCTACTGTTCCCAAGGCAGCTGAGAAAACTCTTTATTACCGCTGACCACCGGTGAACACACTCGAGTCTCAGCCTTTAATCCATCAGTCCAGAGCATTTGGACGGATATAAATAATGAATAGACTGCGACAACTGAGTCACCACTGAGTCACTGGGGTCACAAAGCTATGTTTTAGACCAACCGCATGGTGACGCTGAGTCTGAGCTCCAAATACCCAGAATAATAGTGAAGTAGGCTAAGAACTTTTCTCTTACCTCCGAGAGGAACATTACCTTCCAAAATATTAATGCAACCAAAAGGAAACATGCTTTTTAACTTCAACCACAGTCAGCCACTATGGTGCTCTAATTACATCCCATGACCACAAAATCATTGGAATCTGCAGGATGCAGCTCGTAAAAACAGGTATAATTGGTAAGGATGAGGACTTGGCGGTGGGATTTGCTGGTTAAGGTTTTTTGAACAAATTCATGTTAATAACAAAATTACTTTATACGAGTGCTATGGATTCATTAGTTCAGATTTGGCTGCTTGACAGTGCTGACAAAAACGGTCTTTGTAGAAACGGTCCATCGTAAGAATTCTTCACAGCACTTTCATTTATTCGTTTATTTGTTTTAAAAGTTTATTAGACATTTTTAAAAATAGATCCCTAATTGTTTCCTTCACATTTGGCTGGTCCCTTCATGATTTTTTCACATGTGATTCCATGTATTTCATATGAGAGTGAAAAATAATGTTTCATATAAATTTGTGCAAAAACCACACGTCTTGTTCATTCATTTTTTTGTGTGGAAAAATGAATGGAATTTAATCAACTGAGTAAAGTGATGTTGAATTTAAGTTCCTGTCCTCTTACTCACTTTCTCAGCCTATGGCGGTTTAGCTGTTTTGCAAGTTATTGTTTGATTTAACAAAATAAGAAAATGTCTCTTGTACTACTTTGGCTATATCATGTTGTAGCTATTCCTGTAATGAATATAGCCCCAATTTGCTAACTCTGGGAGCATGTTTAGCTTTAGACTTCAGTTTGTATCCATTCTGCTTTCAACATCAATCTTTAAGACACTGATGAATTTACCAGATCAGATCGAGCTGATCTCAAACCCAAGGGTGCAAAACCATCTGCACAGATTTTAACTACTGACAAAAACTGATAAAAAATCTTAAAAATACAATGCATTTGTATGTATACATGTATTTTTGTTATGCATATTCTTAAAAAATATGACCTTAAATTAAATTATTTGGAAGGATATTCAGTCTCTGAAATCTATCTGTCTTGTCAATCACTTTTGTAAATGTAAGCTTTTGTCCTGCTGTCCAGAAGGAGGATGATATGTTACCAGGAATTTTCAGTTTGACAACAACAGGATGAATTTCTAGAAGACCACCCACTCTTTATTTTGCTATTTCATCCTCAAGTGGCACAGTTCCAGATCTACATGAGCAACGGCAGATGTTTTTAAGGAAACAACGTCATTATCGATTTTAAAAACTCAAAAAGTGGAACATTTTTTTACTTTGTATTTGTTTTGTATCACATTGCCTTTGCTTATCTGTTTTTTGCTGCTTGGACCATGTGTCGGAGATAAGGAATAATTTGTTCAGTGTATTTCCACTTCCTGCACCGGTGTGTAATATTGTTGAGAAATGTGATTTGTTTACATTATTACATGTTGGATGTTGCACCACACGTTTAGCAAGAACATCTCTGAAGCCACAATGGTTCACTGTCTGGAGGGGTGCGGGATGGGTGGGGGGGTTGACTGAGACGAGTTAGGCAACATACTTCGGAAGTTAGGCAACCTCTAATTGTCCTAATTAAGCGTAGTGTACTGAAAACCAAGCTGAGATGCTATCTCTGGACCACTCTACTGGGACAGTCTGACCCCCAAGCTCCAGTCTGTGTGGTCTGTATCTGCATCACTTACTGATTTGCTTCTTGGGTTCAATCCATTACAGATGGCAAACAGCACAATAAAGGGTCAGCTTTCAATTGCACTTCTAATTTACGGGTTTAAAAGCCATTTTACGAGTTCTCTGAAGTAAAGCCACATTAATAGGTCCCTGATCAGTGAACAACAATCCATTACCCTACATTCTGATGTAGAACACACACATGCTCGACTTAATGGTAAATATCTCTTTACCATATGATTATACCTGAGCATTGCAGTGCCCTAACAGGGTAAGATGCGTTACTTAGACCAAGTCAGTGAGCTGAAAATGAAGAACTCTCTAATTATGATGGTGAAACACAGCTTGGCTGTTCCTGGTGATCTCATTTGACCATATGGAGTCAATTTCCTTCAAAATCTACGTATCAACAGTCCCATGGGCTGCCTGAGGGACAGAACTCAGACCTGATATGATCATTAGTCGCACACAAGCACCGCAAACGCACTTTGACAAATCTCCCTTTATCTCTGTTATCTACGGCATGACTGGTGTGGAGTTAGCCGTATTGTTTCCAATGCACTAGGCCTTGACCAAATTCATTTGGCACATCTGCTCTGGCTAATACCTTCCAGCAGATGATAAGGATCTGCCTCTGCCGTGGCATCATGCCGCCATGCCTCATAATAGCTAAGCGGAATATTTCCGGCCGCACAGAAGCACATGCTCTGTTTATAGAAAGGCTGGGTCCAGAAGCCCAACTCAGACAAGCGAACCCAGAATAACACATCTGTAGATTTCTATTATAATGCATATTATTGGAACCCTTGACAAAGGTGGACGAGAAAGGTCATATAAATGTCATTGTGGTTAATTAGTTCAATCTCGCAATGAAAACATTCAAGAAATCTAACCTTTAATTAACCTATAAGCTGTCATTCATGCCGTTCTGTTTCACTGAGGTATAAATATGACAGCAAAATCCTACATTCATTCAATGAAGAAGAACAATCAGAGCTTTCATGAACCTGTCCACCCCCACACCTACAGGGGAGAATACTTACAGAGGTAAACCATTTCACAAAAACGGCAAACTCGTGGAGTTCTTTCTTCTAGCTAGGTAAGCACTTGGAGTTTGCAAGATGCTACTAGAGCTTGGTTATGTGGTTATATAAGATGAAAAAAAGAATTTAATATATAAAGACGCATGAATACAAAGAAAATAATTACATTCGCACTGTTATTATGAAGAATTTGGTTTTTTTTTTCTCCCATTCAGTGGTCATTTAACCAGTCTCTGGTTTTGTGATGTCACAAAAAGTACATATACATATACAGAATTCGCTTGTTCAACCTACAGCCTTTACCTCCAGTCCATTTTCAGTGAAGATTCTAAAGACTTTATTGGCCTTGACTATTTTTTGAACGAGGCATAATGAAAGGCAGCCAATCAGGACAGAGGTTGTATAGAGAGATTAAATGGTATAGAGATTACTTGTATAGAGAGATTACATACTTTATAGAGTCTAAAAGACACTTTTCACAAGGAATTTTCACAAGGGATGAAGAGAGGTTAGAAAATGATCATGTAAAAATAAATGACTGCTTTTGAACAAAAACAGATACAATCAACATTAATGGACCTCAAGTGAAGGTGATCATTAGGTCATACGTGAACACACCACAGCACACAGTGTGAACAGCACGAAATTCACCCTCTGCATTCACCAAGTGAAGCAGGAGGCAGCCATGAACATGCTGCCCAGGGAGCAGTGTGTGGGGGACGGTACCTTGCTCAGGGTACCTCAGCTGTGCCTAGCGGTCTTAGGAATCGAACCTGGACTTTCTGATCGCAGGGTGAATGCCCTAACCACTAGGCTACCAGCTGCCCCTACATGAAAAATAAGACTCTTTATAATAAGTATCTTTAGCATGTTTGCACTAGTTGAGAGCACTTTAGTAAAATGAAATGAAAATGCCGTAAATGTAAACATGAAAATACAGGAAATGAGGACAGGAAATGCATAGTATCATAAAAAGTACCTCTCAGAATCTTACGCTTTGAATTAATCCACAGCTTTTTGAGTTTGAGCAGACTGGAGCAGTGTTTTCTAATTGAGTGCAGATGTTGGTGTACTGGCATCCGGACTGACTCGAAGTGCCTACAATATGATGGAATCTGTGATGACCAGACACGGTACTTTTGTAACGGCAATAATATTTATGAGGATGTGACAACCTTGCAAACAGGAAGGGGGAACGTTCTGCGCTGGGATTGGCAGCTTTTCAAACACGTTAATGTGCTCTCGATGGTGTGCAAAGTGCTGAAGGTCTGAAGAAGACTTGTGCGTTTCCTCACATGTGTGAAGCAACACTCTCAGCTGGTGTTAAAAGCTCTCCGGCTCATATCCGGGATGTCTTACGGTTTCGTCTGACGCATGACTGCAGTTAGAGTAAGTGTTGGTGATAGGGGCCATTTGGTGGGAGCTAAATCACACTAGTTAGGCTGAGTGTTTCCTCTGTGATGTTACAGCACACACACTGTATGATGTATTATGTGTGAAGCAGACGCCTAATGTATTCTCGGTTTGGCCTCTAAAGTCTGGGTCATCTCAGCAGCATTGCGGGTACCTCTGTGTCTTGCCTCAGCCGTGCCATAACAGTGGGCCAGTTATTTATGCTGGTGTAGCAATGACTAGCAGTAATATTTCACATTTTTGAAGGGGTTTGTCTGAAATTTCTACACAAGCACAATGATTCATGCAAAAAAACAGCTCTTGAGAGAAAACGTCTGTGTGCCGTCGCATGTTTTGCGTAGGAAATTTCTAGTCTTGCATAGCTGCCGGAGCCACATGACCCATTTGTAACCCCAATGTCTGAGCACGGCCACTCTGTCCAGACACAAACAGTGGAGCGAGCTGTGAAGCGGCTTGTGTGCTGACGCATGAGGAGCGCCGGGTACAATAACGGACTTCATGAGAGCAGACACAGCAATGCCTCCGCTATCAGACTCTTCTAATCACAGTCTATGGGTTAGCAGTGAGCTTCTGCTCCCACACACAGCAGACAAAGTACAGCTGAACTGCAACGGACCAATAGATGACTGAAACTAAATCCTTTTCTCAAGGCTGCATATATATGAACTCATGGATTTCAGTCAGTTAGGGTGAAAACAGTCACGCAGTCTTCTAAGCAGACCAATGAAATGAAAAGCAGTTATATAAAAAAGAACAATTGACAATTACATCTGTGCCTATGGGGTATATTAGTAACTGAGTATCCGTTTTGAAGTTTAATTAAGAATTTGGATTTTTGGTTCAATGGTTTAAAGACAAATGTCAAGAATGTCAAGAATATTAAAACAAATATTATATAAAATGTATATATTTTAAATATAGAGTAGGTACAATGATTAATTGCAACATGTGCAATTACAGGACATGACACAAAGAGATTTTTGATAAGCTTTCAGTTTAATATTTGGTATGAACACCGTTTACAGCCTTCATTCTCTTGGGCAAGATTTCTCTTATTTCCTTTAAGCAGTCTTCAGGATTAGTTCTTGAAAGACATCCCAAAGCTCTTCCTTGGATGTTGGCTGTGTTTTGTTTTGTTCTCTGTAGAACCCACACGGTTTCAATAATGTTGAGATCCAGGTTTTGGGGAGGCCAGTCCATGACTGATAGCGTTCCATCTAGCAAAGTATGCTTTGAGTGCTTTGGCAATGTGTTTGTGATCAGTGCCCTGCTGAAAAATGAAGATGTTGCCAATCAGATGCTTTCCAGAAGGTGTTGTGGGGTAACTCAAGTCTTCTGTAGAGTACTGTATATATACATGTATATATATATATTGATTTTTCTAGTCATTTGATGACATCATCACACATGCAACGGAGGAACACAGACATCCAACATTGAGCAAACTTTTATTAAAGTTCTCTGTAAAGTTATAGTCAACATGACAATTAAACAAAACAAAACAAAGACTGATACCTTGAATTTAAGCCGTGGCAGGACAACTCCCTGTAGTGCTATCGTTAGCCATGTTAGCTAGCGGAGCTGTTTCATATACAGAACGCCGGTACTGTTACTGTACTTTAACACCGACATGCAGGTCTCCGTGCTATTTGTGTATCTCCACACATTTGATGTGTGTCTTCTCTGCTGCATGTCTCTGGTGTTGTTGTGGTCTCGTGTTTAGATTCCCCTCGCGCCAATGGTACCGCCCCTTTTATGAAGGGGCTATAATAATTGGTTAAACCAAGGAACACGTCTCAGCGTAAGACAATCAGAGGCAGAGATTGCATTGCGTACACAAGCGAGGGCACAGAGAGAGGAAAAAACACACAACTAGTTGACTTCTCTCAGGTGGCGTTGACTTGTGGTTCTATAGTCGACTTTTGTGTTAATGCCCTAATATATGTATATTGTGGCGAGCTGGCGGGCAAAACTGCTTCTGTGAGCCTGTTAGGGGTGTTTTGGGGTTCAGTGAGGGGTCAC
>JBBPDC010000038.1:9806367-9847568 GCA_037974485.1 Hemigrammopetersius urotaenia
TCAAAGTCCTGACCTGAATCCTATTGAGATGCTGTGGCATGACCTTAAAAAGGCGGTTCATGCTAGAAAACCCTCAAATAAAGCTGAATTACAAGACTCATTGCAAGTTAGCTGCCAAGGGTGGCCCAACCAGTTATTAGGTTCAGGGGGCAATTACTTTTTCACACAGGGCCATGTAGGTTTGGATTTTTTTCTCCCTAAATAATAAAAACCATCATTTAAAAACTGTATTTTGTGTTTACTTGTGTTATCTTTGACTAATAGTTAAATGTGTTTGATGATCAGAAACATTTTGTGTGACAAAAATGCAAAAGAATAAGAAATCAGGAAGGGGGGGCAAATAGTTTTTCACACCACTGTACGTGTGTGTGTGAGAGAGGATTAATGTCAATCCACATGTACATACATTAGGTCCAGACACAAATATACACACAATCACACATGCACTTGCGCACACACACGCACACTTTTTTAGCAATCAAGTACTTTAGCAAACCAGAACATCTAGAGAGAAAAATCTCAAACTATGCAACAGTGAAAAACATGACAAACGCACAAGCATCCACAAATTAAAGAGCACTCATTCCCGTCTACTTAAAGTGATTTTTCCCTACACTTCCACTCTGTGGAGAACAGCGTCTTTTGGCATCCCCTCAACAATGCGCGTGAGAAAGAAATTTTTACTAAAACAAATAATTGTGCTTTTTTTCACAATAAAAGACATAATGTGGTACATAAGCGCTCTTACAGTTTGTAAAAAGTATGATGTATTTTCCCAGTCCATACAGTCCATTATGTATGCTAAAATAGCTCAAAAATTTTGTTTTCACTGTTTTGTGATGTCATAAAAACCAAGACAGTTACATTTAATCCCCATATTCAGTCTAGTGCAGTTTAGGCAATCAATGCTGTCAAGAGAGAGGTGAGATGAAAGGAGGAAATCAATTTCAGATGAGGAATTGTGCTCTCAACCAACTTTTGTGCTAAATCTGTGGAGAGATCCTGCAGATCTGCCCTGGGGCTGCCTGACCACTTACAAATGTTACTTATTTTAGGGTTTTCCATCCAGGCAGATTAATCTTATGGATAATTGGGTGGCAATTTTTTGGTTCCTCTCTAGACCTTCCCTGGGACAGGGTAACATCCCTTAACCTTGCACTACAAACTATGTAAATTAACCAGCACCTTTTGGCAAAGTGCTGTCCTTTTCCACTCCCCTGTCATAGATGCCTGGAGACTTTTGACTCCATTATTATTTCAAGATGCACGATTATGCGTACAATCACTCATAGCTTGGTGGATTTGGCGACCTCTTGTGTTCAGTACTGGTTAATACAACTGTGCTTTAGTGTGTTTTAGTAGAGTGCAGTTTGTCGTGAACAAAGGTGATTTTAATACTGTGTTCATTAAATATTCTTTACATATCTCTTTTGATTTTTATGGCAGATTCACCATTAGTGAACGCAAATTAAACATGAGATACTGGTATTAAGTATTATCAGAAATTGTGACCATGGAATAAATTAAAGTGGCCCCTTGTAGTTCATCCCACAACACACAGCGTGAACATGTTTCTCTCCAATTAACCCCTTCATCAAGTAAAGCAGTGTGAAGCTGCATGTGGGAACGGTACCTTGCTCAAGGGTACTTCAGTGGTGCCACTGGCAATTATGGGATTCAAACCTATGACTTTCTGATTGCAGGGGCAACTCCCTGACCACCAGACAACCAGCTGTACCAGTAGTGATAAAGTGTATGATAATGCTTTAATGCTACAGACAGAGCCTCGACCCATTTTAGCTTGGTTTCAGTGCAAACCTTATTGAGCTCATCCTTCAAGGTCCTATTCACTTATTCCACCATTTCTTGCAACTGTGGATGATACACATATACCAACTTCTGGTTGATCCTCGACTGCTGGCACACCTTTCTAACCACATTAGGAAGCAGCTGGCGGCCTGGTGGTTAGGGAGTTGCCCCTGTGCTTGCTCGCTATTTCTCCTCTTGCACAATGCGGGATATTATTCATCAATAATGTGTGAGTAATTATTTTAGTAAGCAGAGGAAGCACATGAGTGGAAACAGTAAAAATGTTGACAGCTTACAATGTCAATGCTATTGGCTAATTGAGCTGAACATGGTTACGGGCAATGTTTTCTACTGAAAATGTCCCTTCCCTTGTTCCCTACATTTACATTTACATCCCTACATCTAGGACACCAGTCCCACATCTGTTTCATGTTTAGACCAGACCTCATCAGGCATTTGTTGGATCATTTGCTGCTTTAAATAACTTTCCTCTACTGATGTTGTTCGACCAGTCTACCTGGGTCATCTGCGGGCTGTAACTTCTTGTGGTGTTGCAGTCATTTCAAGTATTTTTGTAATCGATTTGTCAGCAGCATTGAAAACCAATGGGTTTTGCTCCAGCTAGTGTTCTCTAGCCTTTTGACCATTGACCCTAAATCTTTGGTTCTTTCGTTACTCTTGTTTGAGACCTTGCTCCTTGTCCCATGTTTGAATAAAATCATTGTCTTTTTTTGTAGAGCTACAGTTATGTGCTTATCCTGACTATCATCAAATCTCACTGTGCAGTCAAATTTCAGCTTTGGCTGCCTTGCTTCTGGAATTTGCTCTAAGATCATTTTCCCATTTATTAATTGGAAAAATTGAGGCCTGTAAACATTGGCTTTACTGTCAGTTATCATACTCATTTGTGGATTGATGGCCATTTCATCCACATACATGCCATCCGGTGTATACCAAATTTGGAGCATTCATTTTCATGAGGCATTTCTTCTTAACAAATTGACCGGAATCTGATCAGAGACTAGAACTGGAACATTCACTGCTCAAGTTTCGATCATTAAATCTACTGGAGCAGTCATCGGAATTGATTGCATTTGTCCCAAGAACCCTACTGTCTTGATAAATCTACCTGACTTAAAGAGGTGGTTAGCGCAGTTTGAATTTAGACATGTGTGACAAGCCCCAGTGTGACAACGACCATCTTGAGAAATTGATTGCCATTATATGAACCTGCACCACTGGCTCTTTATGTTTGTTCATTACAAATATGGCAACTCGTACCCAATGCTGTCATGCTGTCATGGCCGTGTGATGGCAGAGCTGAAAACAGGTTGCAGCTGTGCTGACTGTCTCACTGTTTTCTGATTGGTCAAAATGTTGTCATCACAACATGGAAGGACCGTTGTTTATTTCAGCAAATAAACAACAATGGAGTTTTCTATGACACTAATAAATCTTTAATGCTGTGAGAAACGCAAAGGTGTACCAGGACATCACTAACAAGTTCGCTGGGTTAGGTTTTCATCACACGGCTGAAGAATGAGAAGACTATAAATAATAAACTGTGGAGAGAGAATGGCACTGCTAGCATGTCAGAAACACTGTTATACACACCGAGATACACTGGAAAATCAAAGCGTGCTGCAAGTTCCGTGCCACTGCAGTCTGGTTTAGGTAGAACGTGGCTCCTTTATATCTATTGAAAAGTGCCTTAAGGTTGTTTTTGAAACAGGATTTAGGGCCTCTACCATCCAGGAGTGGACCTGCATTTTGACCTTGGGGTACCTACCAGGTCGCTGTTCCCTTCTCCCCTCTGGGACCCTGCCATAGATTAACAGGACAGTTTTGGTGTAGCCAGGTTGCATACATGTTCAACAGACCCCAGGCAGCCCTTGTTGTTCTTGCTGTTGCTTGCCCTTTTACTTTGGACCATTGGGTCTGCGTTTTCCAGGGGGCTTGTTATACTTTTGCCTGGTTCATTTGTGGCACTGCCATTGGTGCTGCTGACACTTGTATTCCTTTGCATAACTTGTTCATCTGTAGCTGGAGCTTGAGTTGTCTCAGTTTTCTTTTTGATCTTTCCAGTGAATTCTCCCAGTTGAAGCTTTTTTCTGCTCCTTGGCCTTCTTTTAAATGTTTCTTTGCTTTTCTACCACATGAACCACTGCATGTGCCACAAAGTCCTCAAAGGCCCCACTGCCTTCTTTCAACGTGTGAACCATGGCTGGTAGACTAGTGGTTAGGGCGATCTGTGGGTGATCAGGAAGTCGTGGGTTCGATTCCCAAAACCTGAGCAAGGTACTGTCCCCACACACTGCTCCCTGGGCGCTGTACTTCTGGCTGCCTGCTGCTTCACTTGGGTTAAATGCAGAGGAAGCATTTTGTGCTGTGGTGTGTTCACGCATGACAGAATCTTGCTCTTGGTTGGCTCAGGGAAGCTTCCTATCACTTTTGTGCAAAACCGCACACTTCCAGCAACTTTATCTCACTTTGTGGACATAATGTGGATAGGCTTTCGGTCTCTCCAAGAGACTTCCCCTTCAGGCTTTGCAGGTCAAGTTATCCTGGGTACACCTCCCTATGGGCGTCCCACAGCCTGTTGCGGTACGGGCTGAATTCCTCTCCATTGTTGCCTGGATCAACAGACATGGAGTACATCCCTGCCCTCATCACCACATCTTCCATTGGAGGCTGACCAATTACTCCAGCTAACAGGGCTTTATATCGCCCACCGCAAGTGTTTCCCCACTCTTTTCTCTTCAAAGACCCTTATCCACCTCTGAGCCTCTTTGTGAATGTTAGGAGGACCAACCCCTCAAGGTCTTGTGTTTGCCATGGGACATATTGTGCTTGCCTGCCTTTTATTTATAATTTTGCATTTGATATTTTCTGACAGTGTACCGGGATGGAGGCCTTATATTTTCCCTATTTTTCCAACTTTCTTCAATTAACGCAGAAGTTGAAAGGAAAATAAAAGAATGTATTCCATTGTGGCATTCATGTTCTTTTGATTCATTCTGCTTTTCTGCTCCTCTCAAATGTACTGGTATGCTTCAGGTTTCATTAAAATCTGTGTAACAATCAGTTTCATATTCCTTTGATTTACTTCTCAATCCATAACACTTTTCTTCCCTTCCTTCAACCTTTTCCTCATCTGATTCCTTTTTTCTTTCCTCTGGGATTTCTGTCCTAGGTTTGAAAACAGAGGTCTGTCTTCTTGACTTTTATTTGGAGAAGCACATAGACTTTTTCTCTTATTAGCAATTTCCAACCCATTCTCTCTTACTGTCACTTGTCCTTTCATGTCCAGGGTCCCTTCAACTACCAGGTACTGCCCACTTTCAGTTGCTTGGAACTGCCCATACGTATAAGGCGGTGGGTTTCTCTTTCTTCTTTAATAGCTTTGCCTATCATCTTAAACAGGTTCAGCTCCTCCATTCTTTTAAATATTTTCCCTCTCTATGATCTTTGAGCTTGTAATTTAGAGTGAGGTCCTCAATTTCTTCACACAGACTCACCTGAGTGGCTCCCTCTGCTGGTCACTTTGTATGTAAACCCTTAGTATGCGTTATTTTCTGGTCACCGTTTTGACCTTAATCTCTTATTAATGGACTCTTATTACATATTTTATTAACAGGGTTCAACACTTCTTTTATTTTCTTGACTTTATCTTCGTTTTTTTGTCACTTATTTTATCTTAGCTATAGACTTTCTTATTTTTGTTATTGCTTTTGTATTTTCAGTTGGTAAATTGAACTGAATTGAAATTATTATTCTTTTTCTTTATTCGTTTTATTATTTTTATCCTGTTCAGTCATGGTATTATATTCTTGATTTATACACTCTTTAACTGTTGAACTCTCTTGTCTTTGCTTGCGAGTGCCTTAATAGCTGCTCCCTTGGTCTGGGCATCTCTTTATTAACAGGCTTTTCTATCACCCACTTCTAGGGACTGCATCACTCCTGCATCTGGGTAGTTTCTGAGCCAGCTTGGATTTCTTTATCTGCTCCTGGTAAGCAAGTATCTCTAGGACAAATCCTCCCCATGTAATCAGACAGAGACAAAAGACAAATGCATCTCACTTCAAATGATATAAACACAAATGCACATATTGTTTTCAGAAAGTCTAACCAGCTATCTCAACTAAAGCAGGCGTTTCCTGAGTTAAAGATAACCCCCCTACTCTGAGACAATAGACAAATTCTCTTCAGCTCATTAAACAGAGCAAACACAAACTCACACACCTTCCCCAAAGGTTTGTTTCTTTTCTTGGGATAATGCACACAAAGAAATAGCAATACATGCACATCTCATTCCTTCAGTACTTATTTTAATCAGTTATCAAAGCAAAGGAGACACAATCCCAACATGGACAGCTTGCCTTCGTCTTCCTCTAATGCCGACTCCAGACCTATTCATCTCAGTTACTGGGACAAAGGAGACTGCCAGGAGCCAGACATAGACGAACTGGACCCATTGCTTGCCATCTCACTCCTTCAACTCTGATCTTAAGCTCATTTAGAGTCAGAAACAGAATCAGAAAGCCTTACTGATACCGGAGGAAATTGCTTATGTTACGATTGCACAGACACAGACAAAACCAATATAAACTATAAAGTCAAAATAAATAAAAAAACATAAAAAAAACCAAACAGAAAATGCTCAATTTAAAATACATTGTTATTTACACAAATACTGTGGTATAAATACTATAGACATAGTGGGAGTCGGCTCTGGCTCTTAGAGCGCAGGACACATCACTACTGATTATAGGCTAGCATGGTTGGTACTACGAGTTCGGACGCCTCTATAGAAGGCCGTTTGTTAAAACATTTGAGTGCGTTTTTTGAAGATATCGGTGTAGATTTATATGGGGAAAACCACACGTTTTGTTTACTTTTAATTCTGTTCTTTTCTGAGCATTTTAAAAGATATTGTCTGAGTGTTGTATTTTAGGCAGAGATGTTAACATTTTGTGTTAATAAATAATTTTTTTTAATTGTATATACAGTATACCTGCACCTAATTTTTTCACTATCAGCATAACATGATGTGATGCTTAAGTGGTATGACACATAGAAGGAGAAGTCTGAAGGAGGTTGTAACAGAAGGACGATTTATTGAAATTTTTTTTATGAACTGAACTTTGAACTAGTTCTTATTCAGTGTGAACTGGTACAACACTGATGATAATGATAATGTTTTTATCAAGGTAAGGTGACTGCCACAATCCAGACATGGACAAAAATAACAAAAATACTGGCACCCTTAACAGACCCACAGGGTGTGGCTCCTCACATTCTTAAAATACGCTACTCTTTGGGATTTACGACCTTATGTGACCTGTCCTAAACATACTTTGCTCTTCTCAAGTTTCCTTATTAGCAGAAATCATGAGCAGCCTTTATCCAAAAGATTTCTTGACTACATCACAGTTTCTTACCTTTCTGCACCTGTTAAGAAGTTCCCTCCCTCCCCCACCCAGCTCCTCTACTCACTACATGTTTTTTATCTCTTATTTCATTACAGAGAGAATTTAGTCCTTCCAGATGCCGTACTTTGTAATACTGCGCTCTTTAAACAAACCATGTGCTCGTTAAAAACACTCCATACCAATCAGAACTGAACAAATCTGATTGGTGTTCTAGGAGCCAGGGTTGAAATGATTATGTAAAAGTGAATTGATAAAATAAAAAAACTCTCGTCCCCTACCTGTCCTGTGACCTCATGATGGACTTTGGAATTCGAGCCCTTTTTTCTTCCTCACAAAGGAGTGTGTGTGAGACAGAGAGGGAAGAACCCGTCCCTGGAGGATGCAGTGGGAGCTGAAAACAGTTCTATCGCATTTCAGATGAGAACATTCTCTGTTGTGGTTCAGTAAAGATGTTTGAGAAGAATTCTTTCATAAGCACTTTCAGGGAAAGAGCCACTTGTCTGCAAAAGCATGAAAATTAAATGTTTTTTCAAGCTCCACAGCCAGACCAAGAAACCAAACACTCACTCATGAAGGGAAGGAAATGCTTGAACCTGGTAAGAGGTTCTTCAAGGCTTGCTGGTAAGTCAACTTCACTAATACTGAAAGATATAATGGACCTCAAATGAACATGTGCAAGAAAATGACTGAAACTATCAAATGGAAGACAAGAATGGCAAAATAAAGGACACATTTCCATTACGTTATTATTTGTAATAATGCATGATATCATTGTGCAGTGGTCACCTTCTAAATATCCTCCAACCTGCATCTAACATAATGACCCCTCCCCCTTACCTTACACTCCAGCCAATCAGAGACTAGCTAGAGTAGGTGGACACTTCTCAGAAACAGATTTCCAGAACCAGGATTGGTGACCACTTTATTACTTTATTTGAGATTTCTTGTCCTATTCTATAACTAATAAGAGTTATAGATCATGAATATCATAAGATTTGTACCATAAAGCGAAGTGCAGGTGTTCATTAAGTTAACTTACATCCATATTCTTTAAAATTCTTTGTTTTTGTTGTCAGTAACCAAAAAGATGAATATCTCTCACCTAAAAATCACCTAAAAAATTTGGATTTGTGATCCAAATGGACTTTTAGCCTCTAATTAGCCACAATATGGAACACATTTTGAAGTAGCAAGTTTTAGAATTATTAGCTCTAAAGAAAAAGAAAACAGTAAGTAAAATCCACAAACTGGAATTAATCACAAAAATGTGACATTAGGTGATGAATGTATATTCAACCATTTGCATTGTTGCAACAAATAAAGTAATTATTAACGAGTTTCACATAACAGACCATTCCTGTTATGCCCGAATATGGGGCAAAATATCCAAAGCTCAAGGCTGCACTGTAATAAACCCTCAATATGTGTTCCTCAAATGAAAGTGTTACCTGATAAAAGGCTCAGCATCAATGGAGGCCGAGACTGTGTGAACGAATAACAAGCAGGGGTCATGCGATGGGCTTGGTTTTACTGGTGAAGGCGTCAGGAGGGAAGAGGCGGAGGCTCTTTATAGAAAACAATAGAGTGTTAAAACAACATCAGGTCCTGCCCAGTACACTAGATTACATTCATTTCACAGACTACTTTATCCAAAGCGACCAGTCTGGGCTGGGTTTACCTTGTGTGTAGGGATGGCAGAGCCAGATGATGTTCCTTGGAGGAGTGGAGGGAGTGAGTCGAAACATGAGGCTGAATTAAGGATTAAGGTAGTTGGGTGCAGATCCAGATGTCACTCTGTAGACAAGCGTTAGTGGCAGTAGGAGCTCTTCAGTCTGCAACAGCATAAAACATAAGCAACTACAGCTTTAAAAAACATTGCAGCACCTTTCCGCCGAGAGTAGATGTTGAGTTTTCCTATGTTCACTTATAAAAACATCTTCCTCCAGACCCCACTCCTTCTGCCGTTTTCCTTATCCAGAAAGTTCTCCTGAGTTCAAAAATCTTGTGTTTTTTCTGTTTGTTTCTGAGACCTAAAATTAATGAGATTTGTGTGTTTTGTGCACCTCACTGGCATTTGCGCCCAATAGCAGTTATTATTACATGTTTTTAAAATCTCTTGGGTTGTATGTAACAAACAAAGCTCATGATGTCTGACACCTCAAGAATAAACACATACCAGAGGACCTTCTGTTTAAAGAGCTGTTTGGTTGAATGACAACGCTTTACCTTTCATTTAATCCATTAAGGGTTAATTTAATTTGCAGCGTAATAACCTACATCACATTACTAGAAATAATCATGCCCCATCAATACTTTGTTAAGCTCCCATAATGTGACTCGTCAGCAACGAAGCAGTGGTGTATCCTACCCACCCATATCTCACCTGGGAAGCTCACATCTTAAACATGTGTACAATATGTTTAAATTTAAGAACATTTCCAAAGCCACCCCTACAAACACGCTTCCTTTACCTTGTTTTGAAGTGTCCCATTTTTAACATGTAATTCATCTCTAAATGCACAACACCAGATGGGCCAACAAAGTATTAAGCCCAGCATATTAATTTGAAAGGTATTTTGCAGATCAAACACAAACCATTAAACTTTCCTCTCACCCTGATCCCTCAATCCCCCACCCCATAACAGTTCTGCATAGGCCATTTTGTTATTTGAAGACAAACACAGCAGTCCTGCTCCTATCCCTCCAATTTGATTATGGAATAAAACAGTACAAACATTTTCTAATCAACTAAAAGCATAGCCTACTAACCCCAATAAGGAAGCGTGTATACCTTTTGACCAGGCAAGCAGCTGTCCCGAGTCCCAGTTTGTGCTTTAAATGGTGTCTCCTGCCATGCAGCAAAAGGCCTATGAGTCAGTCTTGCAGACAAAAATAGTTGAGAAAACACAGAGGATTAACAGTTTTAGTAAGATACATATCAAATTAAAGGTCAATATAAGTAATTCACAAGTTTTTAAGAGTAATGATTAAAACCGTTTCTATGTTTTCTAAAGTCTTTACCGTTTAACTGTCTGAAGCCCCCCACCAAACACCCCCATCTGATTCATCAATACATGATTTAAATCCATTGACCAGCTTATTCTGTTGACTAATTGGTCAACATTGGTGGAATGGATGTTGGATGACATAGTGCATAACACCACTGGCCTGTATACGCTTTTCTATTTCCATTCCAGGAGAACTAATGTTGCATTCATTTATCATGATAAGTGTGTCAACAGTAAATAAATGTATATCATTTATTTTGCTGCTGCTAGACTAGTGTGTTGAATGGTTTATGGAAGAAAATTCCTGACATCTAGACTCTGGTTGAGCAAGTTCAAAGAAACTAGGAACTAGACAAAGTAAATTTGCTCTAAAATGTTGAAACTGGACCTCTGAGATGTGGATGTACCTTTGGAGGCAAATAATGAAAAAAGGACAGAAAGACAGAAAAATATACCAGTTGTTTTGCACTGTGAGATATATATTTCTGCTTTTTTCTGAAACTGAAAAAAAACAAATGACTTGTATTTAATGGACATGTTGACTGAGCAGAGGGATTTAGTATAGGCTACAGTCCGCTTCACAGAGCACAGAGTTATAATAATAAACATGCAAAGCTCATATACCATATAAAGAGTAAAACAAAAACAAAAACAACAGCAACAACAACTACAATAATAGCAACAGAAACAACGAAAAAAACTACAACGATAGTAATGACAATAATGAAAATGATAATGCTAATAATAATAATAATCATCATCATCATCATCATTAAAAACCATAGCCACTACTATTACAACTAACAACAACAACAACAATAATAATAATAATAATATACAAGTATTGTTATTATTATTATTATTATTATTATTATTAATAACAATAACAATAACAATAACAATAACAATAACAATAACGATAACGATAATAATAATAACATCAACATCAACATCAACATCAACATCAACATCAACATCAACAACAACAACAACAATAATAATAATAATAATCATAATAATAACAATAATAATAATAATTGTACAGACATAAACAGAAAAGGACCCACGTTCTGTCCAGACGACCGGACGTGATGACGCACGCCGTGTGTGTGTGTGTGTGTGTGTACGTGCTCGTTCCCGTGTGAGTCAGGATCAAATAGAGGACGGAGCGGAGCGGTGTCTTAGGTGCTCGTTGACTCTCTCGGCATTCGGGCCTGAAAACTAAACCTCCAGCGCGGGGTTTCACTTCTGACTAGAGCAGCGAGTAGAGGGGAGTCGACATGCGGCTGCTGTGGGTGTTCGGTGTCGTTTTAGTGTGTTTTCACCAGGCCTTTACTCGGACAGGTAAGACCGAGGACTTCAGCCCTTCTCCTCGACCGGGCTGGCCTGCTACATGCTAACTGTTTTCTCTGCCTCGATCCGACAAACAACATTTATTTACATCTACGGGCCTTTCTCACACATGACGCCCAGTCTCTTCGTTTTAGGCATCGTTTAATTAGTCGAGGCAGAGAAAACAGTTAGCATGTAGCAGGCCACGATACGACAAACAGTTATTTACATTTACGGGCCTTTCTCACACATGACGCCCAGTCTCTTCGTTTTAGGCATCGTTTATTTTGTCGAATTCGGAGGACAAAATGGTTCTAAACCGTTGCTCTTATTGGTCGTCAAAGTGGTTTGCTGCATTCCTGCCACTAAAATGAGGCCTGTAGTGTTGGCACAGCCAATTTCAACGTAAATAAAAGTTTTCTATAGTTTTCTATAATTGCCGTCTCAAAACAGCCTTTGCATTCATTACATTTTAAACTTGCCTATTATTTTGACCTAAATGCTCTAGGTGTACTCGTTAAAACGTCCTTTAAAACTCGGAATCCTAACGAGCTGACATTTCAATTTAGCTTGGAAGGCTCTGTAAACCACAGAGCAGAAATGACTTGATCGGGCCTTTTTTTGTATGATAATGGAGCATTAAAGTTGCTGCTAAAGTTTCATTTGAGTTGAACTTGCTTTCATTTTTTTGGTTTGTCCTCTAAAGTAAGAGCTAATATTCCTGTAGTCTTCAAAATCTGCTTCCTTTAAACCCTGTTTACTCTCTAAATTATTTACTATGTACCTTCTCTTTCTTTATCCTTGGTGTGGTCATTCTAAAAGCTTTTTTGAAGCGTTTGTTTACGTTTTTATACTTCAGAGATGTAAAGATAATCCGTTATTTAGTTTTTAGAAGCTCTACCAATTTCGATCACGTTTAGGATCCTTAATCTCATCATTCATGTGGCAGATGATCCATTACTACTGGTATGTAAGAGTGGATGCTTGTCTTGGTCAAATCCATGTTCTCTAGCAAGGGAACGTAAACAACTGTGTTGGGTCTGTGACTGAGGGAGGGCTAGAGGCTCCAGAATTCTGGGCATGGTTAAACAATTTACTGTTAACTTCATCCATGTATACACCACATATTTAGGTTATTGGTTAAATACATCAGTCCACAGGTTTAGTGAGTTTCTCTCGCTGGGAGTAATGAGTGGGCTGTGTGTGTCACTCATGTTTCTTCATGACTGCACACCGAAGGCAACTTCTTGAGACTACGTGACATTTTTTGTGTTTGGTACTAATCATCACATTTTAGGAATCAATACTTTAATTCATGTTTCCATTAACTCATTTTGCAGACTTGCAATCAGGGAAACCAGCACAGACCAGTTTGCTTTGCCCATGGACTTCAGTGTGATGGGCGGCTGTGGGGGCATTCTGTTGTGGCTGTAAATTCAATTGATTTGTGAATGTGATCACACAAGGCCAACGCCTGTTTCTCTGAACACATTATCTATCACTGGCTGCTGTGCCTAGGTTTTTTGGTGTTTGTAGTAAAAACAAATTACAAATAGTACAGTAATCCATCCTTTCATTGGGGAAATGTCCTCATCTCATTTAGTCTTAGGATTTTAGTTAAGCTCATTATAATGTTCTGTGGCAAGCATTCAGAAATCCTGGCAAACTTCTTGAACTTGGACAAATAATATGGAAGAAATGTTCTGAAATGTGTGGTGTAAGTCACCCATTTTTATAGGGTTATTTGTAAATGAAAATTACTGCTGGTATTAATTAATCTATCCTGTATTTTAAAAAAAGTCAGTTGTGCCCAAAAACAACTCCACTTTTTTTTTTACATATGGTTAAATCAGCTTCAGTTTCCTGTAGATTTTATCATGTTAATGTCCAATCTAAAAGTAAGTGAAATTGATATTCATATGGCTAATGTTTTTTGTCACATGGGACTACTGATTATCCAAATTTGATATATGTAAGTTTTAAAGTCATGTAGGCTTAAAAAAGCTCTTTTACATGCTTGTCTCAGGTACCACTGTACCAAATTCCATCCTTTTAAGGTTTCTGGGGCATTTTCCTTGTACTAAATGTAGTTTCTATACTTGAATAAATTAAAGCCAATATGATTTGGTGAATGTTGTATTGTTTGCCAAAAAAGAAAGACGTGTTCATACTGTAACTTATTTTCCCTCTTGAAGTAGTAGCTGAATGAATGTCAGTCCCTGTTAATCTACACCTAATCAGCTTCGGGCTCAGTTAGAAATAGTACTGAACACAGCAGGAGAGGCTACGTGCTATTCTCCATAGCTGAGGTAAGCCTTCACTTAAGCCCCAACCCTCTTAAAAACAATGCACTTCACACTGGGCTGGGTTTGTTTAGGCCTGCACCACTGCTTTCTATTCAACATCAGCAATGTTTAAAGCCTTATAGGTTGCGTAACAGCAACAGGTAAAGCTTGATTTCTTTAACTGCCCCATTATCATGTGTCACACATGCTTCTGAAGGCAACTCCAGCCCTGTTGCTGAGCGAGTCGAGCCACGGCAGCTCCACACCAGAATTAAAATTAGATTTTCCCCCGAGCCCTCTGTCTGCAGCTCGGCACAGCTTAGAAAATTGGGTTAGCAAGAGCACCCAGGTATTTGTCCTCCATTGAATAGGCTCTCCATTTTTTGTTTGCTTGAGAGGTGACTGTTGATTGCTTGAGGGAGCGTTTCTCATCATGTATCTGTTATACTTAGTTTGGTTCTGTAATATGGAGAAGAAAAATTTAATCTCTGCCTTTATTGCCAATTGTAATGCTGCAGTTTGCAGCAGTCACAACTGGATTCAAACATGGTTTTAGATTGTAACAGTACAACCTGTCTACTTAACTTTTTTGCACTGAACATACAGTTAACTAATGACTATATTGTATTCTTGCATCAGATACTGCTGGCACTTTTCACCACCATAGGTCTATCAACAGAAATGCCTTAATTGTTTATTTAAAAAATTGATAGTTTCACTGTATGGCTGTGAAGTAACATGTTTACTAGTTGGCATTTGTGTACTAATTTGATTCTTAATTTCGCTTTCTAGGTCGGGGAGGGGGAGCTTTTGTCTTGTTTATCAGTTAACAGACCATTAGCAGACTTTGAACCCTCTGAATGACAGAAAATGGACTGAAACCAGGCCATTCTGAAAACCTCTGTGTGTGCTTGATCATTTAGTATTAGATCAAATTAGCAATAGCTGTAATGTTTATTTTTGTCTTGCTAGTGTTCATTATACTGTATTAGTGTATACATGGTCTACATAACAATGTGGCATGAAGATCTGAGGAAGTAAAGTTTACTTTTGCAACAGGATATGGGGCGAGCAAGTTATGTTAATGTTCTGAATGTGACCTTTTATGAAGCCTGTTCCCATTTAAAACGCAAATGATCGTGTCGGTCGTGTATGCTAGTTCTCATTTCACTTGCTGGGCTGCTCTAAAGGCGGTGCAGTCAAAAAGTTGGTTTATTTTTTGGTCCTTAGCTCATACTAGAGATCAGGATTTTGCCCTTTGGTCCATGGGACAGGATGGAAAACAAGGGTGTGCTCAACCCTTTTGTTTTTGGGAAATATACAGTTACTGAGCCAATCTTTGATGCTGAAGCTTGTTTATTGATCTAACGTATAGGTTCTTCCAGCCTGTCTTCTTTGTGTATTGTACTTAGGCAGCCTATGAAATTCCATTGAAATTTCCTCCTGGGGGTTTGACCTAGCTTTTTCAGTACAGAATGTTATTCTCTGAAATGATTACAGTAGGCATCTCCAAGAATCCCATTAAACTTGTATGTTTCTTTAAGCTCGACGCAAGTACTTGAAGCCTACCAGAGGGTGATGAACATATTTTAGTGATTTGTTCAGTTTACAAGGACCAGTCATCATTTCTACATTTTCCCCCTTTCACCATTCAGTTTTCAATTTTCATTGCATTAAACATTAAATACATGTCTTTACAATTAACTGCATGCTTCAGCTGCTGTCACTGCTGCTTCTGCTTTTCTTTATTTATGCATTTGGGCATCATACAGTGATTATACGGATGTAAGCCAAAATTTTGGTCTTACGTTATGATGCCCAAAATCAAGCTGTTTATGAATTACTTCATGCTTTTTCTCCATTCTAACAATCTCATTTCTGTTTCTTTTTCTTCTGTTTTCTTTCTTCTTTGCCATTGCCATCACTCGTTACATCATCTCGATGAACTGCCTGCTCTGAATCCAAATCAAACTGAATCCTTGGTCACTTGATGTCATTTGTGGGAGTATGTACAGCAAGCTTCATAAAATCCCCCATGTCTCAGATGAAATTAATAGATGACAGTGCAGAGCTGCACTGCGAGGTTATAGGAAACCCAATCCCTGAAATCCAGTGGTGGTTTATAGAGGGCGAGGAGCCGAACGAGACCGTCTCTCAGCTTTTTGAGGGGGCTCGGGACAGCCACGTCCACATCAACACTACCTACATTCACCATGCCGTCAGCACACTCTCCCTCTTCAATCTCACACTCAACGACACAGGTATATATGAGTGCCGCGGCTCCAACGATCCTGACCGAAATGACCTGAAGACGACGCCAAAAGTCAAGTGGATCCGCTCACAAGCAAATGTTATTGTGTTTGAAAGTGAGTTGCGAAGTGTAGAGGTGTCCAGCACAACTCCACCGCTAGATGATGGAGAGCCCCTTAGATTCAGCGTCTTCTCCCCGCTGTGCCCCCCCCCCAGTTTCTTCCCTTCTACCACAAGCTGGTCACTGTAGTCCACAAACATAACAGCAATTCCTCCCCTTTAGCTGTGTCTTAGCCCTCAAACTGATGCCCCTCTGAGTCTGATGCCTTTTTTGAGCATGTTAATGCCTGGAGGAGTGTAAGTCTTTGAGATTCATTTTTAAAGAAGAATTGTGTGCTAAAATGCCGATGAGAACGTGGTCCTGTTCTACCTGCGTTTTTGAAAGAGTCTAATTGACCTGTAGTTCTGAAAAAAGGGGTCAGATATCTCATTAACTATAATTTGAGTAAATGCTTCTTGTGAGCTGAAATGTAAGTCATTTGTAGATGTGTTAATTTAACCCTTGTGTTAAGTGTCTTAGATTGCACTGCTTTGGAATAATGATTCTGTAAAGAACACAGCAAATGCCCTGCTGCACCAATGAAGCATGCCTTATCTCACCGTCCAGCAATACCAACATTTTAGCGATAAAAATAAAGTTCCATACAGTCTGTTCTTTTACACTCCAGTGTCACTCCCCAAAACAACTTTGCCTGTGTTCATTACTAGTTGCTCTCCTTTTCGTTTCCCTGTAGCTCATAGGCCCTCGTATCTCCCCTTCATGACTTAAATGACAAACTAGCTGGTTTGAGTACTTTTAGCTGTGTTTTTCATTAACTACTGCTTAGCTGATTCAGGAGCTTATGATAACCACTTAAATTGCCCTTTTTAACGGTGAAGCAAAGAGGCAGAATTCAGGGGCTCAAAGTTTTTCTTTTTACTGATATGTTGAGAAAAAACAAAGTTAAATTTTATAAATTGAAGTGTCTCATTTTTTAAATATAAACAATGTGGATGTTTTATTCCATGATCTATGATGTCTTTTGTGGCAAATGGAATTTAGTGATTTGAAGTAACTACTGGTTTGCTCAGTATGTGAAATCTGTTCAGATGGCCCCATATTTATTTGTTTATTTATTTATTTTCTCGCTACAGAGGCTCTGATTTTGTCTAATCCCAAAGAGATTTCCAACATGACTGCTGCAACACTCAGCTGCAACCTTACCAGCCCAGCATCTCCTATCAAGGGCGTCTACTGGACCAGGGATGGCAAGATACTTGAGGAAACCAAGCAGGATCACGGAAACATGTACATGGAGTATAAGTAAGTTTTTAACACAAGCACTATAGTCCAGGTTTTTGCTGCAACCCAAATGGCTGCACATAAGGAAACAACAAAAAATCTGTAGGTCCCTGAGGGAATAGTTTGAGAAGCATTGTTCTAAACCATTACAGTAACTTAGAACTGATTGTGACCAAACACTGCCCTCTGGGCTAAAATGACTGACCCATATATAGCAGGCATCTCGGCGTAAGAGTCTCGGATCAGGGATTCAGACCTCTGTCCGTTTAATTATCTTTAGGTTAAAAAAGGCTCTCTCTGATCAGCACCAAAGAGCTAAGAGCTTTAAGGCAATGCTGGATGTCAGGCTGAACCCAGCGTATATTATGATCCCCACGGAGGGAGGCACAGCACTAACATGCAGCCTAGACTTTCTGGCCGTGGTGGCAGAAATAAGCGCATTCCAGTCCTCCTCCCTCTCTGACGTTAATTCCCCATTGGAGCAAAGAGTAGGGTCTGAGCTCTGGTGCAGAAGAAGCCTGTGATGCAACCATAGGGTGTTTTGATATCATGCCTTTGAAATTACCTTTTGTTCCACATTCTTCTGATTTAATTTGGGGTTGTTGGATTTATTTTCTTCAGTGGCATGTAGTGGGGTGTTTAGGTCATTGTGGTGTTGGATGATGTCTAATTTTCTCATTTCATTTCTCCTTTTTTGGCAGTATTCCAAAGATTGATTACCATACTGCAGGGCTATATACCTGTGTCTTCTTGAGTGAACCGAAAGCAGAGGAGCGTATTGAAGTCAAGAGTAAGAACATTTGGAATTCATTCTGTTGCACAGAGAATAGCATTTTTTTCATCAATGTTCTACTTCATATTGAGTTATGTAACTTTTAAATGCAAGTCTGACCGTCTTGGCTATGTTTTATGTTGAAGCGTTAGTGTCTCAGTAAGTAACACCTGTACTATTTGGTTGTTTGATGGTTTGGAGATTGATGGTTCTTTATGTTACCTCAGTTCCTCCTCATGTTGTGCCCTACAAGCACTCTGAGAACAGTAATGAGAAGGATAAGGCTACGCTGGTGTGTGTGGCCCATAGTTACCCGTTGGTCACTGACTGGAAATGGTTCATGCTTGGTGAAGACTCTGAGGTTTATAAGGTATGTGTATATGCTTGGTATATACTGTCTTGCATGAATTACAGGGGAGGGAGACGCATGTTCTCAAATGAATGCGTTCCTTAACCAAAATTATTGGTTTGCGTGAGTACTGAGAGAATCAATTGATCTAAAGCATTCTTCACCAACCCAACCCCTGGAGATCCATCTTAGTGTTTTACCCCAGTTGGAATAGCTGACTAAAGTAGTTTGAGGTTAAAGGTCAAACCTACAGGAAGGTATATATTCACAAGAATGTTTAGTAACAACTAAGGCGGCTGCATGCACAGTACTGTCGTAATCAAAACTTGCAGATAATTGGCATCAGATCGAGAGAAGCAGAATTTAACAGCTTAATACGGATCACTTAGAAGCCACTAATTAAGCCATGCTGGGCTATGTCTGAGTCTTATTAATTTTTGTCAGTCATTAGAATATAATGTTGTTAATTCAGGTGGATTTAGTCCCAGTTTCAGTATTTTATAAATGTTTTCTCCTGGCGTTGACAAAATGTCCCATAACGTATGGACCAGAGCATAATGCTTGTGTATAAAATGTCACCTAACTTTCAGTTTGCCTCAATTTCTTTCAGCCTATTAATGGCTCTGGAAAGTATACGATCAAGAGCAATCCTAACAATTCCACTCTCACTATTGATGACCTTGACATCAACGAGGATATGGGTAACTATGAATGCTTTGGAGAGAATGATCTGGGCAACAAATCCGCCAAGATCCATTTGCGTGTGCGCAGCCGCTTGGCTGCCCTCTGGCCCTTCCTCGGCATCGTGGCTGAGGTCATCATCCTTGTCACCATCATCTTCATCTACGAGAAGAAGAGAAAGCCTGACGAGATCAATGACGGTAAGTTCTGAGACTAGTTCGCTTAAGTGTTTGTTTTGAAGCCACTGAATGTGACTGTACATGTTCTCAGTGATCAGATTGTTTGTTTATTTTCTTTTAAGTTATCAAGGATGTTGGAACTTTTCGTCACGTTTTGTATTTGTTTTCTTTTGCAAAAGTATTGGCATTCTTGTTCTTAGTGCCTTAGCTGAGTCTGTTTATTATTTACATTGTTTTTCTCTGTTTGCTGCTGCTTTTACGTTGTGGTAAGTGCTCAAAACTGCATGTAAGGCTGAAGTGGTTTTACTGAGGCTAGGATCATGGAGCAGATTTTCAAAGTCAAGATGCGCTTCTTGCATAGAGTAGCTGCTCCCCGACATGTTGAAAAACAAACAGCTCTTTCACTGGTGTTGGGTGGTTTAAAACGGGGAGCAAATTAAATGTATTTGTTGTGGAAAGAAAACAAAAAATAGCAGTAAACACTTGTGATTGTAGACACAGCCAGTGAAAGGGTTGCCAAAAGTCTGATCTGACCCAGGTCAGATTTGGTTTTCCTATGTCAAGATACTTGGCAAAATAACCAGGGTACCATTTTCAAGGGTTATAGGGCATCTACTGGCATCATTTTGCATGCTCTCTGCATCATTCTTTCATTTGCATGAGTTACTTCAGCTATGGTGAACTGAACTGCAGTCCTTATTGCTCAGGGACCGTATGCAAATGACGCTGGGGTGGGCAAAAAAAGAATAACCCCTTGCTCGTCATGTGGACAGCTTTTTTGGTTTTTGAGGGTTTGACATGTCCTGTGCATGGGAAAACTTACACTGGGTAAAATGTTCTTCATATTTGATGAGCCATCATGTTGCATGGGTACTCTAACGGCATTTCTTTGCATGAACCATTATAAATAGAGTAAGTTATTTTACATTAATTCTGAGAGATATAGTTTGAGGTTAGTCATTTTTGTAAGAGGCTTTTAATTGGAACTCAGCCATGGTTGTGTAAACTTCACTTAACACTGTAGGAATTATTAACTTAACTGTGTGGGGGGTGTCAGTTTGCTTTAAGGCTGAGTTAGGTTAAGTTGATGTCTTTAACACCTGAAGTTCAACATGTTAGAACTAGGTTTTGCAGCTTATTTTCCACCGTATTTAGAAATCCAAGATAGATTTTAACATTGTTCTCCTTTTCTCTCCCTTCATGTTCCTGTTTGCTTACTCTAGATGATGATTCAGGATCAGCCCCACTGTAAGTTGATGACGTTCATTCTGGATTGCATGTACTGGAATATTTTGTTCTTGGGTGGTTCTTGCTCAATTCACAAAGGAGAGGGGGCTCTAACTGGTGTCATGTTTTTCAGGAAGAGCAATGCTGCCACGAACCACAAAGACAAGAACGTGCGACAAAGGAACTCCAACTGAGAGGAGCGCAAGTAAGTCATTCAAAGCAAAACAAATACTTTTTTCTTTATAGATCTATTTTTATTAGGGCTGTCTGTTAACGCTTTTTACCACATAGTAGTGCAAAGTGCTGTATGTTTTTGATAGAATTTTTGATAGAAGGGTACAGCTCTTAAATGGCTTATAAGGCGATACCTTGGCAGACTCTGCTGGGCTGCTAGAGTGACGCACTGGAAGACATTTGGCAGCAAACCTAACTGCAAAGTGAACTCCAGTTTCCCTAGAGAGCCTCCACTGTAACAAGAAGCCATAAGCTGTGTGAATGAGAGCAAGAGGCCACAATCTTGTCAAGAGTTGAACTGTACATTTTTTCCATAGAAACAAAATTAAGGCTTTAGGATGGAACAGTATTAGTATTAATGTATGTTAAAACAAAAAAAGGTACATTTTGGCACATTTCTGTTTCTGTTCATCATAAAATGTTCACAATGAAAAGACTAGTCGACTTTCTGGCTGTGGCAGTATACTTCAGTCTCGTCCTGGAACATGCCATCACTACTGCGCTCGCCATGTCTGGAAGAGCCTTCGTGTTTTGGCTTTCCTGTTCATGCTCGTGACGTACACTCTGTTGTCCACTCATGTGACTAACAAAATGCGCTGCATTTTAAATAGAACTTTTCTGTTAATGAAGAAGTTATTTTAAATGTTGCACTATCTTCTATACAATCTATGTAAATGAATCTCATTCTCTGACTTTTTTTCCCCCACTCTTTTAGGTATCCTGATGACTACTACTAAAAAGACAAAGTGTAAAGTTGCTGAGTAGCACATTATCTAGTGCACCCTGCAATTTCTGAATAATCGTTTTTTTGCTTGAGTGTAAATGTCTTCAGATATTGATTGGTCTCCTTTACCTTCAACCCCCCCACTCCCCCGGGTTTCCTGTGTTTTTAACAGTGGGGTTTGGGTTGGGAGGGAGGTGGGGGAGAAATTGCATGATTGTATTCTTGCTGTAGAAGTGTGTTTTAGTGAAACCCTTTTAATGTGGGAATTAACAATTGGTGATTTCTATGTGTTTGCATTTTCCACTACACCCCTACACTGCTCCAGTGTCTCGGTACCAAACTGTTTACTGTAGGGTGACTCACCCCACCCCCTGAATTACAACCTACAATGAAATAAATCCCATCTCCCCACTGAGATTGCCAACTGTGTGACTGATCAAGAGAGGATCTCTTCTTTATTTGTGCATTTCAGTCCAGTAACGGAAGCTCCTACCACTTCATCTTCATTTGCACTCTCTAGACATTTGAAGAATAGTTGACCGTTTGGTACCCAGACTGTGTCCATCTTTTCTAAAACATTTTTTTAAAAATCTCAGTTTTCACATCTTGGCAGCATTGGAGCTGCAGATATTCTTGATCTCTGTTACTGCGGTAAAGCAGTGATTTTTTTTTTAAGTTTCTTGAGCAGTAGTCAGAAGACTCCTAATGTCGTTAGTTCACTTGGTGATCTTTTTTTCCCTGTAAGCCTTAATGTTAATCTACTTCACTCTACATGCTTAATTTTTAGTTGTAGAGAAACTAAGTTAATTATTAACCATACATTACATGCACACACATGGTCAACATCATTTTTGCACTGTTAAAATGCTTTTTTTTTTTTTGTTATTTGTTCTTCTGGACACAGACAGGCTAAGCCCTATGTCTGAACGTGACCCTTTTGTGATGCTTTTAAGGATATTAACATTTAAGTGTATAATAGCAGTAAAATCCAGTTATAAGGACCAAGTATAACATGTGTGCCATTTGCCATTCGGACACGAAATCCAAATTACCGTTCCAGTACTAAAGCTGAGGACCCTCTGATGTCATTTAACTTTGAATCAACAGAGTAAAAGTGACATTTAGTGGAGGTTTTTATGTGTATTGATTCTCCTGTAAACAATTCAGAAGCCATACTTTACACCCAGTTTAGTATTGTGACTGACTGTGCCATTTCTTTAAGAGGCATGTTGAATATTAAGAACTTGTTAGAATTGTATAAATTATTTTGCCTTAGCAACATAGGAAATCTAAGTCACTGTCAACTGTACTGACTTGCACACTGAATAAAGTTATTTGATTTGATTTTAACATCACTTCGGTCTGTTGTCATTTTTAAAATACGAACCCACTCATTTATTTTTTGCCTCCGTCATGCGTACTGGGACAGACTCCTTAAAGAACCACAAGTAACATTGTTATGGTTCTAAACTGATCATCTATAAACTCGAAACATATTCAAGTACAAAAATAGCATTTATTTTGTTCCATGTGAATGATTAACACTCTAAAGGATTCTAAATACTTGTGTGTTGGGGGAAATGACTGGTGTCCCTTCAACTGTGCAGAGGTCTCCAGCGTTTTTTAGTTTGTCATCCTGCATAATTACAGTCTGTACCTTTTATATAAAGTGCTAAATGCATATGCTAGAAAAATATATTAAGTGGAGGCTAAAAGAGACGAATCTGTGAGTGAAGCAAGCAGCCGAAGGAGGCCATGACACAGACCTGGCAGAACATCAGCAGATCGAGAATCCAGGAGCATCTGAGTCACAGGCTGTGGGATGCTTCAGCAGGATCTCAGGGTCACACTTTTTCAACTTAATTATATATACATACACACTCTGCTGTACACTATATATATATATATATATATATATATATATATTTAAAGATTAAAAAAACATTGTGACACACTGCAACAGTTTGGGCACCCTACGTAATCAGTACTTTAGTAACCCCTCCTCTGGCAGATATCGCAGCCTGCAAACGCTTTTTATAGCCAGCTAAAAGTCTTTCAATTCTTGTACTTGGGAGCTTTTCCCCCATTGTTCTTTGCAAAAGGCTTCTAGTTCTGTAATCTTGCACGCACATCTATTAAGGTCTACCCACAATTTTTCAATAGTGTTTAAATCAGGGAACAGTGATGGCCATTCCTTCAGCTTGAGTCTCTTGAGGTAGTTCATGGTGGATTCTGAGGTATGATAGATTCACACCCCCATGCTTAATAGTTGGTTCCTGCCTCTCTACCTCATTGTATCTCACCTGCCTCGGTACCTCACATGCCTCTCTACCTCACTGCACCTCACCTGCCTCAATACCTCACTGCACCTCACCTGCCTCTCTACCTCACTGTATCTCACCTGCCTCTGTACCTCACTGTACCTCACCTCTCTCTACCTCACCTGCCTCACTGTTTCACTTGGTGAATGGGTTAAATGCCGAGAAACTATTTTACACTGTTCACGGTGCTGTGGTGTGGTGTGTTCACCGCGTGACTATAGGGCGGACGTTACTTTAGGAGAAAATCTGGTGCTCAATAATGGTGCAACTCTTAATTCAGCCCCATGATGGAGCCACTATCCCATCCATGCTGCATGGGTGGAGCAATTCAGGCTGGGAGACCTAACTGTTAACAAAACAAACACATGATAAAATTGCTTATGTAAAGACATAAAAGTAAACTAAAATCTTGTATTTTTGAATTAAAGAGCTGCAGACCTCGTTTAAGCAGAGTGAGGCAGCAACAGCTGCAACTGCTGCCATGGCAACAACCCGGAGGCTGATGTTTTTATTGCCCACTCGTTTCCATGAAACCACGCCCTCAACGCCTTCTAATTTCTACAAACGTTGTTCTAGAACACCAGCGTCGCGCTACTAGCCAATCACAGGACAAGAGGGCAGGGCTATATAGTCTACAACGCCCATTAGCCAACCCCAGCATGGGGGCGTGGCATTAACGTTTCTGAACGGCGGGAGTATAAATCAGAGAAGGCGCGGCTTGCCTGACAACGGGTGGGGAAAAGCAATGGTGTGTGTGTGTGTGTGTGTGTGTGTGTGTGTGTTTGTGTGCATGAATGTATGTGTGTGTGTTTGTGTGTGTGCGTGAGGGTGTGAGAGAGTGAAGGTGCGTGCGTGCGTCTTCGCCGCGCGTGCGGACACACACACACACATACACTCGTACGCGTTTTTTTCTAAATCCCGTTATGGACGAAGGGGAGGATGGCGAGGAAGACCACGGGCTCCAGATGATGAAGAATTTAACGCCAGGAGGGGGAGCAACGACCGTCAGCAAGACTCCCAGCGAACACGAACACGGCAGGAGCGAGCCTCACCCGGTGGAGGACGCGCCCGGTTCCATTGGGCCCTCGCCCGGCAAGAGTGTCCGGGACGCAGGCGAGGACGAAGGCGGCATGCGGCGCGTGCTGAACGGGGACTGCCGGAGAGACACTTCCTCCATCTCCTCCACCACCAACACCATCTCCACCAAGCGCGAGAAGCAACAGCCGGACCAGCAGACCCCTGACCGCGACCCCCATTACTGTACAGACATGGATGGCGCCGCTGCGCCCGCCACGACCACCCTCACCAACGCGCCGGGCGTTCCGGACAAGAAGGACCCGCGCGTGTCCTTCTCCAACGCGCCCAGCCGCAAGGCGTCCGGCCCGGGCAAGGCGTCCGAGGACGGGCAGATCGCGGCCGAGGACGCGGAGCCGCGCGACGGGCAGACCTACATGCAGCGGCAGTTCAGCGCCATGCTGCAGCCCGGAGTCAACAAGTTCTCCCTGCGCATGTTCGGCTCCCAGAAGGCGGTGGAAAAAGAGCAGGAGCGCGTGAAGAGCGCAGGCGGCTGGATCATCCACCCCTACAGCGACTTCAGGTGGGTCTGTTTCACGGGGGGCATCCCGGCTGGACGTACAGAGTTAGGACTGGCCACGGATTTTATTATAAGGACGCACTGGTTTTATTCTAGGGAACATTGGCTTTAATATAGGGAACACGTTCACTGTTTTACTATAGGAAATTAGTTTTAGTTTTTTTCCCTTTATTTACTTTTGTAAGTTAACACCACCACCCCAAAGGCACACACACATTTCTCTCACTTCTATTTTCTCACTTAGAAAGAAACCACTCATCACTGATTGCAAATAAAAGTGTTCACTAGTCCCAGAATCCATCTTGTATCAGCACTCGTTTAGTACTGAATGCAAAAACTGAATTCATGGACTAAGTTTCAGTTTTCTGCCCCTCAGCAGCTCCTCCTGATGCATCGGGTGCTGAGACTGTTATTCAGTTTTGTTGGCTTTAAATACATCTTCATTTATTTGCTATTTTCTCCGGCTGTATATTATAACTAAGCGCTCAGCTGTTAAAGGGGAAAGTTTTTTGCGTGCAGCCACAGGCACGTTTGCATGCAGAGGGGAAAAGATGCCCACCCTGTTTCATAAGACAGCCTAAAGTGCACGGAGGTGCCAAACAGGCGAGTGGCTCATGGTTCTGTCTAGCAGGTTTGGGAGGGCTTCATTCGTTTTTGAGCAGTTCTTGCTTAAATCGCTCCTGTCAAAAAGTCTCGAGACCCTTGAGAGTGCCTTTCTCTCTTGTATTTCGACATGTTTTCAGCCCTTCAGCCCCTCCTTTTAGCTGTAAAGCCCGAATAAACGGCTGCACACTCTGATTTTCAGCTTATTTAGACAGTATGAGTGTGCTGAAGGGGTCGCGCGCGTGAACGTGTCTTCTCCACTCATACCGCGCGTGGACGGTAATTCAGACGTCTGTGAAGTTCTGAGGGTTTCAGCACCGCGGACAGCTCAGCTGAACCCCCCACATACAGACACACACACACACACACACACACACCTACACACACACACACACACACACACACACACAGACACACATTTGCACACACATATACGAACTCCCGTCTTCAGTCTCTTCATTCCTTCACCTCAGTGTACGTGTGCGTCCTTGTCGTGACCTTGCAAACGCTGAAGGAGCACTGCGTTACAGAGGTATCTCCATAAAAACCCAACAGGCTCTTCTCGCAGCGTGTGCATTTGTGTGTGTGTGGGTGTGTTTTCAAAGCTCTGGTTATTTATGGGGTGTAACCCAGGCTGTCTCGCCGAATGCCAGGGGTCGTGAGTGAAACCATCCCCCTGTCGTAAAGCCTCTGTTATGCTGAGAGGACAGCCTGTCAAAGACACAGTACAGCTCTGTAATTCTCTTTCAAAACAGACATATAAAAATTAGGGGTGTAACAATTCATATAATTCACAATTTGATTCCGCGATGTCTCGATTCTATGCCTTTTCTCATACTTTTCCTATCCTAATATATTTTCCTGGTTTATAATGGAAAGGGATGTGAGGGTTGCTGCGTCCTGTCCCAGCACTCAAAGGACGGAAAGTGAAGAGACACCCTGGACAGTTCACCAGTTCATCACAGGGCAGACAGGCTGATACACTCATACATTCACAACTACAGAAAGGATCAAACGCAAAACCTTCTCGCTGTAGTTATCATTTGGTAAATGAAGCAGACAGTCCACCCATTCACATAGAATCAGCCATAAAAAAGAACAGCAAATTAGAAGCAAGCTCATTTTACTCATTACATAAATAAGGCATGTTAAGCTAGGATTGTTACTCAGTCCTGTATGTTAATGACATTATCCTGATCTTTATTTGGTTTGAATCTGCTGCCTTGTGTGGTCATCCCATGTCATTCCTAACCTAAACAGGCATATTTGGCAGTACTTAGATAAAACACTTCACAGTTTCTGTTTGAGAAGTGTCTCCAAATGTCTACAAGTGAGTTTGGACTCATAAGTTCGTTATTTGACTGTAAGACAGGACTGCATGACTGCAGGAGGGAAAGAACTCAGAGAATCCAGACTTCTGGATAACTTCTGTGTCGGCTAGATAGCGGGACCCCCTTTTTAGTGAACAGAGACAGGTCTGAGTGATAAGACCAAGATATGGACAGTGTGGTGGTGGAGCGTGAAAACAGAAGATAGAAATGTATAGGATCTTAGACAGGAAGGAAGAGCTCAGTCATGGTACCCCTCGCAACATTCATTTTTTATTTGTGTTGCATGACAGATGTAGAATGATTAAACCAAACTCACAGAATATTGGAAACATACAGCATAATAAGAGCATACAGCACAGTACAGGGTGGTCCTTAAAGTACTGCTTTAAATGTTGCTGTGCCAAGTCAAACAAAATGACATTCTGTATTTGATTTTGATATATGATCTGCTTTCCACTTGTGGTTTCCAAAATGTTATCTTCTCCCTGGCCTTTGTAAAATCCCGCAGGCTTGTTTCACTGACGTGTGCTCTGTTGTGTTTCTCTGACTGTCCTGTAGGTTCTACTGGGACTTCACAATGCTGATGTTTATGGTGGGCAACCTAATTATCATTCCTGTGGGCATCACCTTCTTCAAAGACGAGACCACCACGCCCTGGATTATCTTCAACGTGGTGTCGGACACTTTCTTCCTCATGGACCTGGTGCTCAACTTCCGCACGGGCATCGTCTTCGAGGACAACACCGAGATCATTCTGGACCCCAAAAAGATCAAGAAGAAGTACCTGCGGACCTGGTTTGTTGTGGACTTCATCTCATCCATCCCGGTGGATTATATTTTTCTCATCGTGGAGAAAGGGATCGACTCAGAGGTTTACAAGACGGCGAGGGCGCTGCGTATTGTGCGCTTCACCAAAATCCTTAGTCTTTTGCGACTTCTCAGACTTTCCAGACTCATCCGTTACATCCATCAGTGGGAGGAGGTAAGAGCAACTGCACCTGCACCCCACCTGTTAACACACTTAAAAGGGCAATGAACAGAATTTTAAAACTGGCTTTCCATTACATGTCTGAACACAAAGCTTGTCTTGACCTCTCTATAGATCTCTGTGAACTTGATCTGACCACAGATGAGCTATTTTTAACCTTTAAAAAACGAAGGTTCTGTAAGTGGGATGACTGGCAGGATGATGTCACATTGGAGACAGAGTGTGTGCATAAAATATTAAGGGAGGCTTAGACTGTCTGGGTGCTTTTAGTTTTAGCTTTGCTAAGCTAATATTTTAGTTGATAGCGTATAGTGGTCAGTAATGCAAGTGAAGGCATGGGCTTTTTTTTTTTTTTTGGAAGAACCACTTTTAGTTCCGTACAGAACTTTTCAATAGATTACATTTATTACATTTTCCCTTAAGAACCATTTTATAAAGGAGCGTAAGACAAATTTCAAGGATTAAAGAAACTCTAAAAAAAGCTCTTTCTGGCACCATTTTTAAAGGGGTGGGTGCAGGTTCTACACACCTGACCCGGTGGGCAAGGAGATTATGATTAGTTTGTGAGTTGAGTCAGGTGTGTTAGATGAAAAAAATTAATGGAGTCACCAGGATGAACACTGCTTTGTAACATATGAAGGTTATTTAATGTTTTAAAAAGTCCTTCTGTATCATTACAGAATTTATGGAACACTTATTTTAAGCAGCAAGCCAGATAATATGTAGGAACCTTTTTGTCAGCATCTCACTGTTTTCTTCCTCGTTCCCGGCAGCATGCTGTTGTATAGTATTTAGCTTAAAAACTGTGAAGGGGTCACTGATTTCTCTTTAATTGTAGATAGCTAGTGGTGCCACACAGCCTCATAACAGTCAGTTGCAGTTCCCTGTATGTGGCTGAGTCATACATTTAGTATCAGACTCAGTGATATTTTACACCACCACCTTAAGCTGAAAGCTTGGCCCAAAGTTCACAGTTTTTTCTGCATCATTCAGCCCTTTATTAAAGCCACCTGCCTAATATGGTGTTGGGCCCCCTTGTGCCACCAAATCCGCTGTGCCATGGATCTCACATGACCTCTGAATATGTGCTGTTGTATCTGGCACCAAGATGATAGCAGCAAACCCTTGAAGTTTAAGGTTAAGGCCTTCATGGATCAGACTAGTTTGTCTAGCACATCCCACAGATGCTCAATTAGATCATTGAATTCTTTGCAATGTTCCTAAAACTGTTCCTGACCAATATCCTACTGAAAGAGGACATTGCCATTAGTGAGTACAGTTGCCATGAAGGAGTGTACTTGGTCTACAGTAATGTTTAGGTAGGTGTTTAATGCCAAAGTAGAATCCACATGTCAGGATGCAGAACATTGCCCAGAGCAACACACCTCCTTTGCTGGTCTACCTTCTTCCCATAGTGTATCCTGGTGCCATCTCTTCCCTGTGTAAGTGATGCACATATACCCAACTGTGTACATGATCCAACTGTCCACAGGAAAACATTTATTAGACAAAGTCATTTTGTCCCATTGTTTCTTGGTCCAGTTCTGATGCTTACGTGCCCTATTGTAGGCAATTCAGGTGGTGGACTGCATCAGCATGGGCACTCTGACCTGTCTGCAGTTACACAGCCCCTGTGTTTTGTGTGTTCTGACACATTTCTATCATAGTTAGGGCAGCTGGGTGGCCTAGTGGTTAGGTTGTTGCAATCAGAAGATTGTGGGTTCAAATCCCAATGCTACTTGTGACACCACTGAGGTTGTACCGCCCCCACACACTGCTCCCTGGGTGCCCCTCGTTAGCAGCAGCCCACTGCTCCACTTGGTGAATGGATTAAATGTAGAGAAAGAATCTCATATCGTTCGCACTGTGTGCTGTGCAGTGTTTACGCATGACTATAAGGTGCCACTTTACTTTATTCTAGTCAGCTTTACATTTTCAGCCTGACTCTGTCACCAGTGTACCAGTTTCCCTTCCCTGGCACACTTTTGGTGGATACTGACCACTAGGGCTGGGCGATTAATCGAAAATTAATCGAAATCAAGATTCAGAACCTATAATTGATACAAATTTTCCTGGTCGATTATTTCAATTACTTTCCCTTTAAAAGCACTACCGCGTGTGGAGTCATGTGACCCCACTCCGTTATGTTACGTTATTCCGCCGACATGTTGAGCATGGAGAGCTTAAACACTGAGACAGCTGAGCAACTTGTCAGTGAACTAAAAAAAAACTAACTAAAACTAAATAAATAAAATAATCGTTCATTAATCGTAATCGAGTTAAAAAGTTCAATTAATCGAGATTTTGATTTTAGGCCAAATCACCCAGTCCTACTGACCACTGCATAATGGAACACCCCACAAGACCTACTGTTTGGACATGCTCTGATCCAGTCGTCTAGCAAAGTGTCTTAGATCCTTACAGTCTCCCATTTTTTCTCCCGATTTCAATAACTGACTGTTCTCTTGCTGACTAATATATCCCACCTCATAGTAACATGATAATTCATTTTTCTGACAGTGGTTTTGATGTTGGGGCTAATTGGTGTATTATTTTACTCCCGCATCACATTTTACAACAACTACCAATTCGGCAATGGCATGCACTGTTGTTTCCAGTGAGTGCCTGCAAATGCTAGGCTCACAAAATATTAGCCTCTTAGTCACCAGCTGTAATGAAGATAATGAAAAACACAAAGAAAGGAGTAATGTGAACCCTGTATTCTACAGATTCAAGTGTACTATTCAATTCGTGTATTTTAAAGGGCCAGGACTGGGAACACATTTAAATTAAAAACGTTTCATTTTAGTTTCAAAGCATACCATTCACTTCTCAGCCTATGCTATCTGTAGATGGTAATTAAGCTGCTTAAACAACCTGTTTTGCATTTTTCATTGCATTTGACATCACAAAGCCAACAAATGTGCATATGTCTGCCTGTCCATCCAGCAGTTTAGGCCCTCTCTACATGTTGAGGTTTTAAGGAATGTTTCTGCCCTGATTGGTATTTGAATGAGGTACAAAACAGGGCAGTCAATTGGAACAGATGTCATATACATATATCAGTCTTAAAGGCACAGTAACAAAAACAGCCTGTTTCAATAGATTGGACATAGAGATGTAAAAAATGGTCAGATAAAAATGATTTGTTATGGTTTTGGTACCAAGATGTTATGGTTTTAGTACCCACACAGACATTATAAGTGGATTCCAAGGGGAAAAAACAGGGAAGTGTTCCCTTAACAAACCCAGCAATATCCAGTTTATTTTATATGTGTAACCAAAACAACCAATAGAACGAAAAGTATATAATTTCCATATTTTAAGGCACGTAGTTGTGATGAAGCTGATGCCAACTGGCGGCCTACTGTCACTTCTCCTTCAGCTGGTCATGTTTTAATCCGCTAACCATTGTGTCAGTTGTAGGTTACTCAGTTGACGGCAGCCTCCACTCAATATGACACGATGTGACAAAATGGCTTTTCCTCTTTCTACACCACCCATTCTGTAAAAATCCAACCAATGCAACATGCTTGGTCTTTCCAAGTGCTTCTTCAGCCGTGCTGCACAAAAGAAACACATGCCTGCTGCGAGCCGTCACCCTTGCCGCCTTAGACTGTTCCACAGAGCAGTTTTAATGAATAAAATTCTGCGTATTGTAGCAGCTTCACATCACATTACAAAAGAAAGCCCTCAGATGAGCAGCAAAGGTCATCTGCTAGAGCCCTTGGGCTTTTTCTGACTGGCAGCCCAGGCAAGCCTTTTTGAGAACCCAGACCTTTATAATGTCTGCAGTTATGAAGCTCAGTAAGTTCCTCAATAGTCACCATAGCTGTATTTCGCACACGAAAATGGGAAAAGGAATAAGATCATGCAAGAAAATGAAACAAATGATAATGAAACAAAGCCCAAGGTGATGGAAGGAATACCAATATCAAGCTAATACTGTCTGCCCTGAGGTTCAACCAGAAACAGATAAATAGTGATCTGAAGCTCTGCTGCGATTCAGTAATAAAAATGCTGGTACAGCCTTTTGTTTTTTTTGTTAAAGACGCTCTTCAGCTAAATCAAAGGAGTCAGTGGTGTTTCAGACACTCAAATGTTCTCTTCATCTGTTGACTTTCCTCTCAGGAGACATTGTTTGATCAGAGAAAATATTCATCGTTATCTCGGCTGTCTAATTGGACTTTATGTTCAGGTGGCTAATTAGGCTTTTGGGCTAATTAACATAGTCTGGAATAATTGCTTGTATTAAACAGTGAAAACATGTATACAAAAACATTTTAATGTGCTGATGCTGGAAACGTGAACGCTGTAATATTCAGTGGCCTTTTGTGTTTAATTAAATGCTAAAAGTGAGATTTTGACTTTAATAGAATAATGAAGAAAAAGCCAGACAGTGCTGACCCAGCTCCGAGTGCTCTTTACAGATCTGACAAACACTCGCCTAATTACAGAGTGGCACTTCGATCCAGGCATGACCTCTAATTACTGAAGCAACCCCACATCTCGTCCAGTGGCACGGGATCACTTTGCTGGCATATACACCCTTAAAGCGAGCCCCTCTTCAAAGGCAACTCAGAGAACCATTTAAAGGTTTAATGGTTCTCCTGTATGAAGAAGAACTTCTTAGATATGGTTACTTTAAATCATTTAAAAATCATTTAAAAAGTTTTAGACTTTTATGCCTTATGTGTTTTATTGATTTTATTGATTTTTAATAAATACACATTCTATATAGAGAACACACTTCTGCATAATTTATGCACAATTATTTATGCACAATTTAATATACTTTATTCAATATACTGGAAAAAATGCACTTCTTATATTTTACATTTTACTCTGCATTCTGCATTAAAATTGGCAAACAAAATCATATTCATTACCTGTATAGGGTGTGTTCACACATCACTGAAACCAAAGGGGTTCTATAATAGTTGAGTCAAATTATTATTAATTAACATTTTATATAGTTTAGTGCTATTTAAAACCCTAGAAGTTGAGAGTATATTACTGTAATTTAAAAAGAAGCTTCCCGTGGCTCATTAGTCTCTATAAAGGTCTGAATGGTGGTTCTGAGGGCTAGCGGGTTTTGAAAAGAGCTGTCAGACCAGTGACCCTTTTTAAAGAGAGTTGTCAAAGAGGTGGGAGAAACAAGACCACTACAGTGAAACAGCTACATCCCCACCCCCAGTAAGTGACAGGCTGTATGTGTGCTGTAGGGGAAATGACATGGCAGCAGAGAACAGAAGAAAATCTGTGGAGAATCTGTATTTCTTTTGCAGCCTGTATGAGGAAATCCCTGCTGGAGGCTAATTCTTAGTTAAAAATAAAACCTTTTTACCCTTGACCTTTCATCTTTTATTTTTAGTCGTGGAGCAGCAGAATACAACCAATGAGACAGTGCTGACATAGTGCTGAGACGGTACACGTCCAGGGGAATTTGTTTTGCACAGTCTATTTGAAGCTAAAGCATGTTTGGATTTATTAGATTTCTATTCCAAAAACAGTGGATTGTGTACCTCTTGAACTACCTACACTCTTTTATATGGTTTTAGGAAAAATCTTTAATCATCATGTCATTTAGAAACATGGTCCATCCATTGATGAAACCAGTTGTTTCTAAAAAGCATTGCTCTCAGGTCCCTTTTTGCTGCCACTGAGAAAAGTAATACTTATGAAATACATCTATAATATATAATCAGCTTAAAAATACTCTACCAAAAGTATGTGTGCATCTTGCCATGAGACCTAAATGGGCTTGTTGGATGTCACATTCAAATAGCATGGGTATTATGGGCTAGCCATCATAATTTGGCCGTTGACAAAGTAGTTCAGACACTTTCTCTTGCCCATTTCTGCACCATTATCATGTGCAATTACTGCCAAAAGTAAGTGATGTGTAAGACAAAATTATGCTGGTGTATTTCATTCTTATTACACCAACATGGCAGGCTGACAGGCTCTTTAGGGAATACTCCAAAGAGTGTAGCCTTTAAATTACTTTTAAACAGCTGTTCTACCCAAGCCCTAGATAAAAGACAAGGAACCAGATTTTCTGCAAAATGTTGCAAAATGTTGACTGAGTCTCCATCAGAGGCCTTTCTGGCCCAGTTGCTATCTAGGGCACTTTGGGTTTTCTCAGGTGTGACAAGGCCTTTTCCTGGTATGAAAGGGAAGTGTCTGCACTGCTCTGCAAACCGAAACAAGCAGAGAGATCCTGGACCCGAGCCAGAACACTCAGAGATAGGAGCCTTCTCTGCTTCGTAACTACAAACAAACAGCACACACACCGCTGTCTCCTAGGTACCGCCTCCATCTCTAGGCTCCTCACTGGTCTCTGCACGGCATATTTGCCCTCAGTGCAGTTGAAATATTCAGCAGTTTTATCTGATTACCGTAGGTGCTGAGTCACGTGTGATTATATATGAAGGTTCTGAACGTGTCTTACTGATTTGACCGTTTTTAGCATAAAAAGTACATTCTAATGATACCAACACGCATCAAATAATCTCTACAAACTCAATAATAGTACATATGCAATCTACTGTATGTTCTATCTAAGCTAGTATTAAATAAACTCTATGAGCCAAATGCATTAAAAGGTAAAATCTGTATAAATAATACAGTGCATTAATTTTATTTGATAAATGTAAAAGCATTTGTCACAACAGAGGGGGCTAGCCGAGACGAGACCGAGAAACAGGCTTCCATGCTGTGAAAGGCTTTATTCGCCGAAAACAAAACGAAACAAAACCTGGCTCTGAGGCCGCTACAAACATGAACGAGAAAAACACATACAGGGGCAAACACGAGCAGAAAATTAGGCGATGGACACAAACAGGGCTTAAATACAAACAGAAATCAGGTAAAACACAAGACAGCTGTGAACTAAGGAGCACACAAACAGAAAACAGCTGACAACTTAAGCACGCGATCCACGACCCAAACAGACAAGAACATCAAAATAAAAGACCCTCGACGTGAACAAACAGAACAGAAAACAAACCCAGAAACTGAAAAGCCGAACCGTGACAGCATTAAGGAATTCTGGACCATTTCTATTGGACCAAAAAAGAAAATGTGGCTTTCTTTGGACCATCTTGGATATCAGGCAGCAATTGAAAAATCCGTTAACGTATTGAAAGGAGGAAAAAATGGTTTAGCATAAGTGACTTTAACAAGGGCCCATTGGTAGACAGCTGGATCTTCATTTTGTGGGGTGTTCCCATTATGTAGTGGTGGATTCCTACCAAAAGTGGTCCAAGAAAGGACAACAGATGAGCTGGCAAAGAGTTAGTGGCGCCTGTTTGAGGAAAGTGCATCCATACAGTGCATCCCAGTTTGCTGTCAGAGTGTCAGAGTGTCCATGCTGACACCTGTCCAAGGCTGGAATCACCTACAACTGGCATCAGATTTCAGTGTAAAGTAAAGCATTAAGGGTAAAGTATTAAGCTGAGTTTAAAATGAAAATACCGTTTTTGAGAGCATATTTGGGGGCACATTTAGGGTTTACACTATAAACCATTTTATAGGTATTTTTTGCATGCATTTATATTTGGTTTTCTATGATATGGGCCTTTGAAAGTTGCACATTAATGTATGTTTTCATGGTGATACATTTGACTAATATAAATGCATATTCATGTTCTAGTCATCAGCTTTGAGGATTTTAATATTACATGGCAAGCATAATTGAAAATCCATAAAGTCTTTTACTGGTTACAAATATCAGTTGTTTTAGATGTGACAGGTTTATATTCATAGATTCCTCCCCAAGGATATTTCACCACAGTGACCTGGGTTCCTCTGGGTTTATTGGCAGATCTTTCACATGACCTATGACCTGGCCAGTGCAGTGATGAGGATCTTCAACCTGATTGGGATGATGCTGCTGCTGTGTCACTGGGACGGCTGCCTGCAGTTCCTGGTGCCCATGCTGCAGGACTTCCCCTCCGACTGCTGGGTGTCCCTCAACAAGATGGTGGTAAGGCTAACCTCTAGAATTGATCTGCAGATACACTCTTAGAGGTTCTCTCTTAACAATTAAGAGTCTAAAAAGAGTCTTCTGGAGTGATGACAAAAGAACCACGTTTGGTTCCGTTAATAGTTTAATCATTTTTTAAAGGACCCTGCATTGAAAGATTTTTAGGGAGCTGAAATTGGTTTCTCTCTGACAGGGTCATAGATTACTGCAGCCCATTACAATCTGTTGATTTCTCTGTTTAAATACAACAATTAAACCTCATTAACTAATGAGTTTCATTTAGGGGTGTTTGAATGATCAAACTGTGCTGGGCTGCAGTAATTAATGAACCCTGCTCCAAAAAAACATCTTGCCTCCTTTTTTTTTAAACCAGCTTGAGACTATAGGTCTGTCCATTATTTTTATTTTTTCTTATGATATGAATTTTCCTTACTGTGTGGTATTTCTGTGAAGAAATGAATAATTTGTCATCTCTGTTACTAAATATTCACCGAATTTTCTTTCATGTTAGTTTGCTCTTCTATAACTACACTCTCAGTATCTGGCTGTCAATCATAATCAGCTTTTAATGTTGACCAATATGCTCACAGAGTAAACAGAGTAGACCAAGGGTTCCCGGCAACTCACGGGCCACACATCTTTCTTTCTATTTCTTTTTCTTTTTTTCCCCGGGCCACACATCTTTCCACCAAATCTTATCATATTTCACAGAACTCATAGAATAACAAAACATTGTAACAAAACATGATAATGCTCTTCTTCTAGCATTAATCCAATTTCAGACAACCTAAAAGAGAATAATAGTAAATATAAAATAAGTATCATAGCAGCCAGAATTTAACAATGTGTGATTTTGTGACTAAAAAAAATAAAATAAATAAAAATCTTTGAAATAACACCACAGCCCCCCCAGGAAGCTGGACCCCACTGGTTGCATCAAGTGGCTCACAGGTTGGACCACTGGAGAGGACCAAGTCATGTACAACAATATGGACACGGATAGATGGTGCTCTCTTTAAAATGAGGGTGCCATAAGTTGTTCTTTGCCTGATGCCATACTTAGAGATCTTGGATGAACCTTGAAATGATTAAAGAACCGTTTTATCATGTGAAAGTTCTTCATAAATATTCTTTACTGAAAGTTTCTTATAGAAGCAAAACTGTTTCTCAAAGAGCCATTTGTGGCACCATTGTTTACAGAAATGTGCCAAGGGGGATTCTTGGGAGCAGTGCCTGCTAATAGTTGTTGGTTCATCAACCTTTTAGTGAACCTCCACAAACTGTAAAGGCTCTTCGGCAATTAATGTTTTGTCTGTTCATCCCAGCCAGGAACCATTCAAATTAAACATTAAACATGGATGGATTGTGGTTTTGAAGAAACCGCTCATAGAATGCTTCAGTGTTGTTTGACGTGGAGATGCACAGATTGCTTTCTGTTTATTAGTAACACTCCTTTCCTTTGAGTATGGTTTACGACTCAGCCCACCCCTTATATTAGTCACAGTCTGCTGCCGTTCCTCTCTGTTATTCCAGGACTGGGAGCTATGAGACTTGCTGTAGAGAAAACTCAGTAAAACTTTCCTCAAAGGTCCTGTCGCTCTGCGAGGAGAAGATTGTGTCTTGCACTCTCTCCCCTGTGTATTGTGTAACTCGGTTTTCAGCCTTTGCTCTAAAATGTTGAGGCAGCTCCTGCCCACCTGCTGAGGTGATACTTTTTTACAATGACAGGATCAAGACATCGTTTGATGTTAAATCATATGATATCACATCATTATTAGAGCAACACGATGTATTTTTCATGCTTGCATTAACTCTAAAAGAGGCATTGTTTTAAACCTGCTGGTTATATGCATATTTGTTTGCTGCATTCTGAAAAGCAATTTTCCTTTTATGAACTGGTTCTTGGCTTGGGTGTGCTGTTTTAGAAAAAATGTGATAGACTACAATCAGACACTGTGTACATATAAATGAGAAATATAAAAGAGAAAAACACTGCAAACTGGTTAACTAGGACATTTTCACCCACAATGTATAAAGACAATGCTTTAAAGTTCTTTAAAATGTTCTCCTCATACTTATATATCTTACAAATGTTGCAGCAGTGGTCCCCAACCTTTATTTGATCACGGACCGGTTTAATATCAGAAACTATGTTCACGGACCGGCCGTTAAGGAGTGGGAGATAAATATATGTATTTATACAAATAAATGATACGCATAAAAATGGGGATATTTTAAAAATATAATAATAGGATATGGTTTAAAATATAATAATAAACGTAAATTCAATGTGTACTCGCAGCTTTATTAACAGGATTTTCATAACAACGAGCCGACAACATAACACGGGTAACATCCACGGACTGGTACCACATGACCCACGGCCCGGTACCGGTCCACGGCCCGGGGGTTGGGGACCACTGCTTTAAGCAACCTTCAGTTAGAAAGGAACCAAAAATGGTTGCAAATAACCTTTTTTTGCAGTTAAAATTTATTTTTCTTCCATCTTGTCCTGTAAAATTCCACCTGTGAGATATTCCTAAATCACATGATTTTGGAATAGTGAAAGCTACTGCATCCTCCAAGTCATGTGAGGCATTACAGCAAACTGCTGCTAACACATCTGGCAGCTGGTGGCCTCTTGGTTAGGGATTTGCCCCTTTAATCTGAATGTTGTGGGTTTGAACCCCTGGACTGCCAGTGGCAACCACTGAGGAACCCTAGAGCAAGGTACCTCCCCCACACACTGCTCCCGGGTGCTGCTTCACTTAGTGAATGGGTTAAAGGGGTAGAAGAGAAAAAAAAAATCATGTTGTTCACACTGTATGCTGTGGTGTGTTCATGCGTGACTATAAGGGGCCACTCTACTTTTCTTAATGCTGTTGGACAGCTCAACATGCTTGAAGGAGGACACTAATTATGCTACATCAGCTGAACCGTGCTGAGTCCTGTGGAGAGAGGGGGAGCCGTACTACCCATCCAGACAGAACTAGGACAAATGTGCTCTTTTGGACACCCATCTACAGAAGGCTGCGACATTGTCAGTGGTCAGCTTCACACTTTTATTCTTGGTCAGTTATAGGAATTCATCTTTTGCCTCTGCATCACATTAAAAGGCAATTTTCTTGAAGTACATTTTTACACTGCTCTCTCTGCAACAGAGTACTGCATATAATTAGGAAAAACACTTTCTTCCCTTTCAACTGATGTCATCAGTGTTTGACAGTGTTAATCTCATGGCCTGGTGGGGGGGAGCAGTGCCATCACCTGCTCCTCTCACCTACTTCAGTCTGCCAGTGCCAGACACTTACTGCCCCCCTACCCCTCTCCCTGCCTGTAACCTCCATCTGCTACTCCTCGTCTTTCCAGAACTGAATATTAAGACTGACCAAAACTTGGGTAGACTGAGACAAACTCATGCAAGATATGGATGGAATGGGATTGGACAGATTCTGTCGAATTCACCAGAAGCTACAAAGCACTGTTGACAAGCATGCACAGTATCAAGTTCTCTCTTAAAGTGATGTTTAACAAAAATTAAAATAGAAAAACATCTAAATTTGCCTAAATAACCTTTCATATTAGATCCACCTTGCTGACTTAAGAACATTCATGATCTGTAGAGCTTTATAGGTTTATCCATTAAAAATATATATTTTTCACAACCAGCTCAATATATAGCATAACTTTTGCTTCCATGTATGAGAAAAGAGAATGTTCTTTAAGGCTTTTGGTAACAAACATCAGAGCTTTAATGTTAAGTGGTAACTGAGACACTTTTTATTTTTGTTGTTCAGGGACTTTTGTTGTGCCTCCAGTTTCTGAGCCTAAAGGCCTAAATGTAGACATGTAGGTCGCATGATGCTAATGCATCACACAATCACTTTAACTACAATTTCCAGCCCATATTTTTGTTATACATCATGATATACATATATACATATCTGTAGCATTGGTAAAAATTAGCGAGTTTGGTATAATTCACTCAGCACTTTCTTTTAGACTGACAGATCAATGCAACTCAGATAAAACACTTGTATCCTCTTCGATCCATGTGTACCCCATGATCTGTGACTTAGATCTGTGACTTAGCCTTAGCATAGCTTTATCTCTCACACACACACATACAAAAAACTTTCTCCTCTGCTCCACACACTATGAATGGCCAGCACACAGCGCCTAGCGGGAAAACAGCTCCACAGGAAAGCCCTCATGCATTACAGCTAATTAGGCCCTGTTATTTATTCAATTACGAGAGCCACTGCAATGCCTCGCTCAGCCATCACAACACATAAGAGTAATGGACAGTGCATGTTTCAGCCTTCTCTTCTTTCCATCTTTAAGTCTGAAACAGCCCAGCCAGGCCCTCAAGGACCTATGAACTAGCCTTAAGCTGATGTCAAATACATGTAAAACTAGCTAACAGCTTATTTTTTCCATTAGTGCTGGTCGTAACAGCTTTACTAGTCCAAAGGGCCTTATAATATCAGCTTAAATATTGATCTCTTCAACTTATATTCCCCCAGGATCTGCTAATCCTTCTTTTACCAAGTTTTTGCATCCAGCTTGGGCTTCTTTGTACTTGGATAAAACCAGTAAACACATTTATAACAGAGATCAATGGACAGGTGCTGATGAATCCCCTGGATTCTATTAAAAGTGTTTCTTTCAATTCAATTCAATTCAATTCAATTTTATTTATATAGCGCTTTTAACAATGGTCATTGTCACAAAGCAGCTTCACAAA
>JBBPDC010000038.1:9851526-9891295 GCA_037974485.1 Hemigrammopetersius urotaenia
GGTCATTGTCACAAAGCAGCTTTACAAAATGAAATAAATGTGAAATAAATGTGTGTGTGTGTGAATGAAGTGCCTTTCCTATGGAGCTTGTTGTATTCTATTTTAACTCATTGAATTTGATTTTCAGTGTGTATTTCTTATGGGCCCCACTGAATTTTGAGTCTCTATTTTTATGGGCCCAACTGAATAAAATTATATGTGTGTATTTCTAATGGAGCGAATTGTATTCTATTAAATGTGTGCATTTCCCTTGGGGCCATCTGAATTCTGAGTGTGTTTTTCTTATGGGGCTCACTGAATTCCATTACAAGTGTGGATTTCTAATGGAATTCAATTATAAGTGTTTATTTCTTATGGGACCCACTGAATTCTATTCCCAGTTTGTATTTCTAATGGGGCAACAATAGCTTAGTTACATGACTAAGGGCACGTTGTCCTCAGACGAGAATGCCACTGTGCCTGTGTCTCAGGGGGGTTTCTTTCTGTAACTGCCAGAGTGTCCTAGTGGCCTAGTGGTGCATTGATCAATGTCTCTTACATGGCTCCAAGAAAGCAATATCAATAAAATTGATCTGCTATATTGATGAAGCCAGTAAATCTCGGTGGTTCAGATCAGTTTTAGAATGTGTGCAAACAGATGTGGCTTCAGGAAGCCTGGTGGAGGTGAAGATATGTACATGTGTTGTTTTAATGACATCACAAAAGCAATTCAAAACTGTCTGCTGTTTAGCTTGTTAAATATGGAATGTGTGGATTGAAGAGTGAAACCTTTACAATGTTTGCATAAAAATGCATAAATAATTGTTTTACCATGATATTCTCCCTTTAATGTGCACTAATGACTGCTTCTATTCGACCATTCATTATAAAATGTTCACACAATAAAGCAGCAGGTGATTATGTAAAAATACATATTTCTTTTCTTCCAGCTGTGTAAATTCTTACATAAAGTTGGCAGGCATTTGCATCAGAGGCAGATATGGAGAAGGTGAAAGCAACACAACCACAAGCACCCCATGGCTTTCTGTGCAACCTCTGAGGGGAACGAGATGAAACCATCAGATCTCTTTAGTCCTGTTAACAGTCTTTCTTTCTCATTCTTTATGCAAATGCCTTTTTCAAATGTGAGCAAATGTGAATGCCTGTACATGCATGACATATTTGCGTGCATTTCCAAGTGACTGTCTGCTCTAGCCCATGTGTCCAATGGGCTATGAACCTGAGCAGCTCGAGGATGCGAGGACAAATTCTCAGCTATCTCAGCACCCCAAGTCCTCGAGCCCTCCTCTCCACTGCTGTTTCCCTAATTACCCATCAGCCTCTTTCACAGCATACCTCTCTCTCAGCTCCCCTGTCCCTCATTTAAAGTCAGTCATGGCCTCCTTGACTTTATCTCCGCAATACAGTGTTCTGATCTCCTCGCCAACCGAATGCAAATCACGGATGGGAAATTTGCTTGGAAACCCATTAGGCCAGTCCACGAGAAATCAGCCGCTTTTATAAAGAGGTGGTCGGCGGCTCCGAGCAGCAGCTGAGGCCATATGCAAATGTCTGGGAGAGACGGAGAGAGAGAAAGGGAGCCTGGACATTAGCCTGGTTGAAAAGATAAACAGTGCCGCGCTCCTTGGCTGCCTTTTTAAGGCTGAATAAAAGAGTGTGGGTAATGAATCTATCAGGTTGGCGCAGCTCGCAGATATCAGAGGGCAGACTTTAAGACTCCTAGACACAGAGGATTTCAGAGAGGTTTTTCCTTCTGAGCCAAGATTATGATACAAACATTAACAGCCTAGAGGAAGCCAAGGTACGAACACATGCAAGCTTCCACAAAAAGAAATGCTCTGATACACTAAAGATTTTTAACTGTTTGAAGGGGTCTGTTGCATTCTAATGTATGTTCTCTCTCCTGCTCTTCCCTCGATCTCCTCATAGTTAGTGTTAAATCGCTACAAAATATATAGTTATTTATTGATTGATTGAGTCTTTATTGATTGCCAGGTTAATAACTCCTTCTGTGTTTCTCCTTCCTTCGCTGTCTGTGCAGAACGACTCGTGGAGCGAACTGTACTCTTTCGCCCTGTTCAAGGCCATGAGCCATATGCTGTGTATCGGGTACGGACGCCAGGCCCCGGAGAGCATGTCTGATATCTGGCTCACTATGCTCAGCATGATCGTGGGAGCCACCTGTTACGCCATGTTCATCGGCCACGCCACCGCCCTCATCCAGTCCTTGGACTCCTCACGCCGCCAGTACCAAGAAAAAGTGAGTACGGTCAGGAGCATCACGCACCCAGTTTTCATGAGGGCTCCATCAATTCAAGTCTAATTCAGTGGGGTTCAAATGACATTTCTGACCTATTTTTCAGATTCATGATGGGTTTCAATTTTAATGTTCAGATTTTACATCCCACCTGCATTTAAACCTATTCATTTTTCGCACTGACCAAGCAAACACTTATCAAGTACATATGGCACCTTATGTACAAACGTATTTCATCCACTCACTCTTTTTCACTCAGTCACATGCCAGTTTTACATGCAGTAACATTGATAAGGGAAAACGGATTCAAACTATCAACCACTTTTTTTTAACCTGTAGTACAGTTTTCATGTCTATACCAAGCACTAAATTGCCATAATTAATGATACACTTGCATGTGAAGGAAATAAATCTGTTTGGATAAAGCTTAAACACCCACAGTATTGTGGATTAGGGTTTTGGGCATATAACTGTAAGGGTAGCATGGTCACAGCATAGAGGTCCTGGGTTAGATTCCTGGCTAGGGCAGCCAAAAGTCCTTTCTGTGTGTGGTTCGCATGTTCATCCATGTTTGCACATGAGGTGGACCGGCGATGTTGATACATAGGTGTATCTGGTCTCTGAAGGACTGTCCTGGGTGTTTCCCTGCTTTTTGTCCTATGACCACTACGACTCATGCAGATAATGAATGGATGGACAGCTAACATGAGTCTCCACTAGCTCATACACAGCTGAAAAATCATCAGACTTGTTTAAATGAGAGGAATCATCATTGTAAACGTTATTCTAGTCAGGTAATTTGAAGTAGCACTAGAACTTGACTCTGGCTCCACTAACTGATGTGCGTAACCCAAAAGGGTCACAAGCGTGACAAATATTCATCATATTCATCATCATTATGAACTGAGACAATAAGACAGGCCTAGGGGCCACTTGGGGGGACCTGGTTTTAATGTCTGACAAATACACACATAAAGGAAAGTAAATTGGCTCCTTATAGTCATGGGCGAACACACCACACCACAGCACATAGTCTGAACAAAGTGCTGAACAATTATTTCTCTGCATTTAAGCCATTACACCCATTCACCTAGTGAAGCAGGGGGCTGCCGCAAATGAGGGGTGCCCAGGGAACGGCGTGTGAGGGCGGTACTTTGCTCAAGGGAACCTCAGCAGTCTTGAGATGCAAACTCCCATCCTTCTGACACAAACACACACATACACACATGTGTGCCTGTATGTGTGGGTCCAGCTTCCAAGACAGCTAAGCATCTCTGAGGTTCCCTTGAGCAAGGTACCGTCCCCACATGCTGCTTCCTGGATGCTGTGTTCCTGGCTGCCCACTGCTTCACTTGGTTAATTGCAGAGGGAGAATTCTGTGCTGTTCATGTATGATGGAATGGTCATTTTCATTTCACATCCAAGACCCTTGAGTGACCTGGTCATTGATCCACTTTTGGTAGGAACTGACCACTGACCAGGAACCCCCCACAAGACCTGCTGCTCTGAAGAGGTTCTGGCCCAGTCGTCCAGACATCACAGTTTGGCAGTTACAGAAGTGTTTAACAACAGTGTGCCCTTTAACACAGTCACACAGCTGCACAGTTCAGATTGTTCCTTGATTGATTGTTCTTCTGTAAATCAATCAGGGATCTTTATTTTAAAAACAGCAGATGTGAAACATTTGAGAGGTCACATGCTTGCACGACACCTCTAGGTATGGCTCTTCCTATGCAAGGCGCACCTGCAGATGACCGTTTCATGTGTCATCGTTCGTTTGATCTTAGCGGATCAAAGGCGACGGCCACGACCTGTTTAGCGAGGGTGAGCCTGCTCAGATGGGCTGTGGATGCAGCAGGGAACTCTGGGTATTCTCGCCAACCTGGCGTCCCTCTCATCTGATCCGTTGCTCGTTCCTCCTGCCACAGTAATTGGTGGCTCTTTGATTCTAATGGCGGCATCTGGCATTTGTTTACCGCAGTGTCCCCGCTTTGCAGCGCCTCTCCTCATGTCGCAGACTATTTGGCTTGCCGTCAGGTCTCCATGTAGTTTTGTTTTCCTTTCCTCTGTGTACGTGAATGTTTTCTCTCTGTTTATCATCCCGGAGAGAGATAATCAATGTGTTTTCTGGGTCACAGCATGACCTCAGAGAAAAGCGAGTTTCAAGAGACTGTATTTTCGGGTGAGACTGTTGTGAAAACTGGAAAGAGTGCATGCTCTAATATTATTGGATGCTTCTTGAGGTCTGCTGTCCGTTTGAATCAGGGAGGTGACAGTGATGGTGATGAGGACAAGGCAAGAGATTTTGCTACCTAAGAAAAAGGAACAACTTAGTCATCATATATGGTTAAAACAGTGGCCTGGTGACCTTACCTTGAAGATACCATTGTGGATAAGACTTTGCTTTGCCAGCTGTTCAAGCATGACATACAGATTATGCTCTAAGGATTCATGTGAAAGGGATAGATAAGATAAGATAAGATTAGATAAGATAAACCATTATTTTTAGACCCACGAGAGAAATTTGCATTGTCACTGCAGAAAGTGGACATAAACAAAGAACAGCAAAAATGGAATAGAATAAAGTAAAATAAAATACTAAACTGACAGGGCGGTATAAATCTAGGAATATAAAAATAGAATTACATAAAAATATTTGCATGTGTATTGTAAATATATATACTTATATATATGTAAACTATATGTAAACTTAAGTATGCATGTATGTACACACCTACCCAGGTACAAAATAGAGTGACAGGCATTGAGTAGTAATTCTGAAGAATTGCACATTTTGCCCAGGAGTAATAGTTGCACATGTTGCATCAGAAAAATTGCATGTATGAGACTGAAATGCTTTGGCGTACCTCCTGAGGGCCTGTGCCCCGGCAGAGTTGGCCCATCTTGAGAAATAGGTTATAAACATCAGATATGAAAGCATATTAAAATCTGATGGTCCACTCTGGCTAATCTTGAGCCCTCATTTAATATGCACACATTGGTCAATCACATCACAACTCACACATTTACAGTTAAGTGTATGTTGGGTGGAGATGGTGGGCCGGGTAACTGGACACAGATTAAGTCCAGTGTTGTGGGCTAAATTCTCCATTGGAGATCTCTTTTTTTATACCTGGATTAGGCTTATGCTGTCTCCGGAAACGTGGCCTTCATGTCTCTTAGTAGCGCAATATGGCCACAATGACAGCCTATTTCCCAGAATCCAGCTCAGCTGCTCCAGACTGTTTGATAAAGTCTGAAATAATGATGTAACATAGCGCGGCAAAGGGCTTGTCACGAGAGCTCATCAAATCTCCCCACAGGCGACAGGCATTTCTCTTTATTAATCATTATCCAGTAGAGCTGCCGAGCAGCCAGGCAGCCGTCTCAGGCTTGGACGGTTATGGCAGCACACATGCGGAATGCTCTTAAGAGCCTGACAAAAGTCATTCTTTGAACAAGATAACAAGTGTAGGAGAAAGCTGGCAGTTTTGTTTCCATGATACAGTGCAAACAGGCTGCTAATGATTCAGGTGTTGTAGATCAGTTGAGGTGAAAGAAGTGATGGTGGTGGCACTTGAATTAGGCGCCAGGCAGGGATGGCTAGTAATAAGAGGAACTCTCTTACACCACATCAGTAGAAACAAGCCTAATTTTTTTTTTGCATGAGCATGCGTTAGTACGAGTACACTGCCGCTGTACAATTTTCCTGAAATACCTAAAATATTTAATATCCAAAATGCTTCATATTTAAAAAAAACTCCATAAATTATTCAGTGTATTTTGTTGTAACAATTATTAAATTAACCATGTTAATGAGAAGTGATTCCTGTGTGTAAGTACAGTTGTTCATTGCAGAAACTGAGCACACGACACTTGAACAGTGTCAGGAAATACATAGCGGGTGTGGGACTGAAAGCTGGAAGTGAGTGTTTACATTTCTAAGAGAGTCTCCGCTTTCCTCTTGGTACGAACAGTATGTTCTCTACACTCCCAAACACCCCTATGCATGTACCGTTTCGGCACACACACACACATATATAGATATATACACAGAGTGTTATACATCACTGAGGACTATCTATAGCCTGGGAATGGCTTGCTGGCTCCAGGTTCCACTTCAGTGTGTGTGATGTGTGTATGTTTTCACACACCATGCGATGAGACAGCAGCACACAGACCCTCGGTAGCCTCCCCACCCCCAGTCGCCCAATCACAACTCTGGCATTGGCCGCTCTGTGAAGACCGCTGCTATGCCAGAGGACATCAGAACGCTAGGACATTAGCCATTATGTAATAGCATTACTCTCTCCTAGACTGATGGCGCTTCTCTTGGAACAGCATCCACACCATAAATGCTCATCTTCAGAAGCAAGCATCTTTAGAAGTTAAAACATTTCAGATCAGGGTAACTGGCATTACTCAAGTCAATGTAAAGTGTTTGTTATTACAAGGCATTTTGGAGCCTGGTGCTTTGAAGAGGAAGTTTGAGGTGAAGCGTTTTGAATGTCATCAGATTTTCATACCAAAAGTAGATAAAGAGAAACTAGTCAAATGAGACAGAAATATTACACTTAAAGTTGAGTGCATTTATCTAATAATACATACATTGTGTCAAAAGTATGTGGGATAGTGGTTCATTTGAAGGTTAAACTGGTGTTTTTAATCAGCCGGTTGAGAATCAGGGATGAGTGAGTGCCTTGTTTTATTTAAAAAAACAGGGATCTATCTGATATCACATGCTGACAACACATGCTTGTGGATCTCATGAATAAATGAGATTTCTGAGGGCCGCAGGAAAAGAGCTGTTTATGTTCATCAGCATGGAAAAGATGCCGATCTCTAAAGAGTTTGAACACCACCAATTCACAATCAGACAGGCTGTGTACCCTCCCCCAGAAGTGGCTGAAAAGCAAAGATCACTCTGAGAGCATGTCATGTAATGTAGTCCATGATGTCACAAAAGAACCCAAGGCAACTTCTAAGCAATTTAAGGCCTCCTTTACATTCACTAATGTTAACGGTCATGAGTCCACTGTTATAAGAACACAACAACAAGTGGTGTGCATTGTTGGGATATGAGGAAAAAAGACATAGCACACCAGAGAGAACACTGATACCCGTCTACAGTTTGCTTTGTGGTCGGATTTAACTAAAATAGGACTTGGTTTAAATGAGAAGCATTATGTTCGGAGTAAGGAAAACACTGCTTTCTTTATCTGCATTCTTATACCTTATCCCATATGTGAAGCATGGTGATGGTAAAATCACAGATTGGGCCTGTTTTGCTGCATCTGGGCCAGGATGGCTACTTTCATCAATGGAACAATTAATTCTGATATTAATTGTAATAAATTATGTTGGAAATTGTCAGGATAATCTTTGGACAGTGCAGCACAAAAAACTGCAACATTTTTTTTGTAGTTGTATTTATCATGTGTTTTTCACAAACATGAAAAAATACATATGTCTTTGTGGGCATTAATTGGATTCTTTTTAAAGCAAGTCTGAAGTGCCATAAAATTGACAGTAAAACTGAACGTACTGCCATAGAACAAGGCACATGCTGTTATTGCTCTTTGCCCCACCCTTCTCTTTAGAATAGGACACTGTTCAAAGCCCCAGTGGACTCCAGGTGGAAGACACTCTTCAGTTTTCTTACGGGTCAAGCACTTTATATAAGGAGTGTGACAGGGAAGCATTACCTGTCAATAGACTGTCACTAGATGCAGAGTGATTTCATTTCCTATCCTTGAGTCACAGATGGTCATGACATGTGTGCGCCATTCCTACACATCCTACACATGTAGGTTTTCCATAAAAATGCCCAGGCGCTGTGTGTAAAACCGATTTCTCCAGTACAGTAGAAGTGTGAGCTCTGTTAAGTAGGGAGCAATGCTGTTATCATACAGCGAAAGGTTACGGCTAGGTAGAATTACTGTAAAGATGTTTTGTCGGGAGGATAAAGGGGATTATCTGTAACATGACTGTGGTGATTGCAGTAGTTAAGCTTTAAAATAACCTCTTGCATAATCTGATGTGGTTGGCCTTGGGTTTGATGCCAAACAGGAATATTAGTTCTCATGAGGCTGGGCAGGACAACTGTCGGAACCTGCCCAGTCATTGGAGAGGTAACAGTGGGCATAGTTAGCAGGCAGCTGATTTGGGGCTCAGTTGGAGAACTCAAAATTGAACTATATGCTAATGTAATATCTGCGAGAGGCATGCGCTGCGGGCTCTGCATTTGAATGATCCAAAAATGTGCATCACTGTTGTAGTCTTATTTTGCTACAAGCACAAGTGGCATACATGTTATTTACTTTTCGCCCCTAAACACATTAGTTCTATATCAGTCACTGATTAACGTTATAGAGTTGAATAAATTAATATGTGGATATAAAGAAGGTAATGAAAGCTAGTAAACAAATAAACAAATAAATCACTGACAAATAGGATCCTATTATAAATCTACATATTCCCTAAAATGATGCTCTTTTTTTTCTCTTTCTGCCTCTCTCTCTCTGTTTATGTCTCTCTTTATCTCTCTCTATCTCTCTTTATCTATCTCAATTTCTTGTTTTATCTCTTTCTTTATCTGTCTCTCTCTCCTGCTCTCTTTTTCCCCTCTTTGTCTCTATCTGTATCACTTTATCCCTCTCTCTCTCCCCTTTCTCTCCCTCTCTCTCTCTAGCTTAAGGAGTTTCATGCTCAGTTTGAGCTGCTAAATGTGTCAGAAAATGTGAGTCAGAAAGCAGAAGAGAGGAAGAGAGGTGGAGTACAAAGGAGAGTGAAGAGGAAAAAGAAGAACATATGAGAAAAGAGGGGAAGGGAGAATGAAGTAAAACAGAGTGGATAGTAGGGTAAGACAGGTTAGGAAAAGAGAGTTAAATGGGGCAGAGGGCAAAATAAAAAAAGAGGGAAAAGAAAAGAGAAGAGAAAAGCCTGCGGAAAGGTTTCTTAAGGTGTTGTAATGAAGCTTAACATGTACTAGTAAAGCCTAGCATGCACTTTGTCAGAAAGGTTTTTAAGGAGGCTCAGGCAGCGAAGGTAACAGAGTCCAGGTAATTGTGTTTGACTCTTCAGGCGAACCCCTTTCTTATCTCAGGTCTGATTGAAGCGGAGGAAACACACACACACTGATCTGATTGAAGGAGACAAACAGTAAATTACTCAGACTTTGTCCAGCTTGATGAAACTGGCTGTACTTGCTTGTGTTTGGAGTTGGTCAGGCGTCACTGCAGTGGAGTGTCTCTCTTGATTAAACCAGCCTTAAGAGTCTAGCCTCGTTGCTGATTTTCATTCTGAAACACTGTTTGAGGTGGCGGCATGGTGGTGCAGTGGTCATCATTGTAGTGTTGTCAAAGTGAGAACGTCCTAAGCTTAAATCCCAGCCAGGGGGTCCAGGGGCCTCGACCAGTAGCTCTGGTTTCCTTCCACAGTCCAAACCCATGCATGCCAGGTGAATTGGAGATGCTAAATTGTCCCTACATTTACATTTAGAGCATTTATCAGTCGTTCTTATCCAGAGAGACGTACATCAGTGCTCAAGTAGTCCACATCTGTTCTTCAACCTGAAATGCTGAACTTTAATGAACATCTGTTATTCAGCCAAGTTATTGCGAGCTTGTTTACACACCTAAACAATTCCTGTCGGAGAAAAGGCAGACAAAAGCAAAAGTAAGGAAGGCATGGAGTTAAGTGCACAAAGGTTTTTTAATTAATATATTAAAGAAGAAATTAATAAGCAATCACTACAGGCCTTTTTAGTCACCAAGGTGCTTCATGAAGAGGTGGGTCATCAGACGGCTCTTGAAGACAGTGAGGGGCTGCGCAGATCTGATCGAAAGAAGGAATTCATCCCACTAGTGGAGGTCAAGACTGAGAAGGGTCTTGATGCATATCTTCCTCTTCATTTGAGCAATGTCGATTCCCCTAGAAGAGTGTGTATGTCTGCCTTGTTATGGTCTGGTGACCTTTGCAGGTTGTGTCTTCACTTTACGCACCATGAGTTCTGGGATAGGCTCCAGCATCACATTTAATTATAACATAGCACCACCTCTACTCAGACTCACATTTCAGTGGCATCACATAAAGTTGAAAATCCTCACTTTCCACATAATTTCCCCATTTCTTTCATTGGGAGAAAAATAATTCATGTGAAATGACAGCAAGGTTTTGTCAAGCTCACTTTCCCTGCTATTGCAGTCTAGTTAAGCGGAACAAGAGTCATGACTTTTCCTCGTTTCCTGAGCCTAGCTGCAGGATTAGCAGGGGGACCGGGGCAGGGTGCACATGGATAAGGAAGAAGGGTGTTTAGGAAGTCTCTTGGCTTATTTCCCACAGACAAAGCTCTTATCCAAATGTAATTAATTAAGATTTAATTAGATTAGGATTTGATGCGGATTACAGAAACAAAAGAGTTTCATGAAATTGTTTTATAACAGGGATTTCCATTATTTCACCTCTGAACATCATCCCTTTCCGCCAGAGGGGATGATGAGTAATGCCCTGTGTGTGGTGTGTGGGTGTGTGTGAGTGTGTGGGTGGTTGGATGCTTGTGTGGATGCGTGCGTGTGGGTGTGTGGGTGTATCTTGTTTTGCTTCTTTATAATGCTCACTTCACAAGTGCACCTATATCTGCTGAGTGTGTAGAAGGCACAGTTAGATATACTGCACTTCTCAACACTGCAGTCCATTAAGGTCTTAATAAACAACCACAAACAGGGACTGTTTCATTTTGAAAATAATTTACACACAAACAAGCCCCTTCATGAAATACTCCCAGAGGTTAAATTGGACTAGGCCTGTCTAAGGCTCAACCCCATCCAACACTTTGGGGATGAACTGGAACGGAAATTCTGAGCCAAGCCTTCTCGTCTTTAAATGCTCTAGAGAATGAATGGGCACAAATACCAACATGAAACTCCAAAATCTTGCGGAAAGCCTTCCAAGAAGAGTAGAAGCTGTTATAGCAGATCCATATTAAAGTCTATGTATTTGAATGCAATGTCATTAAAGGCCCTTTTGGCATAATGGCCCCAATACTTTTGTCTATATATTGTATATCCGCCTGAGTCTTTTACGCACTATACATGGCAGTCAGTCACTCACACATCTCTTATAAAGAGAAATAAAAACACCTATTTAATTATAAGAGCTTGGAATTATGACTGGTTTTGGTGCATGCAAATATACCTGTACTGTGTGTTCAGGGAAAGAAATAAAATCCAAGTAAATACAGAATATGAGACTTTTAACGTATGTAACCCTAACCCTAAGCAGGCAGTTAGCATAACAAAAGGGAAATACAAAACACAGTAGAATCAGTAAGCCCTGAAGGTTCCTAGCTGAATTAAATGACCCAGAGGTATCTAAGTGGCAGTATCTGGGTGGTAGTTGTATCCTCCAAATGTTAAGGAAAGGTTGTTTTCTTTCATACCTCTTTTATCACAGGGTACATTCGACCACCTTTTTACAAAAGGAAGATAATGTCATCTCACATGTCTCACATGCTTGAATTTAACATTTATTTTCCTATAGGATATGACATGAGGTTTATGTTCATAAATAGTGGACAGGAGAGTGAGCACCATCAATGATTCTCAATGTGACAACCTTTTCATTTTTGTGACTGATTCCGTTTTTTATTTTGAATGAAGTAATGAAATGAAGCATTGAACGAAGTAATGAAGTAATATATTTCTCGGGGTTGTTCTGAGTTGTTATATAGCCTGAATGAAACAAGAGCGCACAGGGTGAAGTAGAAGATGTGCTTTTAGTAGTCCGTCTTTGGAACAGCATCGTTCCATCACAGCAGAGCCCCATCAAAAACATCTTTCACATAATAATGAGGCCTGGTCTAAGTGCAGTCCGCATGAGTCCTCCTGCACGTCTTTCTTCGACCTCGTGACATTTTCCATCAAGAAATAGTGCTTAAGAAAAAAACGTATGTAGGAGTAACTATTTATTTTATTATGTGTAAATAGAAAATGTTGATTCTTCGCTTGATTCTTCTCTTATAGCCAGTTCATATAATTTTACCACTTGGTCAGGATACACATATGCTCTAGAGGACAAACACCATTAAAAATCCTTTAACCAAGCACGTGTTAAATGCATTAAATGCTGTTTTCAAATTTCAGTGTTGTGTTTGTACTACACTGGCCCTCGTGGATGTCGCAATAGAGCAATGTTTGGTATACTGCCTAATGCTACTTCAGAAATCAAGGATCTTACCCCTTTAAAGGAGGCAGTTCTGTAACAAAAAGCAGTGCTCCTGTGGAAGCAGTAAGAGGGCTGTTGTCAGGCTTTGAGGGATTGACCTGTGACCTTGTTGTGTGTGAGTGCTGTGGCTATGTGTGACAGAACAGAGCTTATTAATGCACACACTCACATCTTCACCCAGCTGCTGGAGAGAGAAACCTGCTTATATAAGCCAGAGCTTTCCCAAGCAAGCTAGTACCTGTGCTTTCAAGGTTGTGACCCCTGTTTCCAATCTGTTGTTTAAACGTATATGTTGAAATTACTTTGGCCCAAAGATGCTTTAAACACATGAAAGGTCCGAGTACTCACACGACAGCTGCATAAAATGTGTGGGCTTTGGAATTATTACCACAGCTGATACTTTCCTCCTGGATTACCATTCTTCAATTTTTGCTCAAAATACACAATTTGTGTTTGTCCAATCTGTTATATTGATTTTGATTGATCTCTGTTGTAATGAGAGCTGGGTAAGAGCACTCATGCTGTATTTGAATACTGCTACTATACCTGCTATACTCATTTTGCTGCATAGCCAGTTTCTTTTAATGTAGCACTTTGTTTGATACATGCTATATTAAAAGGAAACTCGTTCTTGATGTGACATCATGCGACTCTGGCTAAAAAGTAGTATTAGCAATGTGTTTATTTAGCCTAAACAGTATGAGGAAAAATAAAAATACAGCTACTGGCCAGACTGGATGTGAAGAAATCAGAATGGGGAATAGCCATATAAATTGATCATATGTGGAGCCCCTGTTTTGAGTATTAGGTGAGAGTCAGATCTTACTAGCATATGGTTGGAGGTTTGGTAACAGCAAGGTAACAGAAATAGAAAACCACCTTTTTTTATTTTCGCTCCTCTACTTTGTCAGAATCTCACATACTTAGGAGTCGACCACATCCACCAGAAATAGCTCACTCTGATGCCTCCTAAAATAGCAGCAAAGCTTATACAGGAAAGCAAGCTTGTCTTTTTAATGATGTATCTGTATCTGCATGTAATGATTATCAATAGTTTGCTTTTTGTCCAAGTCAACATGGGAGATGGAAATTGACAAGCCGCTGCTCTGACATTCAGAAGGGACCTCGCCAGTAAATCATGCCATGCAAAGCAGATTAACCTTCATGCATTCTCTTTTTCTTTCTGTTCTCCTCAGTACAAACAAGTGGAACAGTACATGTCCTTCCACAAACTTCCAGCGGACTTCCGGCAGAAGATCCATGATTATTATGAGCACCGATACCAGGGCAAAATGTTTGATGAGGAGAGTATTTTGGAGGAGCTAAATGAGCCACTGAGAGAGGTAAAACTGTACATTAAGCATCCAAATCACATGATCTAACTTAATAATCTAACTAATGAAATGTATTCCTGCTACTACAAATGTACTCAAAAGTCATAAATGTACACCAGCTACCAGATACATTTCAGGACAAATGGACCAATACAAATGGTTCATATTCTACTCCTTGGAATGTAACGTCTTTATTAATGCTGCACAGCAATTACATTTTTTAATCACATAGTTATATGCAAAATGAAAGAAATAATTCAAAAGTAGGGAATTGCACACCTTTATTTTTAAAATACTGCTATATGAACAAAAGTACCACCACATTTGGTTTGAAACATTTTAAACAAATAAGGAGCTTTTTAACAGCAGTAACACAGTCACACAGCTGCAGTTAAATACTTTTTTTAAAATCTCAAATTAAACATTAATATAATCAAATCAAATATCAATCCAGAGCTATTTGCCCCTGCCAGGGCATTCGTGTTTTATGTAGTCTAGGAAGTAACCCTCTGTGTCCAGAGCACGGGGGCAGAACCACTATAGCAGCTGCAAAGGAGGACCAACCCCATATGAGACTACGTATCTGTTTGATTAAAGTCCCTTTTGGTGTAATGGACGATTACAATATGTACAAAAGTAATGGGACGCCTGCATTAAGGTGCAATATAATAATTGTCAACTTTAAGTAAATAATGCATTAACACGATAATAACTTGCCCAGCCCTAGTCTTTATATTAATGAACATTAAAGTTGAGATATCATTTCACAGCAATGACAAAGTGTTTGACAAAGTAAATGTCAGTCAGGTGGAGGTAGCTCAGTGGGTAGGATACTTGCCTTCGAATACTACTTCAGCATACCTCCACTGGATCCCTGAGCAAGACCCTTAACCCTAAGTTGCTCCAGGGAGACTGTCCCCTGTAGTTAGGGAGGTCGCTGATGAAAGTGTCTGCTAAATGCCATAAATGTAAATGTAAATGTCCTGCTGGGAAAGCAAAGTTCAACTTGAGTCACTATGATTTCTCCTCCCAGGAAATTGTTAACTTCAACTGTCGCAAGCTGGTGGCCTCCATGCCACTGTTCGCCAATGCTGACCCCAACTTTGTGACGGCCATGCTGACGAAGCTCCGCTTTGAGGTCTTCCAGCCAGGGGATTACGTCGTTCGAGAGGGAACCATTGGCAAGAAGATGTATTTCATCCAGCACGGGGTTGTGAGCGTCCTTACCAAAGGAAATATAGGCATGAAATTATCTGATGGATCTTACTTTGGAGGTAAAGAACACACATTATAGGTGAAGACTTAAGGCCATGGCACATTGACCCAATAATCTGCAATGTACCCAAATGTTCTAGTGTTCTGTAATAAGAGCCAAGAATGTAAATAAACCGGTATAGGTTGGGAGGACAGTCTAGAGCAGAGATTCAAAGCCTGAACCTTAAATATAGTTGCAAAAACTGGATAAAAAAATCTAGGACTAGATGTGAGTCTCCCAATTGTTACACAGAATGTTAGATCAGTTCAAATTGCACTAAAAACTGTCCTCACATGCATAATAGTTACTGAACAATAAATCCTAAGGAGTTTGAATCAATGAATTAATAATTTATACTAATCATGCAGTTTAAGGGGTTCTTGAAATAGTCAGTGATTTGGATGACTGAGATAATAAAAATTCCTGTAGTAGCTTAGTGAAAATGTTTGGTTCTCTTGGTTCCTTGGTTTCCATCTTCACTTTTTCTGAATCTCTCACCCCAATAATAAGGGAAAGTAACAAAACCAACTTTCCCTCGTCACTCCTTAGATTTCCCCATCAGCAAACTTTGTCCCACTGTGAGGTGACGTCCTCCACGCTCATTTATTGGCAGTGGTTGCTGATGCAGAAAATAGCCAAGCCCTTTTTGTTTTTAGGGCACAGCCTGGGAGGGATCAGGAGTTCACTATGGCTGAGAATCTGCCAGCAGCCAGGGGTAAAAAGTGAGGCCAGACACAAAGCGCATAAGGCCAATTAATAACACCTAATTAGTCCAGCCGAATGGCAATGACCGCGCAGTTTGTAATGGATATTCCCCTACTCAAAAACCATTAGAGCATTAGGTGGGTAGGTACCTTTACAGTGCATGACCGAGTAGAACTTAATCAGGATGCCAGCCTAATTTTCCGCCGCTCTTCTATAATTACATTTCCCTGTTAACGTGTTCCAAACAAAACAATCGAGGGGCTTCACTTTCTGGTGGAAAACCGAAACAGTAAGAAAAAACACACTTGAGTGGGCAAAACTTGAATTTAAAACATGCATATGTCAGGCTAGCCTCTGCTCAAGGGAAAATGAGGAGCCAGAGGAAACAGAAAGCATCACACATACTGACTTCCTTCTGTAGGAAACAAGCATAATTTATCTCTTCAGCTGAGCTGTAAATATCACATCTGACGGACAGATGCACGTACACACATGCACACGCGCGCGGCCTCATGCAGATGTTCAAGGTCGTGGTTAATATTGTAGACAATCCTTCTTATCAAAAGAATGAAGGGCTTTGCATCAATGTAAAGCACTTGATCTGACTCGCTGATTCTAGACAGGCACGATACACAAGGTAATATTGCATTGCTTTTGTTCGGCTGTGAGTGGATTTGACGTTCAGTGTGACTTCACACATAATAAGGATTGTCAGAGTGTCTGCATTACAATGGAAGTCATAGGCTGTGAACTGTGATATAAAACTGTATTTAAAGGCTTGGGCATCTAATCAATGATACATCTATGAGAAATGGATTTAATGGGCTTATGTTTGAGTCTTTCACTCAGTACTTAATGTGATCTCCCAGTTGGTTGAATGAAGACAAAACACTTGAAAGAAATATCAGACAGACAGACACATAGGCAGGCATAAAGAAGGCATCATAAAGACATCAGAAATACATCATATCCTTATATAATATCCGTATTCTGGGGCAGCTGGTGGCCTAGTGGTTAAGGAATTGTCCGGCCAACCAGAAGGTCTTGGGTTTGTCCCAGGACTGCTAGTGGCACCACTAAGAAGGTACCCTTGAACCTCATTCACAATCTTTATAATTCAGAAATATCTGTCATTTTTATATGTTATTTCTCCCTTGTAACTCATCAAAACAAGCTGAGAAATTCTGCTGAAAATCATTCAGTCTATACCAGATTGATGTTTGTAAGTGGGCATTTTATTATGTCTTAAGTTTGAAAAGTTACTGTTGTGTATACTCTCTCAATTTCCTTGTTTCCTAACAAAACAGACAAAAAATCAGAAGTGTGGCCGCTGTTACTCAATGAAGTCAATGCAGAACATAAATCGAAAGCAAATGTAATTTACTGAATCACTTACTATGTAATTTAATTTCCAATGTCATAATGACATTATATAATATGTAATATATAAATATAAATAATCCTTCTAAAAGTTAGTACATGGTGCTTAGCGTCTTAAAGTTCTGGCAACAACTTTCATGGTCGATTCTAAGAAAGTTTTGCTAATTAAAATCTATAATTAAAAACCGTCTCGATCTGTAATCAAACGTTCTTTGGCCTTGACAATGTGTGTCCACAGAAAACTTTGTTCCCTCGGAAGTCTTTTGCTAGCAGCAGTAACATCAACTTCAATAACAGTGAGCAGTGCCAGCCCACCCCCCCCCCCCCCTCCTTTGAAGTGCGGCCACATCTCGGGCTGCGTGGATCCCACTTGTAGAGCGTCCTCTTGACTGTGTGATAATTGAGCTGGCTCTTCTCAGCCTGGCATATCGCTTCCCTGACCTTGCCTCCTCTCGGGAAGAACAGAGGAGCAGCGGGGCCATTGCTGAATATCTGAGAGCCTTAAGTGACATCCTCCGCCCCTCTTAATGACATTATTTTGTATGCAAGAGCAAAGAAGATCTAATAATTCATTGATTTTGATAGGATAAAGAGAATGAAGGGTCTAACAATGAACTTATCAACTTATATTCAGAGTGCATCGAAAGAGGAGATGTCTTCCTAGCAGAGTCTGCATCTTCCTAGCAGATTTAGCTTACCCCCTTACTTGATAGATACTAGCATGTTTTCATTTGAATTTCATTCCTTTTAGGTAATCGAGAAACTGTGCTTGTCTGAACTTGTTTTTGCAAACATTATTAAACAAAAAAATCCCTGTTTTTAAAGTGGTGTCATAGGGCTGCAAAGAGCACTCATGCCATTTAATTGTATGCAAAACGGTTTCATACATAACTCAAGCCCTCACAACATGGGCCCTCAGAGTCTCTAAGTGACTGCTTAGTCTACTTATAGTAAAAAGGGCCCTAGGGAGCCGGCTACAGCGGGGCAAACAGTACCTCCAGATTTGTATGTGAGGTTTTAACCCCTAGAGGGATCAGTCATCCTGGTGCAGCAGATAATGAGATGTATTTCTTAATATGCAGCAGAAAAACAGGACACGTTGTTATATGCTGGTGTAAGTGGGTCCTGAAAAATAAGAGAGTATGATTAAAGTCATCGTTGCTTACCATCTTATGCTGGGTAACTCAAACCTCCAGCTTATAACAGGATAGAATTCTGAAGCAGGACAAATGGTGTACATAAAGCTAAAAATTTTTTTTTTTTAATTTTAGTGTACATATGTCTCTGTAAATATGGCAATCCAGTGGTGGTTATTTTTGCAGATTTGTTGTTGACCTGTAGTATGATGTCTTCTGTCTCTGTCTATCTGGCAGAGATTTGCCTTCTAACCCGTGGGAGGCGCACAGCGAGCGTACGCGCAGACACCTACTGCCGCCTCTACTCACTGTCAGTAGACAACTTCAATGAAGTACTGGAGGAGTATCCCATGATGAGGAGAGCCTTTGAGACAGTGGCTATTGACAGACTTGACCGGATAGGTAAGGTGTCTTTCTGTCTGCCTGCCTATATGTCTGTCTGTCTCTCTCACTACCTACACAATATGGACAAAACTTTAATGACACTTCATTCTAATACATATGGAGTTGATCCCCCTTTTGCAGCCATAACAGCTTCCACTCTTCTTTCCACAATATTTTGGAGTTTCTGTGGGAATTTGTGCCTATTCACTCTGTAGAGCAATTATGGGTTCAGGCACTGATGTTGTACAAGAAGGCCTGGCTGGCAATCTCCATTCCAGTTCATTCCAAAGGTGTTGTGAGGTCAGGGCTCTGTGCGAGCCAGTCAGGTTTTTCCACACCAAACTCACCCAGCCATGTCTTTATGGAACTCTCTTTGTGCACTGGGGCACAGTCACATGGGTATAGAAAAGGTTCTTCCCCAAACTGTGTCCACAAAGTTGAAATCATGGGGTTGTCCAACATGCCATGGTATGTTAATACATTAAGGGTAAGCCCTTCTCTGAAAGTAAAGGGCCCAGCCAAAGCCCTGAAAAACAGGTGTGTCCCTATACATTTGTTCATATAGTTTACCTACCCACATGTCCACCCACTTACCAAACAACTGTCCATAAGGTTAGTCAAATGAATGCAAGAATCATTACTTTGGAGGTTATTTAACTTTATAAAGGTTCTTCAAACACTTCATTCAAATTAATGTAGACAAAGAATGTTTCTCAGTGTTGTGTAGAATCTCTTCTATTCTTGATAACCACCTTGATGGGTTTTTTTTTTCTTTCGTTATATCGATCTCAACTGCTTTCCATTGGATTTGTCACATATATCGTCTGGTCCACCAAGGTTCTCCTCCTCAAACCACAAAGAAGGAGTGTGGAATCTTGCACTGTGTGGAATCTGGAAATGGTGGTTCTTAATCCTGCCTTTGGCGACCCACCGTGTGGCACAGTTTGACTATTCCCTGCCCCAACCCACCAGATCCAGCTAATCTGGTTATGAGCTGGATCAGGTGCTTTAACCTGTGTGTTTGGGTATCAGTAGGTATCACATCTCCAGTGCAGAATTAAAAATGGCATTTGCTTACGCCAATCAGACGATTTTACATTTTTTCCTACTGCGCTGGAGTTACACCTCCATTGCCATTCATTTATTCCTACAATGGAAATCTGGTGGTATGTAAATATGTAATTTGCTAGGTCCCCGTGCCCTCCCTCCCCCATCTCTTCTCCTCATTTTCCAAGGTCAGTGTGTAGCTGATGTCACTCTCAGTCACATGACCACCTCAGCTGTTTACAGAGGGCCCTGAACGGCCGCTGTTGCCATGGCAGCCACATTCCATACATGATCCGTTCGGCTCGCAGATGAGTTGGGATTCCAGACACTGCAACAGCTCATCCTGTGATATGAGCCCTGCCTTTGGATATCTGGCATTAAAACGGAGTCTGCTGTGGGAGTGCTAGCAAGGCTGTGATAAAATTGGCTAAATAAATGAGTATGAAGATGACTCTGATGCTTTGAAATATACAGTCCACAACAAACATACCTTCATCACATGTGAAGCATGCATCATCATTTGCTACTAGAACATGCCACTAGTGGTTGGGTTTAGCTTGGACTGACAGGAAGGTGGAGGAACTGGATTCCCTGCAGTGTTATTTGTGAGCAGACTGGCAGATGACAGCGCACTGGGGAGATGGGTGAGATTGAGGGAGACCCTAAGGCTCTTGTCTGCAGGAGGTAGGTCATTACAGCTAGAGAATTGCTTTCTCTCAGCAGTGAAAGTGGTGGGTAGACTTAGGCCACATGCTCCCTCTCATGTTAGTATTTGCAGCACAATGACTCAGCAGAAAACAGAGAAAAAAGACTGCTCCCGCCACGCTGGGTGGGGCACCTGCTGCAGATCTGGCCACATAGGACCGAGTGATGTGTCAAGAACTGAAGAAAAGTTATATTTGCATTAATCTACTGGCTGTGAGTGAATGAACACATATATAAATACGTGAGCATCAAGGCCGAATTTGAATTGTGTTTGACTTATTTTAATATAGTTGCCAGTCTGTTAAGCCCCAATAAAAAGCAAAATAAATAATTTCTCCTGTAAGGGGATTTCTAATAATATGTTAACGAACTTTCCAAAATAGACATTTGATGCTGCTGCCATCTCCTATTTCCAATAAACTTCTGATCATATTCACAGTCAGTGACATATCTGGAACTTCCAAGATCATTAAGCCTTCCCTGAGCAATTGAATGCCCTGAGTGGTCACCCACTAATATGTGTACTATTTGAGTGCCCAGTCAAAGAAGGACTTAATGTGAATGTCCACTTCTCTCTCTTTCAGGCAAGAAGAACTCCATCCTGATGCACAAAGTCCAGCATGACCTGAACTCTGGAGTTTTCAACAACCGCGAGAATGAGTTGATTCAGGAGATTGTGAAGTACGATCGGGAGATGGTGAAACTAGTGGACCTGCAGAGGCCCCGGGCCATGTCAGCCTCTGCCTCCACCCAAGGGACTGTGTTCCCTTCCTCTGGTCAGCCTCCCACCAGTTCAGCCATTGCCACCCTCCAGCAGGCTGTGGCCATGAGCTTTTGCCCCCAGATGGCCAACCCTCTGACAAGCCACGGCACTCTCCAGTCCCCCCGCATGGTCCGTCGCTTCCAGGTGGTCCAGAGCCTGTCCAGTCCTGGGAGCCAGCAGACCCCTCCAGGCTCCCAGTTTTCTACTGGAGCTCTTGCCTCCGCCCTTGTGGGGACACCAATCCAGAGCCCCTTGGCCACAGCTGGCCGAACGTTCCAGTACAGCTCCAGCCCAGTGGGTGCCCCCTTCGGGTCCCAACTCTCACTGGTGCAGCAGCATATGCCCAGCCCCACGCATCGAGCAGTGAGCCCAAGGAGCACAATAACCCAGGACGCCCGAGCTCTGTCAGCCTCTCAGCCGTCCCTGCCCCATGAAGGGGTGCAGCCGGCTGCGCCCAGCCCACCCCAGTCCACCCGAGTATCTTCCACTTCCATTGGACCCCCTCAGAATCTCTCTGGACCTGCAGGCTTCCGGGCCGCCATTCCACCCAGAATGACACTTCCGCACCAGATGTCCGTGGGGGCTTTCCCACCCGTTTCCTTGCCCCAAATGAGGCCAAGCCTGGACTCGGGACTCCCCAAGAAGGATTCAGTAATCAGCCTTCCAGACACAGACCATCACGTCAGATCTAGATTATCTTCCAATTTGTGACCTTTTGACAAAGCTGGGGGAACACTCTCTGTGCTTTAGCGGAGTGTCTCTTCCTGCACCAAGTACATTTCTCCACTCCTTGTCACACCCTTGATCTTACTCTAAGAATGTATGCAGTGTGATTGGTGGCAAGGGGGATGACTAGACCTACCAGACTAGACAACTATTAACTACTAAAGTCTGTACTATTAAAGATTCAGATGTTATTGAGATGTTTCTGTTGTACTCACAAGCATCAATGTAGCCTCCTCCCACAGAGTTTGCCTCTCTTCATAATTGCTTTCTTTATTGTGGTTGTATTCACAAACATTGCAAAAAAACGCTCCCTATATTCTACTGTAGTCCAAATGATGCAATGTAGAGTGGAGAAAGGTGATGTGCTTCTGATCACAATGTGGAAGCCAAGTCTTCACAAAAGTGTTTTATGATGCAGCGTAAAGCAGAGGGGGAGGGATTGAGGGGGGGGCAGTAATTTGCTTCTGAAAACGAAGATGAAGCCGACTCCTTACAAAAGTGTTTCTGCTAATTTAATGAAGTGGTTAGAAGATATGATTCAGCAATATTAAAATTGCTATTGAAAACGGGGCGGGGTGGGAGTTTGACAGTATTTGACAGTTGATCGAGCTGGAAACTGTGGAGTCCCTTGGTGAACGTCCTTCTTAATATAAATATTTAACAGGACATATGAATGGGATCCATCCTAATGCACGCCTATGACTTTGTAGGGTGTGAGAAGAAGATGATTACTAAGACAGAAATGAGATCAGGCATGGGAATTAGATAAGTGTGTGATAGGTGTAATCATTACTACGCTTTACTAAGTCACGGCCAGGACTTACCTATGTTGTTTCCATGCCTTACTGAATCATGGCCATGCATTAGGATCCTGTTACCTTAGTAAGTTGTGACCATGCATTATTTTTAATAAGAATCGATGTCACCAGCGCAGCTCCATAGCAAGCAAACACTAACAGATATTTGTTTTTTCCTCCAGACCAAAGTTGGGGCAGAAATTGTTAGTGTAGTTACATGAAAAGATGAAAACAAATTATAATTTCATTGCCTTGATTTCCACTTAGAAGCCATATTTTTTCGTCCAGGCCTGTGTGTGTGTGTGCGTGTGTGTCTGTGTGTGTTTTTAATATTCAAACAATTATTCACCCATATTTATGACAAGGTTGGGTTTAGCTACAGTGGAAACAGCTGTAAGTGAAGAGGGGAATTGAAAGGGTTTGTGAAAACAGACAATACTGTAAATACATTTTTATCTCTTCTTATTGGTGGGTGTAACACTGAGTCAACACTTTTGCAGCGTTTGCTGCATCTAAATGCATTGCCATTCCACTTCACGTGTGGATATTCAGCAGGAATTAATGCAATTATTCACGCAGCCTAATTTTTGGATACGGTCACATACTTCCATGGTAATACAAACAGAACGTAGCAGCATCTACCCAGAGTTAACCCAGCATTAAACAGAGTTACATGGAATGCTAGGCACCAAATGCTCCAGGCTAGGCCTGTCCACTGCCGGACCATGGTGTTGTAGAAGGGTGAGGGAGGTTACATGAGCTGCTACTAGTGTACCTATTTCCTGTGATGCATTAAACAATGTTTTTTGTACTCATTCGCTATCTATGGTTTGGCTTCAGTGATTAACTGACTCTCCATAGCTGCCTAATGAGGTGACTCCTACTCCATGCAAGCCCTTATTGATCCTGTTGTGTTTCTTTTCAGCGCTTTTAAAGGCAGCTGAATATAACCTCCACTGTGGCCCCCCTCCCCTTGCTTTAGCGGCGTGTTGTCCACCCAGGCTCACCATCTGTAAGTGCACTGAAGGCCTATTACGTGTTACTTATTCGATGCATTGTGAAGAGGCTTCCAGTTTAAGGGTTATATAAGCCAGCTTTGACTTGGCCTTTGAAAGTGGCTTAAAATTGGAAAATGTGGCCTGGGAATATATATGGGAACTGATTTCAGATCATTTCTATACAATTGTGTGGGTTAATTTGATTTATCTGGTCCTGTAACAAACAATTAAATTCCCATTAGCTATTTTTTGCACAAAGGTTGAAACAATGTTCCTGGGAACTGCTTTAGGCTGTTAGGCCAGGCCCCTGAAAAACCAGGCCAAAAAACACTTCTTACTACTAATGCAGCAATTTCTGTTTCCCCAGGCCAACTCTCGTCTAGTGTTACACTTTGCCAAATTCAAACGTCTGAAGCAATAAAAATCTCCGTTTGTCGAAGGGAGGCAAGGAAAGTTGAATTGTTGTTGATTATTGTAAAGAAAATGTGCCACAAGTTTTGCTATGCATTCAGGCTGGGGACAATTTCTTATGTTCTGTAGTTTGATTTTGTCTTTGAATAAAGAGAGTAAGGGTTTGGTGAGTGCTGAACATTTTTGTCCTGATTTCAGTCTGTTACTATTTTCTTTAAAAAAAATCCGTTAAAATTCTGAATATTTAAAGCAAATCTGGTCTTCAAATATACCGCTGCTAAATATTTCATATCACACTTGGGATATAAAATAAAAATACTACTGTGCATATGTCTCTGTTGTTAGGAGAGTTCCTCGTAAGTCAAAGTCAAAGAGTCAAAGAGAGCTTAACTGACCTCGCTCTTTTAGGGTGGATAGGGTGGCCCTCCCTCTTTCCCATCACTCAGCAGTGTAACAGAATTAGCAGTTAGCGTTCTCCTCCTAGCGTGTTGAACGTAATATTGTGCTAACACTGTGCAAAAAGATGCAGTGATGCTTTCACTCCCCCAGTGCTGGGTGGTATCATGTAATTGGGGGAATATCTACATTGGGTAATAAAAACAAAAGACATCTGTCCTAATGTAAATTTTCTTGTCACTGTATGGTATGTGACGCTACAGAGGACACAGTAGTAACCATTTGTTTACAAATCCGTTTGTGTGAATCAATAGAAAATCGATGAAGGAATAGAGTCTGAACTTCAGGTAATCTATATATGGATCAAAGCAGTGAATCTAGATTTTTCTCATTAATGTAAACAACGCATTCTGTCCTTTATTTTAATAATGACTAAATCAACATAAATATCTCAAAAAGGTTTCCAATAAAATCTTTTGACATTAATTTACATTGAGATTTCAGAATGTTTTTTCCTGGAAACGATGTAAATTACATTAATATATTTTCATTAATATTTATGCCACCAAAAATTCATGTGAATTCCACAAGATCTCTGAAGATGAACTGGGCACCAAAACGTTAGCAGGAGAGCCTTTAAGTCCTGTAAGTCCAGAGTGTGAATTACCCCTCCATATTTGGGGGGACTGCCTTCATAACACTGCTAAGAAACCCCCCCAAACTGTTATTTTAGTCTTTCTGGGGGTTTCTGGGTCTTGATCAGGGGATACAGTACCTCCCAGTACCCCCTGTAATTCCATGGGTGGAGCCTCCATGGATCAGACTAATGTGCCCAACACATCTCACATGACTCTGTCATGTTCCTCAAACCATTCCTAAAGATAAGATTTGTTGTCCTTTTACTTTTGGTGGGTACTTACCACCGCATAGAGGAAACTCACCACAATCTAATCCAGTACATTTTTTTTTTTTTTGTTCTTGTCAAAGTCAGATCATTTTTTCCTGTTTTTCCTGCTTGCAACACCTCAACTTCAAGACCTAACTCTTCACTTGATGACTAATACACTCCACCCCATTGACACTGCAGTAAAATCATCCTTGTTATTCACTTCCCCTGTCAGTGATTTTAATGTTGTTGCTGCAGAGTGTTTGATTTCATGAGATCTATCAAACGCTCCACAGATCGACAGGAACGAATGCTTGTTTAGGTCGTTTCTGCTTATTCTGCCACCATGGCAAGTCAGACTGGATTAGTAATGAGATTAGTAATAATGAGTAACTGACATTAATAAACTCTTTCCTCCTTTTATTTCCGTATTCCTTTAAGAGCTGGAACGCAATTTGAATTAGACTCTTAAAATTGGTCTCAGTAGTCCTCGACAGAATGGGGTTTCCTGATAATTAAGACAAAACATTGTAAAACTCACTGGTGAATTCACTCGTATTGAACTATTCCGTTTTCATAACTGCTCTACTTAATGACACAGTTGCTGCACACTATCAAAGTTCTTTCTCTGACTCAATTTTTCAGTCAATATAGAAACAAGGCTGTCTATCGGACTGACATGCATTTGTACGTCAGTAATATTAGTCATAATGAAAGCTACTCAGTGAAACGTCTGCATAATTTACTCTAATTAAACCTCCTGGCCCTGGAAAGAATACATATGGCAGCTGGAAACATCCAATTTAAATAGTAAGTGCACTTCATAAAGTGGTTATGGGTGTGTGTTCTAAAACTGTTTTGCCTGCCTTTGCTGTCATGGTTGCTCCAGGACATCTTTTAACGCACAGCACAAGACTGCTGCTCCTACACTCTGTCCTTGACAGAGAATTACTTTTTTTCTTGTGAAGTCTTTGTAACAGCCCTGAATGCTATTAAAAGAACTTTTGAGGGGAGAGGAGAAATATTGTCCTAAGATGATCCGCTCCTATATGTTCAGGAGGCGACTGAGAGTCAGCATATTCAGCTTCAGCTCGCTCTTGATTTGGGAAGATGCGACATGGTGTATCTCAGTGAGGTCCTGAAGGACTTTTAGCCCTAAAGCCAATTGATGATAATTTGATGAAACTGCCTTGGTGGCTTTCTATCAGTAAAATTCCATATTGTCAAACGATAGACAACCCAATAAATAATCTGAATCAAAATATATTCAAAAGCTGCGATATGCATAGCATCTGAGAAAACATCTGCACAATACAAGCACTTCAATCATGATAGAGCTTTACAATGTAGCAATATATTTTCAAACCACACTATGAAGAGCGGTAATTTTTGAAGCATGGTGTAAAGGAGATGTATTATCGTGAAGAACCTTTTAATGTTTAAAAAACTCTTCTATACTATTTAAGGCTTCTCCTAGAAGCAAAAGACATTTTTAAGAGTGCTTCTTTTTCAAGGATCCTGGAGGTCTGAAATAAAAAGTGAGAGAAAGACAGACAGACAAACAGACAGAAAGAAAGAAATGACAGAAAGAAATGAAACAAACAAAGAAACAAACAAGTAAACGAAGTGGAGGCAAAAGCAAGGCCAGGGGCTGGTAGCCTAGTGGTTAGGGCATTCGCCCTGTGATTGGAAAGTCCAGGTTTGATTCCCAAGACCGCTAGGCACCTCTGAGGTACCCTGAGCAAGGTACTGTCCCCACACACTGCTCCCCGGGGGCCGTGTTCCTGGTTGCCCCCTGCTTCACTTGGTGAATGGGTGAAATGCAGAGGTTGAATTTTGTGCTGTGCTGTGGTGTGTTCACGTCTGACAAATGGTCACTTTCAGGTATCCTGTCACCAGCTATAGACCAGCAACTGGTAAGAAACACTTGAAGAAATTCTGTCATGTTCTTCAAACCATTCCTGAAGATAAGATTTGTTGTCCTTTCACTTTTGGTGGGTACTGACCACCGCATACAGGAAACTCACCACAATCTAATCCAGTATTTTTATTTATTTTTTTGGTTCTTGTCAAAGTCAGATCATTTTTTCCTCTGTTTTTCCTGCTTGCGTTAGTGTGAAGAACCTTTTAATGTTTAACAAACTCTTTTCTATACAATTTAAGGCTTCTCCTAAAGACATTTTTAAGAGTGCTTCTTTTTCAAGGATCCTGGAGGTCCAAAATAAAAAGTATAAATCTTAATATATAGAGAGAGAGAGAAAGAAAGAAAGAAATGACAGAAAGAAATAACAAAGAAAAGAAAGAAACAAAGAAAGAAACAAACGAAGTGGAGGCAAAAACAAGGCCAGGTTCCAGGTGTCCTGTCACCAGCTATGGACCAGCAACTGGTAAGACACACTTGTGTATGAAACATTAATTGTGTTTCACTCTTTTGGGTCTTATTAAAATCTGGAGTGCCTTCTGACTGGGTGCAAGCTCTCAGCTCCAGTGCTGAGTGTTGGTGACAATGAGACGCCCCAGGAGAATGCACCAGGCAGACAAGAGGTCAGCCCCAGGATAGACTGTGTGCGAGGGTCTCACAGCCTCTCCAGGCTGCCCCCCTGAAGGGTATCCCACTCAGCAAGCACTGTGCCTCTAGATAGCCGCTGATACCGTGTCCATTCACTAATCTCTTTCAATGGGGGGGACAAGACTCTGTATGGCAGCAGGGATGCTGTTCTTTTTTTCTGACAACTCTGACCACAAATTCCAATTAAACTATCTTCTTAGTCCAGGAACACTCTTCACACAAGTGCGCCGACACTGAGGCTTCGATCTACGTAAACACTTTTCATTTCAGTCATTTCATTCCTTCCATTCCAAAATGCGTCAACACAATTCCGGACGTAATGCAAGTGCATTCTGAGTGTTGGAGCGAGAGTTGCTATTGTGAGATCCAGGTCTGGCCAAGCCCTTCAACATATTAAAGGATCCATTTTGGCACTTTTCTGGAATTAAAAAAGGTTTTAAATACTCTCATAAAACTAGTGAATTCAAGAACATTTTAAATTATTATTCATATATTATCATTATTATTAATAATGATAACAATACTATATTAATAAAAACAACAATAATAAATAATGACAAAAAAGTAAATATAATAATTTCTTTAGCTCCCAGTTGCCGGAGTGCTCTTGTGAGCAGCCTTTGTGGCCAGTTGCCAGTGGTCTGCTTTGTTCTTGCCATAGTAGCTCCAGACCAATAAATAACACAATAAAATAACAAGATAAGAAATAAGGTATATCAGACTACTGCATGTCCAAAAAAAAAAAAATCAAAAAAAAAAAAAAAAACTGAGCTCGATGAACAAGAGCTCATTAGCTGCTCAGGAGGCCATTTTAGTGGTCCTGGGATCCACTGCCCTGCTCAGCTCCTGAGCTAGCATGCCTGAGTGACCATTAGAATTTTATTTTTTCCCTCAATTACAGGAAATTTTTCTCAAATTGGCATTTGTCTCTATCCCTGAACAGCACAGGCCAGGATAACAGAGCTCTGGCTTCTCCATTGTCATGCTGTTACTCCTTGCTCCTGTTTTACTGGGATTGACTTATTTCCCCAGTGTATGGCCCAGTGTGAGTCAGAACGGATCTATATGTTTGGTGGTTGAGGCTCTAAACTAAAACTGCATAATGAAGAGCAGTGAGATCAGCAACTCTGAGATTCAGTGCAGAGGAAACAGGCGCCAAGATGCGACACGAATCGTGAGCCACGTTTTTGAGTAGTGTGAGCGCTGTTGTGCACCGATGATTTTGACTGTTTTTCATGCATGACATAGAGCCATAACTGAGTGTGTGCAAATAAGGAGTATTCTGCATTTTAACAAGAGAAATACAGAGAGACAAATAGCCAAGAACGATCTCCACAGAGTAAAAAAAACCCAGACTTTAATAAACACTGTGCCAGCGTTGCACATTTCAGCAAGACCGAACCTATGCTCAAAAATATATTACACTTCTTTCTGCCAAGAACGGCAAAGTTTACAAAATGGATTTTAATTCAATTAAGTGCCATTTTGAGTGTCTATTAGATGAAGAAAACCAGTGTCTAGAACATTCAGAAATGGGTCAGCGATGCGCTTTCCTGCCCAATTCTATTCCATGCCTGGATTGAAGAGTGAGGGCAGCAGATTGTGGGAAAAGGAGGTGAATGAGGCCCGAGTGCAAATGGTAGAGGACGCCTTTCAGTAATCTTTTGAGAGTGGAAGCATCAAGATTGATGAGAGGCCGGCCCATGTGCTCAATCAGCCTGCCGTGAGTCCTCAGCAGCGGAGGAGTGGATCAGAGTCCTGCTGAGAACGTACAGGACTCCTGTCCTACACCAGGAGTCCACACACACACGCACACACACACGCACACAGTACTGTGCAAAAGTCATGGGGAACCCAAGACAGCTCTTTTAATCACCTTGTCTGAGCAGTATGCTTGATTTTGCTAATAAACACACACACACACACACACACACACATATATATGTGGTATATATGTGGTGGTGAATTAGCTACATAAATGTTGAACTGTCTAAATCGATATTTATTGATTACGATTTAATTACTTAAACTATTTTGAAATGAAGAAAGTATTCCACAGTTGTGTCATTATATTGCACTGCTTAATAAGAAGAAAAGACTCAAAACAGTAAATATTATTTTTTTTCCTCAAAAAAGTAAATATGTTGTAAGCTTGATGCAGCTCCAGCCTGATTTAAGGCCCAAATACAGAAACAATCTGATAGGACCTTTTGGCCAATGGTTGGTTTACATTTGCCTGTTTTTAAGCTGAAGCTCACATCGCTTGGGATTTAAACTATTCAAAATAAACCAAAGGCAAACATGGTAATAGCCTTAGACAAAAATTGAATAAAGTGCTATGTTAAAAGAAAGAGAGTCCTTTCTGTTTAGCACAATGAATCGTTTAAATTTTTTGTTTAAACAATACAGTGAGTGATTTTACCCCACTCAAATTAAGCTTCAAAATAAAGTAGAAACAGATTGGCCAAAATAACACATTTACTGATTGCTAGAAAATCTATATCCCTACTATTTTCTGTACTAATGTTTAATCTATTCAAATACTTCAGGGTAAGTGATGACTTTCTGCCAAGATGAATGGCTTTAAATAAAACTTTCTGTGGAACTGAGACATTGGCACAGGTTATCCACACTGTCGCTACGAGGATATTGCTGGGCTGTCTTTACGATGAAGGGACCACCCACGCACATTTGCTCAGACACACCATCCGGAAAACATAACCCCACATGCACTTCACCAAGTCAACATTTACACGCACACACAGGGCGCTAACGTACCCGCACCCTGGCTGACTCAGCCTCTCCCCCACATACACACATAGAATTGTGCTAGCATATGTAGATGCCATAACAGTAGCAGCAGCGTTAGAAACAGATGGTTTCTGTTCGTCTGTGTGTTCAGTCGGACGAGCCATTTGACAGAGACAGTCTTCTTCTCCAGCATGGAGGTGCACCAGTGGAGCAAATCCTCTGTATACTTCGGCTCAGTCTTTGGAGGCCCGTCAGACACTTCAGCTGAAGAAATAGGTGGATTCCTTCACCTTCTGCAGATCAAAATCACCTGTCAGGAAGAGATACGATACAGCAACATTACCCCTACATGTGATACTTTGTATCTTTGACATTTCACACCAACATATTCACAGGAAAACCGCTGAGATACTGAGAAAACCGCTTGGCAAAATGGGCAGGGGATTTAAATGAAACGAGGATTTTCACTGGAAACTGTCAGCACGCTTCATATTACAGAATTAGAAACAACAGATTTGTAGCCAGTCAGCACTTCTTACTACTGAACAAATTGACCTCCACAACCAGAACCCAATAGATGATACGGAGGCCTTACTGGAGTTCTTAAGATCAATATAGTTCTACTCTCCAATAAATCTAGCTCCCATGGAAAAGACAGGATTCGAATAATGTGCTTTTCACACAGAGATTGACTTTTAAATAATGAAAATGTAATAAATAACCCTCATCAGGAACCCTTTGGCTCTTGTTCTATCGGTTAGTGCCACTTGGCTACTTTTAGGCTCCAACATCAATAGCTGGAACTTATACGTTTATAGGCTACCTTTATCATCTCTCTCCATCATTCAGTATTAATTACAGTCTCTTTAAATAATCTCATAACATTAGCTGGAATATCTATAGGGACTACTTATAAGAATTATATTACTCAATTTCTGAATATTGGTGTATTTGATCATATTTCATCGTCTTGTATTTTCTGACAGCATTAAGCTGCTCCTCGTCGTGCCTTAACTGCGGAGGAATCACTTTATGGCTCACTGCTGTAATAACTCCTCCTACAAGGCGAATGACTGTCACGAAGGCCACATTTTCCAGTCTGAGGCATGACCTTAGGAGCAGTAGACTGCTTTAATGCGACACCCAAAACATATAACACACTCCATTAAAACAGAAAAACTGCTCACCATCGGTTCATTAGACAAAGACAAATGCATTCAGATTAACTATTGAAGCTTCAACAAAATATGTTGGAACAGTAAGGAGCTTCTGCTCACACATCAAGGTGCCTGCTGTCACCTGGCTCTGATAAACAAAGGGATGGACAACAGCCTCATCAAACACACGCCCACACTTGCATATACACACATATGCTACTTCCAGCTGTCCCCTCTGGGAGCCAATTTCATTAATAGCAATAACAGGGAGTGGATGGGGGGTGGGGCTGTTTGAATACACAGAGTGCCCTTTCTTTGGGGATATCAAACACCAGTAGACTCAGTATTGGACAAAAAGCCGCCTCTACCATCCAGTGAACAAAAATCGGCAGTTTAGTGAAAGTGTGTGAGCAGCGTACATTAAACATGTCACATGATCAAAACATCAGGACTTATGACATGTGCATAGACACGTGCACACATGCCATAAGGCCAAAGGTGAAAACATGACAGTGTTGAAGCATGACACCTCACAGGTTCTCGTTACATAAGCAGATTAACCATTTAACGTAATTGTCGATACGTAATGCAATTTGTGTCTCAGAGGAAATGAACCTCCACAGATGCAGCCCGGCGTATAACCATTATTAGCGATTATATAAGACCACAAAGCTGCCCTAAAACTGATGAGCTGTCCATCAAGCAGGGGAGGAGAGGTGAGCTGTCAGTCAAAGGCAGCACAAACGCCACTCACCTGTCTCCGGAACCTTCGCCAGCAGCTGCATCATCTTCCAATGGTCCACAAACTTCTTGTTCTTGGTTTCGACCCTGGAAGCAGATGAAGCCGAGATAATTGTGTGGTTAGAGGGGCGTGTTCCAGTGAGAGGGCTTCACAGTGCATTAGCCAGGAGAAAGGGAAAGAGATTCACATCCCCGGGCCCTCCTCGAAGAGGTCGGAGAGCAGATGAGACAAGACAGGCAGCCTGGCCTTGAGTTTCCAATTAGAAACTAGATGATTACCCTTGTTCAAGCTTGTTCAAGACACAATGAAACAAGAATTGGTAGGAGGCCTCATTTGTATACCGTATATAGTGGCAAAGGCTAATCCCACAGTAATAATTAACAAGCAGTATTATGCAGCTTGACTTTCAATGCACTGTGACCAAGTGTCTGATTAGACAACAGAGTATCCTTAGAATGCAACAGAGTATCCTTATAACTTATACTCTGAAGAATATATGTTGTGTTGAACTTTAAACAGCTGAAGGCACCAACGAAGGGACTTCATAAAACAGTAACAACATTGTAAGTGGTTCATAAATCCTATAGGGACATTTATGAACACTTGTGTCAATAACTGTAGGGATAACTGCCCTTGGATGTCTGCACAGACTGTAGTAATGACAATTCAATTTATAAAGTCCCTAAGCAGGGCCTTCACACTAAAATTTAAGGAGGACAGCTGCAGCCAGACAGCATTTGTAAGGGGACACTTTCTTGTGGACTTTATTGAACTAGTACAAGGTTAAATTGTTGAGCTGATATCTGAGGTTACAAACCAGTCATTTATATTCAGAACAAATACATGTAACTATTGTGAACTATTGAAACTATTATAACAGTGATAGTTATAAAAGCACCAGAGACTCCACCTTGGAGGGGTGTGTGTGTGTGTGTGAGAGAGAGATGTGACTTACACTGGTCCAGGGTAGTACTTCTGTAGCAGGAATTTTGACAGATTCTGTAAGATGGGCTGACTGTGCAAGGCCACAAACTGCTCACGACACACCTGAGGAAAAGACAAGAGGTACATGAAGGTGCATGATACTGTACGGAATTAGAACAACCTCTCTGTGTCCCCAACATAACCAAAAGGTTACAGGAGAAAAGGTGCCGAAGATATCAGATCTCATTCAGAAGGATCGATCCTCAGTCTGTGAGCATTAGGAGCAGACCCCATTCAGTCAGTATTCAAGCTTCATTTGTGTGCCGAGATGATAAGCAGCTGTTTTGGACACTGGCCCTTGCTCGCCGATCCTCAAGCCCTTCCCTGCTATCCCTCTTAAACACTGTTGTCGTACACTTGCTCCTTTCATTTACATTTAAAAAGGTGTCATTGAGCACAAACCGCATCTGGGGAATACTCACACAACCCAAAATGAGGGAGAAAAGAGACGGGGAGAATGAGCTGCCTTGTTCAGCCAGACAAGGCGTTATACAGGCATAAAATGAGTCATCGAGTTTCCGTCCTCCTCAGAGGCAATTTAATGCATGCCTGAAGACACATAAATTACCCGCAGACAGGTTACAGAAGCGTTCAGCAGAGAGTGTCCGGGTGTCGGCCAAGCACACTATACGTCTGCCTCCTCCATACAGTTCAATTGTCTGTTTAATGAGGAATGAACTCTCAGATTTAGCCAAATAAACCAGGCATTGTGAGATAATTGATTCAATCGCAGTTCAGAATCGAGGGTCCCTGGAGGTTCATGTAGAAACATTCGCAAATTAGTGGAACGTGGAGTTCTGTACGGTTTAACCTGCAGCTTATTTTTATATCTCAGCCGGTTTGATGGGAATAATATAGCGACCCAGGGCACGCAGAAACTACTTCCAACTGCGGTCAGCTGCTGTAGAACATATGGTGCAGTCGCCAGGGTAACAGATGCGCGGTGAGACTGAGATGGTTGGACATGCAGGGTGCCTGAGCGGGGCCAGAAGGGCCTCAGGCTCCCGAGGAACACGGGGCAGCGCATTGGAAACAGACGCACCTTATTCATGGTGTCTACTGTGAGAGCGTGGGTCCAGTAGCAGTCATGGACGGACACGAATGTGAGGCCAGCCCTGAAAACACAGGAGATAAACAAGTAGAAAATGAAACTTTATAGCAGAGGGGGAAAAAACTTCTTAAGTCAAAGAAAATAACAATATTTTTAACAATATTTAAGTAATTTAGAACATTTTCTATTGGTCTATTTGTTATAGAACTTCTAAACAGTGTAACTGGCAGCTAGCATAATGTATGAAATAATATCCATTTGCATTAAGAGAACAAAACAAAACAAAGATATTTCTTTATTTAGAAAAATATATATATTCAGCCATGGAGAAAATAAGCGGCTGTGTGTGTGTAAAGTGCACAGGTTGCTATTCTTTTATGAATTATATATAAAAATATTAGAGGTGGGCATAGATTAATGTTTTTAACGCCGTTAATCTCATCGGATTCTTGGCGTTAACGGTGTTAACACCCCCCCCGACAGAGACCGAGACAAGTTTAAAACGTGCGTGAACCGGACAACTCACTGAAACATCAAGATGAAATTCATCATAGCTTGCATAGTATAGACACAGCTCCCTCTCGCGATAAATATATATATATATGTATATATGCGCTTAGATTAGAGACCACTGCAAAAATCTTATGAGAGAGATGGTGTAGTGTTTATAGAACTTGAATAGTTCAATGAAAACAAATCCCTCATTCACTCTTAAACAAAATAGCAAAATGGCACTTCTAGTCATGCTTTACCATCCAAATGGTCACATTGTGAGAGGAGAGTGTTGATATACTTTTCCTCATTAAATAAGATGTGATTCAGCTGACCACTAATCCCTCATAAAACAGAATGTGGTGCTTATAATGTATAATCACAATGCTCATCAAAGTAGTACTAGGCTCCCAGAGGGTTAGGTAGTGTGAGAACAGTGGTGAGTAAAGGACAGTCACCTGTAGCAGTAGAGTGACGTCAGCATCATGTGGGTGGAGTCCAGAGAGTGGATGAAGTTTGGAGGGAAGGCATTTTTCTGCTTCACAGTGTCTGGCCTCCTGCAAGAGATAAAACATACGGGTGTCGAGTGTCTGTTTATGTCTATTCGTTGTATATTTTTTAAACAATATAAAAGGACAACCAGCAACTTTTTATTTTGCACACACATGACAAAAAAGAGACACCAACATACACACACAACACTAATTAAGGTCAAACCTACACCTGTAGCACCAGAGCCCATACATCTTACTGCAGGTAGGTCAGGCACACCTAACCAGGATGGATGCACATGTTTACAGAGCACAGAGACTAATGCGACTACTTATTATGGTACAGGGTGGGATGGCATTACATTACTTTGTCCCATATTGCATCTGTATTCATCTCTTTCAGAAACACCCAGGTTAAAGTAGCAGTTCTCCTCTCAAGGTCTCTCCATGTACAGGCCAGCCTGGAGAGGCCAATTTGTGCATTCAAGCCCATACTAATCTTACTAATTTATAAAACTGTAAAAAACAAACAAAAAAACAAAGAATGTCTATCAATAAGTGGCTTTGTGGCTGACCATGCTGATGAGTGATGATTCAGGGGTGCTAACGAGCCCCTCTGGCAAAACTGTGGCAGGTATGATTTACAATATTAGTCCCCATTGGCTTAAAGTGCATACAGAGGCAGCTGTATGCCTTCAACACATTTCTTCAGAGTGTTTGCCAAACTCTCCTTAGGGCCACTTTAATGGCCATTGAATAAAAGACTTAATAGCATGGCCCTACTCTCCACACTTTGGCCACAAATGTAGAAGTCAGCTGCACTCCCCCCGTGGGGCCCTGCAGGCTTCCATTTGCGCCAACCTCGCACGCTCCACTCCACAGTTCATAATGAAGTGAAGCTTAGGGCTCGCAGTGGAAAACCCCACTGAGGAAATCGAAGAGTGTTCGAGGATTCTGTCAAAGGGAATTACTGGGCTGTGCTTTTACAGGCTTCATAACACAGTTTGGGAATTCCACAGCAAACACGGTCTCAGTAAGTGCATCCGTGTATTTCTGTTATTTACTGTCAACAGCCTTTTAGTCACATTTTGCATCTACAATGTTAAACTGATCAGCTGTTAGGCTGTGCACAGTGGAGACATGGTGGTAGAGAGGCTGTTTTCAAGCTCATGGGGGATTCTATTTTCCAAAACTCCGACGGCGCTTGAGCGAGGGCAAATCCTCGGGGCACCAGAGAGCCACTGTCACCCTCTTAATCTCATCATTAATTCAATTCTCAACACTAATGAGCCTCTATTCTGACACTTGAGGGACGTGCAAGAGCCTTTAATGGCTGCCCATGGTTAAGGCTGGTCCATGTGTGAAAGAGGTATATTCTCTTAGCGGAGTAGTGGCCACGGTTAAGTAACTCTTAAACTGGTGCTTCATAGATGAGTCAGATCTGACAAAGAATAATAAAAACATGAAGCACATTAGTGATACAAAAAATGGAATATTCTTGGTCGAAACTAAAATTCAGGACACAATGAGCCCAAACAAGAAATGTGTTTTCTACAAATGAATGTCAGTATGCAGTGTGTGGTATGTGAAATAAAATGAAACCTCTTCGACCTCCCATAAGGTTGTCAGTCCAGTTTGTTGTGGTATATTGGAAATGAATGTAATATTTTGTATTAAAACTTGGCAATTTGCTGTTTGCAAATGTCTTCTTGCTTTGTGGCTGCAGGGACCAGCACATGAAGGCAAAATAAACACTATTTTTTTTAACACTAATTCTCATATCTAATCTTGTAATTTTTTAACTATTTGTTTGTGCTTTAATAGTACATGACCAGGAAACCAAGCCTAAACTGAACTTAGGAGGAATTCTGTCACTCATTTGATCTGCCTTTGAAGTTCTAACTTTGTTTCTTTCTGGCCTTTGCTGATACAGGGTGGAAAGTCACAGATGGCCGTCAGTCTAGGCCCCTCTGTGTGTGAGGCAGTCTCAGAAAGGGGTCTCCCTATCTCCAGCCCAGCTCCCGTTAATGTGATTCCTGTCTTAGCCGCCTCAGCGATGGCTGCTGTCTATCGGAGGCAGTGACAGGTGGATATCGGCTTACCATCTTAAGTGGTTTTTAATCAAGACTGCATGGTGACAATAGGAGAACGACAGGTCAGATGGTTAGAAAGCTGCAGATGTTCCAAAGGAGAGCAGAACTAGACTGATTGGAAAAGAGCTCAGCCAACTAAAACTTTATGGCTTATTCAGTCCAAACACACTCTGAGGGGAACTGGTCCTCAGTGTTACAATTTAAATAGAATTAAACAGCCAAAATGTGACTTTGCCACATAAAATCATCTTAAATCAAGGCGCTTGGGATTAATAAACTTCCTTCTAGACGTTTTCACTTATTTCAAGGAGATTTATAGAATAAAATGTGTTCTAGCAACACATGAGGCTGGTTGTTTTAATAGATTTCAGTCAATAACATTACTTATATCAATTATTTCTAATTACAAACATATAAACAAAGCTTTCATTTGCAGAGACAATTCAGTGCAGTGTAAAGTGTGAGCGCAGTGTAAAGTGTGAGTGCAGTGTAAAGTGTGAGCGCAGTGTGAGCGCAGTGTGAGTGCAGTGTAAAGTGTCAGTGTAGTGTAAAGTGTCAAAATGAACATCTTCATCCTTAATGAACCCTAGCCTCCTCACAACAACTGCATGTGCGGAAAAAAATTAAACACAGATTTGAAATCAGCATGAAAAACACAAAAAAAAAAAACCCCTACATAATCCTATCTCTGATGATTTTGACCTTTTGACCTGTGTTACCAGATCAAACGTGTGCTAATGTGCGTTATTGTCCATTCTGGGTAGTCCTCTATTGGGTAAATGACACACATGATATTCAGCAGTGACATTTCAGCATAAAATGCCATCCTCCTATAGCTGAGGGGCAGCGTGCCTCCTAAATGCCCTCTGCAGGTCCTTCATATGTGTTAATGAACAAAGACTAGATGCTTCTCTCTCTCTCTCATTCGCTTGAAAAAGGCACTTACTCATGGGCATCATGGCTTATCTGGAGATTCAGGAGCTGGATGTTGCTCTTTACCTGTAGAAAAAAAATAAAAGAAGACATAAGGGCGAGTAAGGAATTAATGAACCAAACTGACCAAAAAACCAAACAAAAATCAATCAAGCATCAGACCTAACCACTGGCAAACTGCTCCCACCCCTATCCAAAAGAACACAACTGTATACAGTAATCCCCCAGATTTACGTGGATCAGGACTCGCAGATCCAGTCACACGTGGATTTTTTATCTCCACAACGGCGCCAGACCTGCAAATATTCTCCACATTTTTTGTGGCAATATTTTTAACGCATTTCACTTCTAAATTAAGAACATTTTACTTATTTTGTAAGATAAATAGCAGGGATGCACTGAAATGATATTTTTTTTGGGGCAAAAACCAAAAATGAGGAAACACTCGGCCAAAAATTAAACAAAAACACAAAGAAATTATTATTAAATGAATATATCTTTTACAAAACTATGAAACTATTTATTTAGCATTCAAACAATGCACAATATAAAATAAATAATAATAATCATTTGAAAAAATAAAATATTTCACTTGGCCCCACTCAGAGCCTAAAAGCAAGAAAGTTGAAATATAATACATTTAAATAAGTGCATTTTAATATAATTCTAATATGAAGTTTATGTGCAACACAGTGCGTTCAGAACAAGTGCTTTAAAACTGCTGAAAGATAAACAGCATTCTCTGTAGGCCTTTAACAAAATGGTGTATTCTTTATTTTGGACGGAGTGGGTGTGCTGGAAGGGTCTCGCCTCTTCCGAGCTCGATTGGGATGTTTTGATTTTATATGATAAATTAATCCCGATGTTGAGAAAGTCTTTGTGGACGCACCCCCACTGGTAATGTTGGCATTACGCGCTTTACAAACTGATTTCCGCGTGTCTTTCTAAGATACATCGAAAAATAAACCCAGTAGTTTTATTACTGTACTGTAAATTAAAATGGGCAGTGGTTAGGGCACTCGCCTTGCGACCAGAAAGTCCGGGTTTGATTCCCAAGACCGCTAGGCACCTCTGAGGTACCCTGAGCAAGGTACCGTCCCCA
>JBBPDC010000038.1:9916426-9932010 GCA_037974485.1 Hemigrammopetersius urotaenia
ACATTTAGACTGATTTGTGAACAATGTTTGAGAGAAATGGTAATATTGTGTATCTGGAATGAATTTTAGATCTTTAAATCCATCTCATGAAAAATCGGAGCAGAAACAAAGGTGTTGCGTTTATATTTTTGTTGAGTGTATATATATAACAGGGGTGTCAAATTAACGTGTTAATTTCAATCAATGAATTACAGAAACAATTACAGAATTTATGCTGATTAATCGCACTACCCGGGCCCGTTTAGTGCCCAGGCTTGAGATGCCTTGTATATAACCGTTATATCATATCAGCTGTTACGGTCTTTGTCCCTTAGCCTAAATAGTACTGCTGCTGAGTCCATGAGTGTAAAACGAGTAATCCAGCTCATTCAGAAGAGGAATAAAGAAGCATCAGAAGCTCAATTTATGTGAGATATATTGGTGTACCTGGATCTCCCTCGTGCCTTTGAACATCTCCTTCAAGCTGCTGAAGACCTGATGCACCAAGTAGTGGGAGGCATCCCATATGTGTTCCTGCAGTCAGAAAACAACAGAACTGAGGGCAAGAAAATGTTGCCATTTTAAGATAAGTTTAGAAAACAGCTATAGTTTTCAAAATAAGTTTTGCAAATGTACACAGTTTTTTAATCTTACTTCATCAGGTACATCTAATGTCCAATGTATGTTTTTAGCATAAGAAGTGATGGAAGATTATGATCATCTATTAGGACAAATCAACACCAATTGACATCATGCTAACCACATTTGGCTTGGTTTCTTGAGCTGTATAACATTTAAAATACTGTTATCTATCACAAACATGCTGCAAAAACAGTAATAGGAGCCATTTCGAAGTATGAATTTCTGTTATTCTGATATTTTTGCCAACGTATGTCACAATATATATCTGACATAACTGGAATGGACAAAACAGTATTCAACCTCCAATTAAACAGGACTAATGTAATACATCCACTCCAACAAAATCAAATTCAACAGGACTAATGTAATAAAACATGCAGTAAATGACGGTGTTGAAAATATGTTTGGGAAAATTTACTTTTTGCTCATGATAATATTGGAAATGAGTATGGATTTGGAAGGAGTAGGTTTAGTGAAACTTGTGATTGTGAGTGCTGGGTTTGCAGCAGGGATTCAGGTGTCACTTTTCCTCCGAGGCCCCTGGTAAGCTCTGCTGTCCCAGGGGGCACATTAGCACCAAAACGACCTGCGCCGCTGAACAAACCTGCTGAGCAAGCAGGCTGGTTCCCTCATATACACAGTAATAACCATACTCTGTAATCACACACACCTTTCTCGCTGACTCTCTAAAGGTGATAATTACATGCTATTTCACTGCTGATCTAGAGTCATTTGTTTGTTTGTCCACACAAGAAAACTAATGGAGGAGGAGGAACTGAGGTAGAGATTCATTCAATTGTTTATGGATCTCTCTCTCACACACACACACACACACACAGACACACACACATACATACACATACACCCTTACAACATTGCCAAAAGCAAACTCAAAAAGAAAACAGACAGGAAAAACATCAGCCTCATGAACTACAGATACCTTAATGTTGAGAAAAATCAAAGAAAACTGTGATACTCAGAACTAAAAAAAAATAAAAGGTTTGCGTTAGCATGAGGGAGTGTCAGGCAAGACGACTGTGAAAATATCTACAAAACCCTGCAAAACTACAGGGAGATCAGCACAAATGTCTTTATCTACATCAGTAGGGGTTGACATAAGTGGTACGCATGTAGGTACTCATTAGAGTACTACAGCAAAAAAAAAAAAAAGTATGTCAACCCCTGTATATCAGCTTATATTTCATGTAACCTTCCAAGAGATCAGAAATTGGAGAGACCTGAAACCATAGGAAAACGACCTGAAACCATTTGAGATGTCTTTGGTCTGTTTGTGATTGCTCTCTTTCAGCTTCTACCCTCAAACTTCCACTGAGGTTTTAGTAAAGGGACAAGAATGATCACTGCGAATGCTTGATTCTGTGGTTAGTGCACCTTTATGTATGGATTCGGAGGATTTCTTTTGGTCACTGCTCTGCCTAAAATCTAAAATTTGATCGAGTTCATGTTTCTATGTATCCTATCAAGGGCCTCTGGAATCAAAGGATACCTCATCATCATCACAGATCCACCACCATACTTCACTGTGGATTCGATTTCTTTCTCATCTGATTATGGCATCTATTTCCTACCCATATTCCAGCGATGTATAGTGAATTTTTGCTGCTCTTTTTTTTTTCAGGTATTGCCTGTTGGCATGAAAATGAAACCCATTTATGTAAATAACTCCACTTCAATTTTGTATCACAAACCATCACTCTTACTCTTTCAGGCAGGTTCATCTCAGCTCCAGCAGTCTCAGATTACTTAGGTGTAACCTTCATAGTGGAAAAGGGTGAAGCTATGCCTGATTTATGGTGGCCAGCAACCTTTAGTCTCACTTCATTTGTGTATTCTCCAACCTTCACATATTGATGGATAACTGGGGTTTTTTTTACTTTCACTGGAAGGTTAGATTTCCTAAACCCTGAGCCTCTTTCTCTTTTCAACATTGCCTGTTAAAAGTTTGGGGACACATTGTGTTTGAATTTTGAATTTTCATTCTTTTTCAATTGAGTTAAAAATCCAAATGCATACAAAATATGCTTATTTGCATATTGACAGGTTAGGTATTTAAAAATGCTTGATGTATAAGGTGTGTGGTCTTTGGATAAAGTTGGATCTTGACCTCTGAGCCATTTGCTTGATCCACACCTTTTTTCTGACAATTATACAACTATCCATTTCTTGCTTACCTTGGGGAAGTCATCGATCTCCTTAAGGCGCTTTTCGATCTGCAGCCTTCCTCCGTACCGCGTGACGCCGTACACCACAGTCATCACAGTCTGCTTCACCACTTTCCTGTTGATGAAGCCCTCCAGCACCTTTGCAATCTTAAGGCCATTGGCTGCATCCCGCGCACGGAACTCCTCCACCTGCACAAAACATGGCCCTCAACGCTCAATGGGGGGCCCTACTCAAGCAACAGCTTCATGCGAAGCAAACGCCTATTGATAATCAATTACAGGATGCCCTCTCCGTCCTCTTTCATGCTCCAGAGGCAGTGCACTCATCCTTAGTGCGAATCAATGGCATGAGTATGGTCTGAAAACACTTGAGAGAACTTCACCAACAGATAAGTAAGCTAACTTATCCTGCTCCAACTTTAAAACGGAATCTGAACAGAGTAAAGAAAATTTGGATACAGTGTTACTGCAAAGTCACACCATCCTAAATTGCAGATCTGCCAAAGTCCCAAAATGAGTTAGCATATAGTTCAAGCCTTGACTCAGCCCTTTTCCCATAAAGATCAGTTTGTAAATTCTTCTCGCAAGAATAGGACAAGGTTTTATTTAGCCACCGCACACTTTTACAGATTTACATTTACATTTACATTTACATTTAGCAGACGCTTTTATCCAAAGCGACTTCCATTCCGTAACTACAGGGGACAGTCTCCCTGGAGCAACTTGGGGTTAAGGGTCTTGCTCAGGGACCCAGTGGTGGTATGCTGGAGGTAGGATCTCGGCCTAAGTGAAATCAATAGACAGGGCTTCTCGGAATAGACAAAGCTTAAGCCTCTGTATCCCCTCCTCATGACACAGAAGGGCTCAGTGATGCTGCAAAGCTGCAAAAGTGAGTGTTCACTGCATAGCCTTTATCCCTGGAGTTAGCAGAAGTGATAAAAGAAAATCAGGGAGGCTGGAAGAGCACCAGGGGGCAGAAAGCAACTCTGGCGCCCTCTGATGGCCCATGCCCACTGACCTGTTGGGCTACACCGCTGTAGACATCCTGGGGTTCTTCACAGGGCATTAGGTTCACTGAAGTGGCTCCAATCACATCACGGCCCAGGGCAGCATAGTGCTGGAGGCCATTGCAAGAGCCATCCTGAGACAGATAGAGAGAGAGAAAGAAGGGAATACAAACAGAAGGTGATTAAAAATCTCATATACTGTAACTGTAACTACTAAACAATGATGTACCTAAAGGGATTTATTGTTAGACTGTTATTAAAGGTTCACTTTTGCAAAAACAAGCGAATCTGTGACCGGAATTGGACTGAAAAGAAATACAAAAAGAAAAAGAAAAATCAATTAACTACACCCAAGTGGAGCTGCAACTTTCATGTCATGGAGCAGATGGACACGGGAACGGAAAGCAAAGGAACAACACTATCAAATTTTAATGGGGTGTGAAATGTCTATTAAAGTGACACAAAGTGTGGAAAGTGTGGTAAAGACAAGGGCAGGTGTTGTGTTTACTCCTGCAACAAAACCTTGAGTCACAGTGTCTCTCTTCCTCTATCTTTTTGTATATAGCCCTTGTAGTGTGTGGTGGGGACAATACCTTGGTCAAGCAGTTGGGATTTGAACCCACAACTATCTGTTTGCAGGGTGAATGCCCTAAACACTAGACCAGCAGCTGCCCCGTAATTAAACAAACAAAAAAACATGCAGACATTCAGCACCTGATGGACAGGGAAATAGGAGACGAACTCTGTGTGATCAGGTGATCTGGAGGCATTGGCAATTTCCATACAGCAGGCCAGAGTCTGCCAAGGCTCATCAGCATTCATCCACCACTTCCTTCCCTGAAACACAATGCAAGACAGTTTGAAATTGCCAGACACGCATTTGTATCACAGCATATACTGCAGAAAAATCCAGAATGTGCTGCATTCCTAAACTGACTGACCTGAACATAAATGAACTCACAGCTTCACATGTAGTTCACTTTCTACAGTAACACTGGCTTAAACGCTCCGCACCCAGCAGAAAAGAAATGGGATTGTTTCTCAGTTATGCCTTTTTGGGTTTCTTTTTCTTTACTGTTGCCATCAAATTTCATTTTTATGGTGCAATTACCCCAATACTTCATGTTGGGCAGTGGTCACCAACCATCCTTATGGAGAAGCAAGGTTTCTGCCTATTGTTAGAGAGTGTGTGGTGTTTCCTACCTTACTGTGACCAAGCACCACCTTCCTTGACAATAAAATGCCATTAATCTGAAATACTAAACTGATATTTAGCATGACATGCAGGGGTGGGAGACTGTCAGATAGAGACCCCATACTGTCTCCTGTTGCCAATACTTGATGATGTCTTCCAAAAACATAGTAAATGGACCAGGAAACCCCTTTTGACAAGTAACTGGCCGTAATTGTTTCAGATTTTATTTTTAAAAAAAAAAGAGAATGTCACCCACAGTGAGGGGGTTATCTGCTGAGTCCAGGATGTCCTCCATGATGCTGTTGGCGTATTCCAGCCTCCCATCCAGCGAGCTGCGCTTCTTCAGGCCTGTAAGATTCACCAGGTGTATCTTCAGCCAGTCCAGACCTTTGGGTCCCAGAAGCTTGCCTTCTGCGAACAGCAGGATGGCCCGTGTCACATCACTGCCCAGGTGGTTGAAATAGGGTGGGCAGGGGTATGTTCGCCCCCTGAAATCCATGTTGTGAGGGAACCAGAAGATCTCGTCCTTTATATGGTTGGCAATGGAGAGCTTGTAGAGTGCGTCCATGCGCAGGCTGTGCATCTCCCCAAACTTCTTCTTGGCTTTTAACACCTCCCGCTTTAGGTGGGCCTTCTCCTGTGGTGTGTAGGATGGGTCATGAGGGTTAAAGTGGGGGATCACAGGGGCCTCCGACACAGGAGGCGGGATGTCCAGCTTCTCGCTGCCCTTGTCGTTGAAGATGGATATGATGATGTCCAGCAGTGGCTTGTTGATCTTCCAGGCACAGTTGCTCAGTTGATTGAGAGAGTCCAGCACCGCGTGGAGTTCCTCGTTCTGGCAGTTCTCTAGCATGAGATGGTGCTGGACGGCCCCCTCCAAAGCCCGCATCAGCTTGGTAGGAGTCAGCAGGTAGGCGCCTCTTTTTGGTGACGTCCAGGGCACAGGCGGACACAGCATGGGCATCACGTAAGAGTCAAATGTCAGCTTGGTCTCTGTGGCTTCAGACTGGATTTGTGTCAAGATTGGGTGAGGCTTGATAAAACCAACCTAGACACGTACAAATGAGGAGAAGAAAGAGATTAAACAAGTGCTGGTAAATGTTATTATTGCTATTAACCTTGCATACAGTCCCTATGTACTATGACAAGCCAACATTAATCATTGCCGCTTCTTAGTGGAATGCAGCAGCGGCTGAGGAAGACTGAATATGCGGAAAAAGGGGGAAAATGTAGGAGCACAGACAACTCAAAGGGTACCTCAATAATCACTGAAATGCGTGTTCACAGTTTGCCAGAATTTACTGTTTGATTTACTATGAAGATGCTTTATCATTACATGCTTGAACATATTTTGCACAGGTACGTCTCTTCTCAAGACTTCATTACTCTGATTGTAAACATTCCTTCAGCCTTTGCTGGAGGTTTGTGCTGTACTCTCACTTTCTTTTATTTTTTTTATTTATTTTTTTTTTTTAAGTGAAAGTGACCATTTGTCATACGTGAGCACACCACAGCACACAGTGTGAACAGCACGAAATACAACCTCTGCATTAACCCATTCACCAAGTGAAGCAGGGGGCAGCCAGGAACACAGCGCTCGGGGAGCAGTGCGTGGGGACAGTACCTATCTTTTTAAATAATTTACACATTTTTCATAGACCTTCATGGTTACAGCTGTTCAGGGCATGCTTTCATTGCTGTACACCAGTGGTCCCCAACCTTTATATCGTCACGGACCGGTTTAATATCAGAAACTATGTTCACGGCCCGGCCTTTAAGGAGTGGCAGATAAATATACGTATTTATACAAATTAATGATACGCATAAAATGGGGATATTTAAAAAACATAATGATGGGGTATCTTTAAAATATAATAATAAACGTAAATCCAATGTGTACTCGCAGCTTTATTAACATTTACACAGGTAACATCCACAGTTTTTTTTCTGTGCAGCCTGTGGACCGGTACCACATGACCCACGGTCCGATACCGGTCAGCGGCCTGGGGGTTGGAGGCCACTGCCGTACACAACTACAGGACACTGTAAAATAAAACACAGAAAATAAAGACACCAACTCTTTTCTATTGTGCATCTTAAAATACTCTTGTTATTAGTCTTAAGCCTATAATGCAGCCTCTATGAACAATTCAGTGTACAGCAGATATGAAGAAGGGGAGCTCAAGTGGTAATGATGGAAATGCAGCTTTAGCATGTTAAACAGCAGAAGATTCAAAGTGTAATTTCTATCATCATGTTTTTGATTTCTAGATGTAAAACAAGAGAAGCAAGGGTACTTCTACAGAACAGCCTGTCAGCGGTTATCAGAAATCAGTGGAGAGCACTCAAGAAACACAAAAGCAGCAGCGGATGCCATTCATCAGTGCAGATATTTAGCCATGATAATTATTTTCAGTGGAACGTCCATCATTTTTGACCAAATAGCCTGAGCAGCAGCAGCATGACCTGCACCACATCAGTATGAAAGTTAGGAGCAGCTCCCGCTGCATGGAACATCTGTAGGCTCAGCAGAAAGAACAAGGCTCCATACTGGGCTCAGGAGCCGTGGGTCTGACTGATGGGTTCAGGCTGTATTATCTACCTCTACAGCAAAACACAAACATTTTGACACACATTGAACTCTTAGCAATTGCACAGATCAGGTGAAATATTAAAAATGTTTTCAATCAGCAAACATGCTCAATGCCCCCCCTGGTGGTAACAGCCCTGGAGAACAACACCTAAAGCCTATTGGGCTGAAGTTGCCTTGGACAGGGTAACTGTAGAAGGAACCATCCTTGGTGGGCAAACTGGAACCCCTGCCTGCCTACATTACTATCCTACACACACTATCAACCCCCCCCCCCCCCAACACACACACAATAACTAACACACACGCACACACGTGCACACGTTTCCTGGGCAGTAAATCACCCAGGCAATTAAGAGGACAGTAAAAATGCGATTAGTTTGGGAGCAATCTGTCTTCCTCTGGCTCTTCCGTCCACTCCAGTGGGGAAAATGGTTTCATAATTCATACAAACATATGTGGCGGAGTACTGGAAAGCTAAAATGAAAAGAGAATAGAATACCAGAGGTGCACTGATCGCAGAGTTATGGCAGATGCACGTGCTGATTTCTTCTCTTTTTTTTTTTAACAACAGGAAACAAAAGCAATAACACTGATAATGCACCTCAACAAAGAATCAGTTCTAGTGCAGTCTGTAATTAATTGGCCATTTTTGTTGTTTTGTGTCTCCCCTCCAGCAAATTGGATTTGAAATAAAAGTGCATGGAGGTTAATTGGAGAGTATTTTGATCCTCTGAACAGCTGAATCATATAAGAATCAAAGCCCTTTCTACATAAAGGAATTGGACTTTTTCTATTACTATTACTAGGCCATCATCAATCTTGGAATCTGGTCCTAGATCAGTCCTCTCTAAGCCTGGTGTTGTCTAAAAGGCTGCCCACAGCAGTAAAGGACCACCTTCATGAACATGTGGTTTGAGTGGGCCAAGATGTATTCAGACAGCAGCTGTTTAAAAACAATGAAGCAAAATTTGAACATGTTGCTGGATTGACTACATCTAGTGTAAGTGCAAATGTTTTATTTGTGATTTATTGCTGAACTATTCCATTAATTTGAAGTCACTGTTGAAAGCTAATAAATTATATTTAGTGTTTGTAGTGTTTCTCCCAATGTATTCGGTTAACAACATCTCCCATTCAGAGAATGGTCATAAATGCCCTCTGTGCTTTTCCATACACTGTCAAACGAGTTTTGTATCACTTTCTCAATGCAAAAAAACATTTTCCGGCTAGGATATGGACTTTAAAAGAGGAATTTAGACCTATTTGGATGATACATTCTTCTAGTCAATTTTTTATTTATAGCCAAAGGCATTTTTTCACTGTACAAAGTCTACATAAATCCACTCCTGAGTTTGGAGGGCCTGTGAGCTTACCTGCCGATTGCTGCGGAAGGCATACATGTGATAGAGAGCAGGGATGAGTTTCTTCTCCTGTACCGGGTTCAGGATGTTGTTCTGGATTTTGAGCTCTCGTACCAGCAGATCCACCAAAAAACTGCCCACTTGAATGGCTACCACGTACGGCCAGGGCCAGTCATCACTCTGCAGGGAGGGGCCAGTGTTTTGTTCCGCCTCCAGGCAATTCCAGTGTTCCCGCAGCAAGACGTTGCTAGACTGTGATGGCACAGAATTCAGAATGACAGAATTCAATCCACAGCTTTGCATTGCATCAACATTTCTAGGTTTGATATCGTTTGACACACTGGGATTTTTGAATTATGAGGCATTCTGGATTTGTTTTGTAACTCCATTCTTGTTATGCACCATCCACAGACATTTAAGAATCATCTGCAATTCTATCAGGAACCCAACAAGCAGAGTACTGGACAGTGAACACCATTCGGTCAGTGACTTTTGATTGATGCATTCAATTGGCTTCAGCTAAGTAAAGGAGCAACACAAGTGAATGCTTTTCAGAAGAAATGGGCCTTTGAACCATTTTGCCATTTAGGAATCTGAATAGTAAACAAATATGTGATAATTGCCTGGCCCAAAGAAATATTGTTATGGATAAACCAAAGGTTCTACCAACACACCAGCAGGTTAAGCAGAACAATCCATCAGAGTAACACCTATTATACGGTCATTTAAACTGTGCAGTTTATTTCAGCATTAACACTGACTTATATTTCATCCTGAATCACACGATAGTTCGACATATTGGTGTGCTCTAGTATTCGCCCCCAATCTCTCCTATCAGCCGTATGAATGTGGGCTTCATTTTTGTTGACGGCGGAGGCGGAGTTCGCAGCGGCTCAAAAGTGGCAGCAACGGCTACATATCTTTTAACTTTGACAGACGTTGCCCACATTTTTTCAGCGGTCTAATATTACATGATATACATTATAATACACCCAGTGCCATTAGCCAGTGCCAGGCTAATGGTGCTTTACCTCCACACACTGGGCATAAACATTTCAGGCTAATGTTTACATTGTTTACATTGTACTGTGCAGTTCTATGGCTTTGGAGTAGCTTCTACAGGTGCGTTAAGTGCGTGTGTGTGTGTGTGTAGGTCGGTCAACTAAAGTCTCTGTTTTCACAGGAGATCACAAAAAAAGTGATGGTGAGCTAATGGAAGGCTGCCAACAGATGGCCTTGGTCCTACACTATATGGTCAAAACCCTGTTTTTCTGGGTTTGGTCTAGGCCCCTTACTGCCAGTGAAGTGCAATCTTACTGCTTCAGCACGCAAAGACATTCTGAACAACACCACACTCCCAACTTTGTGGACACAGTTTGGGGAAGAACCTCTTCTATTCCAGCGTGACTGTGTCCCAGTGCACGAAGCGAGCTCCAAAAAGACATGGTTGGATGAGTTTTGTGTGGAAGAACCTGACAGGCCCTGACCTCAACCCCATCCAGCACCTTTGGGATGAACTGGAATAGAAATTGTGAGCCAAGACTTCTCGTCCAACATCAGTGTCTGTCCTCATAAATGCTCTACAGAATGAATGGACACAAATTCCCACAGAAACTCCAACATCTTGTGGAAAGCCTTACAAGAATAGTAGAAGCTGTTATAGCTGTAAAAGAGGGACCAACTCCATATTAAAGTCTATGGATTTGAATACAATGCTATTAAAATCCCTTTAGGTGTAATGGTCAGGTGTTGAAATACATTTGTCCATACAGTGTAGACCTTAAGCCTTGGACTAGGCCTTAAAGCATCCTACTAACTTTACTGTGACGCTGCATTAGAAGAATTTTCTATTGGTTATATATTATTAAGAAAGTCATCCAGAAATTGTGGATGGATCTCTAGGGCTCATTCATATTAAGCCTCTAAAACCTAATTACCAAACAGTATACATTTACATTTACGGCATTTATCAGACGTTTTTATCCAAAGCGACTTCCATTCCCTAACTACAGGGGGCAGTCTCTCCCTGGAGCAACATAGGGTTAAGGGTCTTGCTCAGGGACCCAGGGGTGGTATGCTGAAGGCAGGATTCGAACCCATGACCTCTTGTTCTGGTATCCTAGTATCCTACCCACTGAGCTACCTCCACCCCAATATTTCCTGCAGAAAACTTGTTTAATCAAGAGGCTGATTAGGCATTCTTTCTGCAGGAGGAAGATTCTGTACCTCTGTCTCTTTTGCAAGCAGCTCGGTATATGAATTGTAGATGCAGGCAAGTTTCTCTATCATTTGGTTGTGGCTCTTCTGTTGGATGCAGAACATGTTGTGGACCCTGGTGCCCAGTTCCTTCGCCAGGTTGAGCAGAGAATCTCCGGTGGGAGGCACGTTGGACAAACCCTGAACATAAGGAAGGTAAAACTTAAAATCATCATCTAAGATTTGTACGCTACAAACTGGGCGCTATGCCTTGAGGCTGCTCAACCATGTAAAACTGATTTATTAATGCTGCCTCACACATTAAGGCATCATTTATCTGCATCTTTTCTGGACAGTCATCGCCAATATAACCCACATGCTGCTGGATGGTTGAAGTGTTAAGAGCCATTCTCTAAGCAAAACCAAAATGAGCAACACTAACTGGGACTTGTGTTTATTTTTTTTTTAGGTTTATGAGATACTGATTTACAAAAGTTAGCTCTTTCTGGTGAAATGACATCAATGCACATAGCGTTTTAATGCACATACGGGATTACATTTTTCCATACTGGATTAAAATAATACATGAAATGGCAAAAATAAAACATGAAATGTAAGTTATAGCACATTAGGTTACAGCTCTAAATGTGCCATCTTTTAGTGTGACTTCTGTAAACAACCCGACGGTTTTCAAACCTTTGCACATCTCTCTCACTCTCACACACACACACACACGATTTCATGCATGCATCCGAATCCAAGTATTATGTATTGTATAATGCACATTACGTATGTGTTCCTGATATGAAAACATTGACTCTAAACTTCTGAATTGTGATTCTGGACTGGATAGACAGTGTATGTGACTCGGGGTGAAACAGGGATAAGTGACACGTTTACCTGCATCATGATGTTGACGTAATCCTTGTCCTGAAGAATGCACAGAAACGGATAGATATCTGACTTCCAGTACCTGATTTTGCTTTTGCTTAAGATCAGTTTGCTGTCTCTCAGAGCCCGGAGCAGAGTTTGTTGCCAGTGGGCGCGCATCTCTACTAAAAGCTTCCTCTGAAAAGCGTTGGAGAACAGAGAACACTTTCAAAACACAGAACAGAAACAAAACTTTCTGCAAAGCTTTTAGTCATCAGTTACACCACCATGATGGATTCAAACAACTCATACACAATGATAATGTCCATGACTGGGATAAAGCAAGAAAAAAAACAACAAATAGCTAAATTAAGCAAGGTTGGTGCATTGCTGTCTAGATATCTAGATCTCGAACTTGGCTCTGACATCACTATTTTTTTTCGCTAGTGCTAGCCCTGCTGTATTCAGTAGTCTATATTGTCCTACAAAGCCAAAGTGCAGTAACTACTCCAAAGCTGAAACAGAAAAATGGCTGTAAAGTTTAAGTATTAATATGGATTTTGTAGTTACTGCAATTTTGACACCATCGTTTCTCTGAAACAGGACAAATTTGAACCAGGATATTTTCTCACAAGACAAAGGAGATTATCCTAAACCCCATCTGTAGTCTAAAGTCAATTTTGACCTGTCAAACTGATGAGGCCGAAGAACATAGAATACTATACAACACAGCAAATTCCATACTGAACGTTTTTAGCCCAAAAAGCCCTTAAAATGTTTCATTAATAAATATACTCTACTCTTAACCTCAAACCAAAACCTCATCCTAAACCTAGCCTGATAACTACACATCATTATACAGCTATAATTACATGTTAATAAGTAAAAAAATATTCCTCGGATTATTTGTCGACATTTTATGCATTCATACATATATTTTAGAGGTCTATCTGTCAAAAAATAAGCAACCAATGTAAAACTGTGGGGCAAGTCACATTCCCCAAGAATCATATAGGAATATACTCAAGTTTGCGTGCCCCTAGTTTTTGTTGTTTTCTAAGTGATCATAAGTGTACAGTCTCTCCAGAACATGTTTCTGTGGTTTTTAATACATGTTTATTTGCTAAACGTAGCATTTTGGAAAACATATAGTAAAATATAGCCTATACACATTGTGGCACACTCTACTCTACAATTTCCCCCCAATATGCAGAAATAAACAGAAATTGTGCTCTTAAATGCTAGATGGAACTGGAATCTACTTTAACATAATATTTCAGGTCATGGTTTTGGTGTTATAAAGTGTGGTTCTCAGCCTGAACGAGACAGATTTGCAGAGATACACAATGTGAGGGGAAAACTGCGAAAAAGTGGGTTAGCGGTTCATGAGGGGGTTGTTCTTTCCCCTCAGCACAGCAGGGCGATGGGTGAAACAGCACAGATTCGCTAGCCTTCCTGTCCAAAGGTGACACCTGCCCTGTTTGCGGAACACATTATCAGGCATTAGTATTCCATTCAGTACTGGTGTAAATGCTGCAGGACCACCAGGGACCCTCTGACCTCTCCAATCTGAGACCACACGCAGAGGAATCAGAATCCGAAAGCTTTATTTATCCCAGAGGAAATTGCTTAGAACTTGACCAAGCAAATGCCACCGCAGACGGCACTACAGGACCTGCAGTGGTGACTGTCGTCTTAGATTATACTTACAGACTAGAATTTTTCCTAAAACGTTTGAGGTTACTAAAACAGTTTAAGGACACACTTGGATCAAAGACTTTGCTGCAAATCATGTAAGAGAAGTCATGGCTCTCATGATGAGATGAGAGGTTTTGGATGAGCGACTTCAGAATTCAGAGCATTAGTTCCGAGAAGGCAGGGCTCTGACACATGGGACAAAAAAAGAAAGCGACTATTCAAATATGTCGACAGCTAGTTGAAGTAGCAGCATCAGAGGAGCTTCAACCTTCTTTATATAGTAGTTCAGATGTGGGCCAGCCTGTTCAGAAAAAGACAGATATGGAATTTATGTGCCCAGTATAATAACTGATGCTCGAACCCTATATAAATGCCATCACCTAGATCATAAACTGATCTTTTAAAACTGCATTTAATTCTAATTTTATTGATTTACATTGATTTATGTATTTGTTTTTACATGATTTGGCAGGCCCTCAGATCTAAAGTTGACAACAATTAACAATATTTAAAATTTTCATTAACGATGAACCTAATAGGTCATTAAAAAATAATACCCAAGTAGCCAAACGCTGAAATAACCCCTCTCCCAGAGGCATAAGTTTGCATGTGACCCCGCATTTTGAAAGACTGAGGATGAAAAAATCATTTGCACTGACAGGAACAGTCCCCAGCAAATTCATTCATTCTGACATTTAAAGTGAGGCTGAGGGCATCCTTGGTCACTCGTTTCGCCGGATAAACCCCAACCCCGCCGGATAAATCTCCCTCCTAAACAGCTGAACTGTCTCACTGTAAAACACCTGCAGCATTGCAAATGTACTTTATGTACACTCTGATATATACTTCTGTAGTATTGTATTTTCTGTATATAAGATTTAGATTGTTTATTATATTGTATTGTTCATTTACACACATAGATATTGATATGTATATTCATACATATATTTATAAATAAACATATATGTACAAAAGTACTTGTATATATATTTGTTAACATTTATCTCATAGTTATAAATATAAATCCATATTACATATTCATATTGTAGATTTATTATGGTATATTATATTTGCTCAGTATATTGTTTATTGTATCTTATAACTGTTGTTGTTGTTTTTATAGTGTTCTTCTAGAGAGACACCATCTACCGGAATCAAATTCCTTGTATGTGTTCGCTCACATACTTGGCCAATAAACGCGATTCTGATTCTGATTCTGAACACGGAGATAAGAGGTCAACAGGTTTGCCTGATTCATGCAGGATATGAAACATCTATTTGAATGAATGTCACATCAAACACTGGAATAACTTGCGTCAGTCCTGAATTTGATTTGTGTCTTACCCTACTGACATTACTTAACTGGATGGTGCATTATCAGTTATCAGTAATTATCAGACATAATTTCTAACAGACAGATGGATAATGATTTTTTTTTTAATTCTGTGGCAAATAATATATGGGCTGCTGATATAATGTGCAAACCTGGTTTAGCAGTTAATCAAAGCCATAATGTGACAGTTCAGTGACAAATTAGATTTATAATTTACCCTGATTTCTTGGTTAGCATGCCACGCAAGACTAGGAAGGCATTCAAAGAAAGCATAGGGAATACTGCACTATACTGTAATTTGAACTATACTGTAATTGTGGGGCAGTGTTGCATATGCAATCAGAAGGTTATGGGTTCGAATCCTAGGACTGCCACTGGCATCACCGAGGCACCCCTGAGCAAGGTACCACACACTGCTTCCTGGGCGCCCCCTGTTGGTGGCAGCCCCCTGCTTTACATTTACGGCATTTATCAGACGCTTTTATCCAAAGCGACTTCCATTCCCTACCTACAGGGGGCAGTCTCTC
>JBBPDC010000038.1:9938910-9956052 GCA_037974485.1 Hemigrammopetersius urotaenia
AGGCCTCTCTCATCTTTTTAAGTGGGAGAACTTGCACAATTGGTGGCTGACTAAATACTTTTTTGCCCCACTGTATGAAATAGTGAGAACTGGCCATAGTAGCCAAGCTGGATGCTATCTATACAATCACACTAGACATCTGGGGCTATAGCCATGAATATTCAATGAACAGCTCTGGATCTCAATAATAATAATAATAATAATAATAATAATAATAATAATAATAATAATAATAATAACCAAAAGCCTTTAGCCTTAGACCTTTCAGATTCTGAGTCTGAATCAGAAAACTTTATTCATCCAGGAGAAGAAAACTGGCCCCCTTGGTCAGACAAGACAACTGCATACAAAACTTCCAAATACACAAGAGATGTCTTGAACCTGATGCTATCCAACTCTTTTGTTTAAGCTCAAACTGTAAGCAAAGGCTTGGCAGGCAATTGATTTCTTAGTGTATCCAAGAAATGAGAAACCTTTTTAATCTTGTCACAAACCTTGATTTTAAATTTTCAATTGTATCAAATACAGCAGTATGTCATATGACTCCTCACCTTTAGACAAATCAGACCAAGCCCCACTTGGTAGGTCATCACCCCAAGATGCAACCACAGTCCTATATCAAGATCTTAACAATGACTCTGTTCATACCTACTTATTTTATTATCATGCTTAACAGTGAACAGTGTGAAATTCTCTCTCTGGATTTAACAAATTCACCAACTGAAGCAGTGGGCAGCCAGGATCACGGCACCCAGGGAGCAGTATGTGAGGACGGTGTCTTGCTCATAGGTACCCCAGTGGCATCTTTGACAGTCCTGGGAGTCAAACCCACCACCTTCAAACCACAGCGCTACAATTGTGTGTTTTTTCTCATCAGAGGCTGGACAGTGTACACACCCTCACATGACAAAAAGAGCTTCCATAAACACACACACATGTTAAAAAGAGGGTTCTATTCAGAAGATCATCAGAAGTTACTCTGGCCTGGGCCTCAGGGACAGTAGATGAAACTGAACCACAAACATTTCATTAGTCCCCCAATGTCTCCTGCACTGACCTCCCGTTTAAGCAGATTTAGCCTTACAGCAGCAGCACAAAGAAACACAGTGGATTTGAACCCCAATCTTCCCATGATTCTTCGTGACAGCCTCAGAACACTTCCTCACACACACCTTCAGAACCTTGATGCGCAAAAAGGCTCTTTAATGAGAAAACTCTCAAGGTCGGGTGATCTGACTGTGGGGCTTTCAGGGGCAAATTATATTCGCAGTGACGATGCAGGACAGAGCATTCACCCACGCAGAGAGTCAGATGGGCCACAGCCATATGCTGCAAGAAACACAGGAGCAACGTTATTCAAATGAAAAGCACCTGAAGGTTCCAGACTGCTCAGTACAGAGAGGTAATGCTGTGTGCTCCAGCCGCAGCCAGAATACTGATAAGGAGCACGAGAGGATTCTCCCTGCCGTATTCACAGACCACTCGCTGCTGACAATGGAGACAAGTGGAGAATCAAATCATTCGCAGATACAGCTGACTTATTATTCAGAGAAGAGCTGTGGGGCAGGGGGGTGGTCTTACAGGACGGGAAGCGAGAACTGGTCACATTTGAGGACGCGTTTTAAATTCTTAGATCAATCTTATTGACTGTATTGGGGGAAGCAACATCACCAAAAAAAATATTAATAATACGATCCAAAAGAATTAGGGAAAAAAAAAATCCAACTTTGGAGAGCTGGAATCCTGAAGAGAGTTTTCCTGTTGAACAGACCCACTAAACCTGGTATTTAACTGATGAGTGGAAGCTGGTGTTTAAATCTCCAAACTGTCCTGTTGATTTTGGCCCTGCAGGACTAAACTTCTAAAACCTCTGGACTGCCACATGCCAGATCTGTAAAGCGAACCAAATTGCAGAACAATAGTGAAATGCAGTTTTCAAGATGCACTGAACTGCTGAATCATGATGCACTGAATCAAGATGTACTGGATTTTTTCCTCCAGATTTACACCTCTGTCTCCCTTGCTGCAATATTTGTTACTGAGATTTAAAGAGGAAGGGCCGCTGAGGAACAGGACCGACAGTGATGTGATGACTGTTTCCAGAGCAACAGGCTTCTACTGGAGAAATGTACACATGGTGGCCTCCCAGTGCCCTCTTGTGGGCTTTCTTGGTACAGATAACTTTGAACAGACAGGGAGGGGCACTGAAAAGAAGGGCAATCCTCCGCCCGTCTGCCAGTGACTCAGTAAGAATCACACTGCCGACTTCTTCAGCTTATGTCCGGGAACCTGATAAGATCCTAATTAAGTCATGAGCCTTGGAAAGCGCAGTTTCTCTTCCTGAAGCCAAATCGCTGTGATTCAGAGGAAATCCTTTTGTTTCACTATATTAATCCTTTAAACACTACAGACCTGTCAGCATGCCTAGACATCTATTACTCAGTCTCAAAACTGCACTCCTTACAAACCTGCACTCCCAGTACCTTCCCAGCACACAGTCGATTATCACAAACATTTCGACAATGTCTCTGTATTTAGCTAAAGGACAAAAATGAACTGAAAACACACTTACAAATGAAGTGAATGGTCAAATGACGAAATCTTGCCAGCAGCTCAGTTACGATATGTACAGGGATATACTACTGTCTGATCATATACTACTGACCCAGCAAATGGAGATAAAGACAAAATACTAGTATTTTGATTATATTGCTACATATTGAACTGTTGAATCAATAATATGACAGTCAAATATTGACCTACATTATTCATTTAAATTTAATGAAGTAAGTTTATTTCATGAAAAATATATCATATGTACATCTGTGAGAACCTGGTGGTCAGTTTCCTCTCTTTCAAGAATTCACAAAAAAGAAGCAATACTGCTAACATCTCCTCCATGTGGTCAATCTACTAGAAACGCCTTCGCAATGCTCTGTGCTCAAATTCTAGACTCAAAGTGCGAATGAATCGGGCCGATTAAATGAGTGTAATTGTGAAATCGATTCATTTCAACAACAATCAATAAAAAAGTCAGCCCAAATTACATTAATACCTTAACTGGGATTGGTTAAACTCAAATTTGTGACTAGTTACAAGAGCTCATTTGCATACTGCAGCCTTTTCCCTTCCGTATTGCAAAGGCCAACATCCCAACGGCAGTTAAACAACAGTGTGCAGTGCTTACAACAGGCTGAGAGTTACGAGGTTAAACGAGCTGGGAATGCTTAAAACAGAGACGACTGAAGCCATGGACAGCGTTTGCGACTCCCTGATCTGATGCCTCCGGAGGATTAAATGTGCCATCTTTGTTTGGCAATGACTGACACACTCTGACTCTGTCTGCTTGTGACGCACACAGTAGACGGGGAGGTGTTGTCTTTGTGTGGCCGCGGCGAACAGAGACAATGACACATGACGGATGGCAGACTGGCAGTGCAGAATGTGAAGCAAGGAGGGGTAGGAAACGGGAAAAAGGAGAAACAATAAGGAGGAGAGAGAAAAGAGACGCACGGAACTGTGAAGATGATGAAAAAAAGGATTGCATACAAAGCAATATGAGTAGAGAGAGAGAGACAAACAGACAGACAGTGAGAGTAGTGTTGTTTTTGGCAGCCTGTCTTAATTTAATTTTAGTCTAGTCTTTGCGTCAGGCTGTCATTTTAGTGTTTATTAGTCTTAGGTCACATCCAAACTCTTAGGTCTAGTCAAGCTTCAGTCGACTAAAAGTTTAGTCTTAATTTTCCATGACTATTTTCCTCTAGTCTTAGTCAATGAAAACTGATGACATTTTAGTCTAGTTTTAGTTAATGAAAGTTGTATTTTAGTCTCTTTTTTTAGTAATGCAATTCTATTTAACCCAGTCATTATAGTACTTAGTAGTATAGACAAATTTTCTTTTAGTCAAATTTCACAATTCAAACAAGGTTCTTATTATAATATTATTGTTACCTTATAGACTCAAGAATACTGTACATCCATTCAGACACGGAAGACATTTATTTTGCCAACCAAACATGTTAGAACTTAGAAGTACACGCACATAAATTTTAATTAATTAAGTAAATAAAATAACATCGCATCACCAAAAGTGCAAATAAAATGAAAATGTGTGTGTCTATTGCCATAAAACCTGAATATTTTTTTTATTCCTGAACAAATATAGTCTACACAATCTGTTTAACCTCCGGATTATGAAATGTTGTGTGTGCGTGTGTGTGTGTGCGCGTGATTTCTCTTTCCCTGGCACTATATTGTCCCTGCGTCTCAATTTTTTTTTCCACTCTAGATTTAATTCACAGTGCCTCTCAATAGACAAAAGTATTGGGACAGAACGCCATTCAATTCTAAGGCCGAGCGTCCCAATACACCCTCTCGTACAGGAAATAACGTCTCGTCTAGTTTTAGTCAACGAAAATGAAGACACATTTTAGCGTGGTTTTTATTTTGTAAACCCCATTTAGTCTCATTCTTATTCATCAACAATGTTACATAATATATGTCGTTATAGTTATCGTCACATGACCAGCATTTATGTTGCGCCGTGTCTCGTTTTTGTCACGTGATAAACGTTCGTTGTTTACTGCGATATTTAGTCGTAACTTTCGTTCAAATGAGAAAGAGAGAGAGATAAAGACAGTTTGGAACAAGAGTTGGACTAGAGGAATACAATGTCACTGCTCTTGCCTTACAGCAATTGATTGGCTAACCAGCTTCCCGTCCACCCGCCCAGCTTTTCTGGCAGTCTAGTGTATCACCGGCCTGAATTCTAACAGTCACCTTCAGCATCTACTGTGCAGAACACAGTAAGAGAAGACTAGACTGTCAGGTGGGCCACTGACAAAATCGATCTGACAAACATCCAGGAGAGCAATCACTTAAGCAGCTCTTCTTCCCACGAACAGTTTGGGCGGGAATCACATTTACACCATTTCCATTTACTCTAGACATAGTGCAGTACATGTTTAGAGTCTAAATTTTGCTTCTTTAGTTTAAAGTTGAAGCTGAGACTAACTTTACCAAAACACACATAAGTGGAGGTAGCTCATGGGTTTGAATCCTTTATTACTGGTCTAAAATACATTTCTTCCATTAAAAAACCTTGCAAAGAGAAACACTGACCCCTGGAGGCACCAGCGCTACAAAAAACTTAAAGCTCACATCACTTTTTTATTTTTATTTTTTAACAAAAGAAGTTAATGTGGTATGCAGACACTGTTACAGTATTAAAATATACCATTTATTGCTCAGTCCAGACAGTTCAATATATGTATAAATCTAGCTGGAACTAGAAAGTTAATCGTTTCTATGATATATTGAAGATCAAAAGTCAAACACACACTTTAAACACACACTGTCGCTTACATGTAATATATGTTACACATCACCTTCAAGAACAGGCTTTTCTCGCTGCCTATTATAATTCACCCCTTGACAGGTGAACAGGGTCATTCACGTTACCCAATAGTCATTTTTAAAATAACAATACAATAATATTGTAACATAAACTTTCATTTTTAAACGTGTCAGTGTGTGTATCTGTCTACTTTTATCTATTTCATCATACAATCTGAAAGACTGATCTAAATATTGCTTAAGGGTGTGAAACCCTAAAATTCCCACAGCTGTTAGTAAATTAAATAGCAATGTCTGCATTTGACCACCCTGCATATTCCTTCAGGGTTCCTGTATTTTTCTGCTTTAAAAAGTGTGGTGTAGGATGGAAGGGATGACTAGGGAGGTCACCAGGGAAGGATGGACAGGTCGGCGCCAAACAGCTAGGGCGGGGCAAATACGGCAAAAATGTAATTTGTAATTATCATTTTTAAATATTTAAAATACTGATCCTGTCATCGCACTGCATGGTACACTGGAGAGTATCCCCAACCTTTTGTGCTTGAATGTATTTGCTCACGATGGTCAGAAGAAATTCTGATGTTTTGATCCTTTAGAGTAAAACACTAACACTGTTAGAGCTCACTCTGCATGAACACAGATCACAGGGGGTGCATTATCAGTGTGTGCTTCATCATCATTACGCGCAATTTCTTTATTTTTATGTGCACTAGTCTTATCATGTGCAGTACTTCTGTCATGCAATAACAGACTCTGTTTCAAACCTCTAATTGTGTTACTATTACCGATTCAGCAGTCATTTTATTTCTTTATCTGTAGTATTTATATCCGCCTCTCTTACTGACCACAGCATTTTGTGTATACAGTATAGTGTATTTAATTCTTTTAAGAGTATTGTTTGGGGAGTTCTGTTTTGACTTTATATTGCATTTTATGTCGTTATGTGTCTGTACAGTTGTAGTACAAGTATTTTCCTCTGGGATCAATTTTCTGATTATTACTACAACTAAGGATTATATTCTGGACTAAGATGAAATCTTATCCAGGATAATTAATGAATGAATAAGGTTGCTTGTATCAATATGCAGTCATTTGGAGAGCAAGAGTGATGACGCCTACCTGTTAATGAGCCGCGTAGAGCATGCAGGGTTACGGCCCATGCACTCCAGGGCAGCGCAGTAGGAGGCCACATTGGGCTTCAATCCCGCTTCCTCCACTAGAAACAACAACTGACGTATGTTCTGAAGTAATCCCTGCAGCATGGAAAAATGAAGTTTATACACAGAACGTGGGATACTTTTGGATCATCAGTTACAGTTTACTATTATCAGCAGTGATACGAGTTAAATTATGACTAATATTAGAAGCACTAACTGCTCAAGGACACCTTACAGACAAGTAAAACATCCTAAAATAAAAAAATACAAAAAAAAAAAAAAAACACAAAGAAAATAAATACACAGGTAATTCTATAAATGAATCCAGTCCAGAGACTAGGAGAGTAAGCAATTTTTAAGGGGCGAGTTTGAATAGTTTGAGGACTAAGTAGTTCCACTATCGTTGTATTAGTAGTAGTAGTAGAATGCCAGAAATGACTTTTTATTTTTTTTAATGCAAGAAGATAATTGAAAGAATCCTGAACCAGAACAGCAGAAGATAGAACGGGATATTCTAGGAAAGTGCCATCCATGTGGTCTCCGGGAGACTTGGCCTATATGACAATATTTAGCTCTATTAAGAGTGTAACAGTACAGTCATCTCACAGTTTAGTTCCTCAGAGAAATCATGTTTCAATACTCACAAGATATTGAACAAAATAAGACTGAAAAACAATTCAATATTCTCACGACATTTCGAATGAAATTTGAATGAAGAAAAAATGATGTGTGTTCCGTTGTGACACAATTTACTAATGAAACTAGGGCCGGAAGGTGTGAGGTGGTGAATGATGTGAACATGCTGGACTGGGTCACTGTTAAGGGTTACAGACAATGCGATCATCTGAATATGTACTGCCCACAACACATATAGTCAAATTTTTGTTACACCTCTCATTGTTAATTTGATAAACTGCTACAATATGCCATGTTGAGCATATTGTGATGGTGTTTAAAGAGCACTGACTAATGTCATGTTTCATTATAAACACACTTGTTAAAGTGGATTTAGTACAGTGCAGGATGTGAAACACTGAATAAAGTCTTTACTTATTGACAAAGTTTATTCGGTTTTTTTTTTATGCTTTTGGCTTCTTTTCGTCAGTTCCAACTCATCGGCTATCTGAAAAAATACATACTGCAACACATGTGTCTTGAAAGTATCCTGATATATATATTTGCCATATCACCCATCTCTAGTGACAGTATGAAAGTGAGCTGCTTTGGTCAGGATATTCGATTAGTCAATTAGTTGTTAAATCACACAAAAACTCAGTGTTTGTGTCCATCATCTTGTCTTTAACAATTTTTGGAGGTTCCTGCTGATTCAAATGACGACTCAGTACTGCCAGAAGCACTGCAGCAAGGCATGCACTCACCCTCTTGGCCCACATTCTCATCATGATGTTGTAGAAGGAAATGGTGAGCATCTTGCGTTTGTTGAGGTTGCGGTGGTGGAAATGCAGGAAGCGCTGGGCTCGCTCCACGTCCCCAATGAACACGCAGGCTTCCAGGTAGCAGCACGCACTCTGCTGGGCATCAGCGCTGCGACTGACCTCTTCTTCTGCAAGTTTCTCTGACCCTGCCGGGCTGCACTGTTTGATTAACTGTTCAAGTTCTTCAACCTCAGCCAGCTCTGCATCCTTGGAAATTTGTTCAGGACTTGGAGAGGTGGCACTCTGGGGACTGTCAGAGACACTGGGCTTGGACAAGGACACGGGAGAGGCTGCGGGCTTTGCAAGCTTTTGTGCGACTGCTGGTTTGCTCCTTTTGGCTGTTTTAATTATTTTCATAGATGAGCCAGGAAGCGTCATATTGTTCTTGCAGCTTTTTGCTGTATTCTGCTTTTTGTTGCTTTTCGGTACTTGGGCGGCAAGTTTCTGCAGAAGTAACGGCTGTTTTTTAGTCCTTTTGCTCTTCTCACGATTTAGTTTCTCAATCCAGCGGCTTGGGTGCAATTTAGAGGATGGATTGCCTGGAGCAGCTCCTTTTTTACCAGACTGTCCAGTTTTGGGTAGTTCCACCTTCTCTCCTGGTAGCGTCTTGTGACTCATCCCAGGGCCAGGCATTTTGAGAAATTCCACCTTTGAATGCTTCACATCCAAAAGGACATCAGACTGTAACTGCTGTATTCGGGCTTCAAGAACTATAAAGAAAAAACAAAGTGTTATTGCAAAGAACCACAACAGTAGTGCTGCATTCAAGGTGTAGTCCCCACCCATTTTTTGACCGGGGTGCCAAAACCTTTGCACACAACTGTATGTGAGACTCCAGTTTAAGACTAAGATGCACATGAGGATTCCATAGACAGATGTACATGCGAAATGAACACATGTATAATATAATTAATAAATCATCTGAACAACAGATCCTTTATAAAAAGATGAGAATAATACCATCTAATAACTGAGATTGTTCCCAAAATCGCTTGTTTCCATCGTCTTTCTTTGGGATGGCAGAGTAGTGCCTTCTGTTTGACGTCCTTGTGTTGTCTGAGAAAAAAGGTAAGAAAGAATAATGGAAAATAATGGAAAAAGATAAAGGAGGAGAAAGCTGTTTAAAGTGTATAATTATGGCTCCGTTAGTTCTTTCATTGCATCCAGCAAAACTATACTTTCAGTGCAGTTAAAAAAAATTGGGAAAAAAGTGGTTTCTGGTTTTAAAATATCATCCATCATTGAAAGATTAAAAGGTTAAGAAGAAACATTCGTTAATTTTTAAGGAGGAACCTACAATTTTCAGCATGAATTTAGAATATGAAATAAGTTATCTGGGCCGTACTTCTGTCATGCAATAACAGACTCTGGTGGCAGGCAGTTCTTTCTAAAACCTGCTTGCATGTCAGGACATTTGAATTCTTATCCACTGAAGTTTTTAGGGTTTGGTCTAGGCCCCTTACTTCCAGTAAAGGACAATCTTAATGCTTCAGAATACCAATACATCCTGGACACCGGCATGCTTCCAACTTTGTGGACACAGTTTGGGGAAAAACTTTTCTATTCCAGCATGACTGTGTCCCAGTGCACATAAGAAGCTCCATAAAGACATGGCTGGATGAATTCAATGTGGAAGAACTTGTCTGGCAGCCCTATATAAATAAAAATATTTTATTATTATTATTATTATTATTATTATTATTATTATTATTATTATCCCATTATTATGTTGTGTACTTTAGGAACAAGCCTAATAGACAATAAATTAAAATTTCAAAAATTGAGCCTCTGGCCATATATTGAGTCAAAAAGCAGGCAGAGATGTAAACAGCAAAGACTGACAGGGCAGGGTGGAGGGGCATGGTGGCTAATGTAAAGCAAATTAAAGTAAAATGGTCCCTTATAGCCACATGTGAACACACCACAGCGTGACCAATGTGATAGTCTTTCTCTGCCTTTAACACGTTCACCAAGTGAAGCACTGGGGTACCAACGACGCAGCGCCCGGGCAGCTGGCTCAAGGGTACCTCAGTGGTGTGACTGGCAGTCTTGGGATTCAAAGCCACGGCCTTCTGACCACAGGAGCAACTCCCTAATAACTAGGCCACCAGCTGCCCCTCATCAGTGTCATTTGAGGATTATTTTCTGCCGAATGTGTGAAAGCTGTACTGAAGAGCTCGTCACTGCTCTGGGTGAAGGACAGACACGCTGTTCTGTAAACACGGGCTCTCGGTAACGCTACCTCTGATCGCTCTGCCACTGCTACTCCTGATCCTCAGGCAGACGCCACAACGGTCCACGTTCAGCAGGTGACGAACACCTCCCTCGACCGCAAGTCTCCCGGTCAGACTTTTGGGAAAGGCACATAATCTTAAGAGAGACATTCTGGACAGATCACAACAACCGCATTATCTCTTTCAGGGGGCAGCCATTACGCTCCAGGCTCGCCTAGCCGAGCGTCGACAACACTTGAAGTCCAGGCTCTGCTAGAGGAACACAGATACACTAATCTGAACAAAAGTATTGGGACGCCTGACTGTCATGAGGGCCGTCAGTTGCATTTAGGGGTTTCAAAATCAATTGGTTGAAAAGATCTTTGCTTAACGGCCAATATTCCTTGTGGTATTTTATTCCTTGCAACACATTTAAAAATGCGATGGGTTACAGGTTCTTCTAAAATGTAAATTTTCTCTCGCTAATCTCCCTCTTAAACTTTCTTTTATAAACAAGCTCTCTTAGCGTGGAACCTCTTTCATGTTCACAAGATTTCCTCTCATACAGCACTTTTGTGGAATAACAGTTAGCGATACATCACAGAAACATTCTTTCTTATGACGAATTACTTCCAAGTTTGGAAGGTATGTAAGGCAATTCCTACTGGTATCGTTCAATTAGTTAAATATCACCTCTCCTATAGCATAGATATTTGCATTAGCCCCAATCTAATCGTTGATGGTTGCTATTTTCTTGGTTGAAAATTCAATAACAGTCTCTTAGACTGATAAAGAAAGTAGGGTGGTCTGGTGATAACTGGGTGGATAAGTGGGGAGAAGAAACGAAAAGGTTCTTCCTCAAACTTTGTCCACAAAGTTGAAAGCATGGTGTTGTCCAAAATGTCTTGATATTGTGCTTAATGCTTCAGCACATTTAGTGTGTAAAAAATAGTGCATAACCATTACATATTAGTAATATATTAAGTTTTACGACACATTATGGTGGTATTGCAGGAAATCTGGTTTGTAATTTGTTCTTTTAATAACTTTGGTCATGTGATGTCTTTTATGCTCTGTAAGAATTTTGACTTTTATAACAGAGAAACTAGACAGTTCCACAAACTGCCTGTAGAGGTCAGTCTTTCCTAATACACTATTCATATGGGTCGGTTTCCCGGACAGGGATTAAGCCTAGTCCTGGATTATGTAGTGCTGTAAATAGCGATTTTCGATTGAAAAGCAAAGGGTTATCCAAGATAAGGCTTAATCCCTGTCTGGGAAACCGACCCTATAACTGTTTTTCCGAAGTTAAAATAGTCGGACATCACTATTTCTTTTTCTTTCCCCTGTTTCTTATTTTTCCATTCTGATTTAGGTAAAACAAACTGCAGACAGATGTGAGTAGTAACTAATTACATTGGCTGGTTTTCACGGTGTAAAAGATTTAGGATCAGAATCAGAGTCAGAAAACTTGGAAAGGAAATTGCGTTTAGTCTGATTTTCAAAATTAGGAGACATGTGTAATTTTGTTCCACTTTAGCTGTTCCCATTGAGTTACTAATTCATATTGGGTTTCATTTTATTCTGCTTTGTTAGATAACTACCCTTCTATTTATTATAGTGCTGCTTCTGTATCCTGCTGCTATATTTTAACAATATGAATTAACCTCTCTTCTGCATTTTTGCACATTTAAATCTCTGCTGCTAGAATATCTGTTATAGTACTGTATTCATTCAGACTTGTACTGGAGCTGTTGTCAACTGCACTAAACATGGTCTTGTCCAGTTGTTTTGTGGCTCTTGTGTTTTTCTTGCACTTTCTTTTGTCCTGTCTGCGCTTGTGGTCTTGTTGTGTTGTGTTGCGTTCTTGTGTTGCTCCATGGACCAACATTGGGGTCTCCAGACCAGTTCGACCACCATGGTTCACCAGCATGTCTGACCACCCCATAATCAATACCACACTAAGGCTTCTTTTAGGCATATCCACAGTGCGATCAGTTCCCCTTGAGGTTTCCCGCTCCAGCTTTAAGGAGTTGCCTTTAAGGAGCTGTCGTCTTTGGCTTGCTCAGCAGGGCCTCGGATCTGGATTCTGTAAAGCTGCGACAACGTCAGTTGTAAAAAGCACTATGTAAATAAATTTGACTTGACTTCACCTAACAAACAACTTCAATGCTGATAGATGGACGTGCTAAGAGGTTCCACTGCAATTGAGTAAGGGACTGAGGTACAGTATTTGAAAGAAAGTATGGCTGAATAAAAACGACTGTATCCAGTTGTGGCACAGTCCACTTACAAGACCATAGCTGGGACACAGCAAAGTGTGGCATAGCATGTATTTTTATTTCTTTATTTTTTTTGGACTGTGTTTTCCTGACTGACAGAGGGCTCATTCTCCATGATGCACAGCCACATTATTGCAGCACTTTCTGATTTACCATTACACCCCTAATCAAATAATGTAGTGGTGGTTATTATTGTTTTGCTTCTTATCATTATTATTGTTATTATTGTATTCTAATACTGGGTTGAGGCCACTCTATCAGCCCAGTCAGCCATGGGCCCGGTTTGCCATTTGAGTAGAAGTATAATTCTTTTTAAATGTGTGTGGATGAACATTTACGAGACAGCTGTAGCAACCATTGTGCTTGCTTTGAGTAGGTGAACTCAGATAACAGGACTTGTCTTGCACAGATGGGGGTCGCCGAAGCATTTCTGGAAGTGATTTGCAGCCTACAGTCATCCCACTTAAAGGTGGTCCATGTAAAAATGTAACATTGCCTACATTGCCATGCCTACTCAACTTACCATTAAATGTGAAGTTCTGTTCGGCTAAGAATCTAACTCAAACTTTTCCCTTCTCAAAAAGAAAATTGTCAAAGTGCGGATTTCAGTTGTATTGAAAGTCACTGAGGGTGGTTTGATGTGAATTGGTGCATTGTGGAGAAACTTCCAGCTCAGGTTTCTCTACAAAGGTGGGGATGGGAACCAGGGATTGTGAGAATCTACAATGCAAACACAACGATTTTATTAGCCAAAATAATGGTGAAACGGACCACCCATTTTTGGGTTTTATGTCTAATAGTGAAAATGATTTAAAAAAGGGTTTTGTTTGGGGACTTTTTTTGCCTCAAGACACCCTGCATGTATCTCTCCACCATGAATGCAGGCAACATATTAATATTCATTTCAATTAAATGTTTCAGACATCAGGTCCTATCATCACCTCTAGGAGTCATTTTTCTAAACTTTAATTTTTCTCTCTGAAAGCCTTCATTGACAGAAAATGAGAAAACTGGTCAAAATTCACTTTCAAGGTATAGTGCGTGTGATATAAAGAAATTCCCCTAGCTTTAGTATTGCTTCCAAATTGTGTTTTAGAAAGGGCTTTACGCGATTTAACAGCATTAAACAGATCTTAGTGTGAACTACAGTCTTACCAGATGATTGTTAGCGCGGGTCACTGTTAGAAACACACCTCAGCCCATGTCGGTTTAAACAGACAATGGTGGTCGCCGCAGCGAGGTGTGTGTGCATGTGTGTGGCTAAGATCGTAGGTGGGGATCAGAGAGTGTTTGCTGCCATGGTTCACAAGCTTTGCCCCCCTTTTCTTACTGGCCTGTTTGATGTTTCCTGGCCCTTGTCGGCGGCTGCCTCTTAGCACTGGTGTGACAGTCATTGCCGGGTGAGTGACTGTCGACAAAAGGGGAGAAGACAGCCATTCAAGCCCATGATAATGGCTCAGCCACAGCAAGGCCACCATTCTCATGGACTTTGATCACAGGACCTGCATTGCACACCTATGTGGGGAGCTATTTATTTGTTTTGCAGATGGACACTGCCTTTAAAACGTTCAGCCGGACAGACGGGGCTTTGTGCAAAGCCGGTGTCAGAAAATGCTTTTGGCATCTGTGACCCTCAGGAAAGGTTAATGGAAAAAGGAGCTTGGCATACGCACACTGTATTGGCTCTTCACAAGGGCTTGAAGTTTCTCCGGGTACCTTCGAAAGCATGCGCTTGTTAGAGGCCATGGTTTTGATGAATAACACTTAAAAAAAACATATTAGATAACAATTTATATGTATTTACTGTATATAATTTTACTCACTGTATTTATATCATGGTTATCACAGCTTTCAAAATCAAAATAGCTCTGCATACAATATTGAACTATTTAAACTCTACCAAGGTGAACTATACATTTAGGGCTTATTATATAATAGAATTTTAATGCATTACATCAAAACCATGGTGTCCAACAAGATTCAGTGCTTACTTTCGAAGCAACCTGGAGGGACTTCAAGCTGTTGTGAACAGACAGTATTGCTAAATCTTACACAGACAGAGGATTGCTTTATTTAAACCTGTTCTGTAAGTATCTGAGACCTGAATGACGGCCACATTTTTTTTTCAAACCAGCATTTTAATTGTACACCTGCCATGAGCCTTTGTGGTTTATTCTAATACTGTTGAATGTTCCCCTTCTCTGTCCACAGCTGACACTGTGCCAATACACACCTCCAAAAGAGACATCCACACTCCACACCACGCAAAACACACACCACAACACATACCACATCTAAGAGGCACACGGCCTGCTATCAGTGGAAAGATCTTGTGGCTGTGCGATAGATATACAATCACAGGCCGGGCACCTATCAGATGCGCCATCCTCTTGCTTTTTTCCTCAAAAAAAAAAAACCCAACATATCGGCCTGCCGTATCACTCTGAAATCTCCATTCTCCATCTTGTGAGGATGAAGACTCTGAGAACTGGGCCGCTGATCAGACAGATCGTCCACTTATCACTGATGCGAAACACAATGGACAATGATCACGGAGGAGGAAATGCAAATGCCCTTGTCCTAGTTGGAGGCGCAGTTGGCGGTCAGGTCCTGAATTAGAAACGGATGTTTATTCAGTCCGTTCTGCAGCGTGCCACGCAACCTGTCTGGGCCACCTGCACCGGAGGAAACAGACGGGAAGTCGGCGATGGAGATGAAGGCATGTTGCATAATTTCAGTGGCCGGAAACAGAACTGTCTGTGGCACTCTTTTATTAAAGGAATACTGTAATGAAAAGGATCTGGTTATCACAGGGGCCCGGCGCAGGTCAGTGCACTGTGCAGGAGAACATTATGCTGATGAGCAGTAAAAATAAACTGATTAAAGAAGATCAATCGAGCCAAACTAGACATGAAAGGGAGTGACAGAGTGAAAGAAAGAGACACCAGGGCACTGGGAATGAGACAGTGAGTTAGCAGGAGAGAGAAAACAATTAATAATGGAAGCTATTAGGGGGGATATTGTCAGTACTAGGAGGGAGGTCGGGTTTCAGGCTCTTTTTGAGGACTTCGATGGTACAAAACAGGCCTCATTACTGAGATATTATCTCCATTCATACACTTCCAGAGCCGCTTGAAGCCCTGCTGGGAAAGATTAGGTTCCTTTCGCTTGTGAACATCCTTCCCGGCTGTGGAGCTTTTCTAAGCTTGAAGGGCATCCAGACATCGCGGGCGGTGTGGGGAACTGAGGTGGCCACCAATAGGTTGTTACAGGAGCCTGTCTACGGCCTCTTTTATGCGTTTGGTCTAGCGTTCACTGTGGATGCCAAATGCAGGTCTTTAAATGCTGCACATTTAATTTGGTTTGTTTAGTATTGAGCCATACACTCAGAGCAGTAGTTTATCTAAATGTTTTAAAAGAAGACTTTCTGATCATTTAAACAATGAAGAAAGTATTAGTGTAAGAAGCTTAAGGTCGCACTATCCATACAGTAGCTTTCTGAGCAGCTCTTGGAGGCACATCATACTGACCAGCACCCACTGTGGATGTGGGAATATCTAATGCCACATCTGACATTCAGATGGAGGACCGGACTTTGTTCCTGACCCCAAGGGCAGGCACAGACTTTAAAGTGAAACATCTTACAGTGCCCTGAATGATTTTAATTACCACCAATTTCCAAAGGAAGCAGCACAAGGACTTCCGGGGTGGTCACATCTGCCAGAGGGGCACAAGATTGCTTGCATGAAAGGGTTTCTTTCTAATACATGGATGGAGATGCTGAAAAAAAATAATAAAATAACTTATGCTCAAAAGCTAGTGGGAGAATTTATTTTCTGAGATGACTACGATGGATTACTTGTTACTTCCAAGCATTTTCTAGCCTGTGTGCACTAAACAGAATTTCCTGAAAGTCGTCTTCAGTTTTAAGGTCTCCGATGACAATTTCCATTACAGTTTTTGGTGAGAAGACGTTGACATCCTGGAACAATTACACAGGGAGTCTGTAATCACTCACTGTCCTGAGAACTATTTCAGCTATTTCAGTTTTGGCCTAATAAAACCACAACCGTTACTACATAGATGTCCTTTTGTGGACTGTGCAGAAAGCAACCTGGCAGTGGTCATTTTTCTGTTCCATTCGTTTTTGCGAGGAGTCAAGACTTTGGTGGGTATGGCAAGCAGAGTGGATGCTTTGGTGAGGTTTAAATGGGGTGAAAGACTGTGATTTTGTTTAATGAAGCCCCAAGCTGATATAGAGGAGGAGGTTGAAGAGAAGCTTTGATGCTCAGCCCTAGGAAACCCGAAAGTCAGCACGCACAGGTAGACAGGAACGATGGGGGGTAGGGTAGAGGGGATTGAGCTGAGTGACTCCAGACCGCTGTCTCCACAAGTTTTTATGAGGCAAGCGTGAACACCAACACTTCTGGGAGATGATTGTTAACTAGCTAGAGAGTGTGAACTGACTGTGCCCCCTCTCTCAGTCAAACACACTTCTTAAGACCTTTTCCACCCACCGACCCCCCTCTGCCTCTGGGCCACACATCATTGAAACCAGGAGCCTTTTAAAGAGCTGCTAGCACTCCCAAAGAGCGTAGGCTGGGTTAGACAAATGTGCTATTGAGGGCTGCTTTGTGTGCATCATGCAGGAGCCAGAGCAGATAAAATAAAAGCAGGGAATATTTGAATTAGATGTTTT
>JBBPDC010000038.1:9958610-9992949 GCA_037974485.1 Hemigrammopetersius urotaenia
TACACCGCTTTATATATGTATCGCTTTGTATACCGCTTTTTATATATACCACTTTATATCTGTACTGCATTATATTCCGCTTTTTATATACACAGATCTATATATGTTAACTTGATAATGGGTTTCAGTATGTCTCCATAGAAACAGGCAATAGTGAAATAATTGTATACAGTCACCACTGCATCTGTCGTTCATATCTCATATGGCATGAAACCAAATGGGAGATCCATGCTTGGTCATCAGTCACATTCTTCACTGTCTTTCTTTATCTCTGAAGATAAGGCAGATTCAAGTCTCATTAACGGAGAATGAGACAATAAAACTGTTTTGTACGCTGCTTTCATTTGGGCACAGTACTGATACTCGATGCTGAGTTCCCTTTGGAGAATTGTGGTCCAGGGAAAAGGTGAGACAATATTGAGAGGCTCATTCATAATTATGAATAATCCTGGCCCCACCCATCAACATTAGTCTCCCAGATACAAGCCCTGCCCAGAATAAAATGCCCGGTAAGAGTGAGCCACTCCACCAAAGAGCGAGCAGACACCATATCACTGTCTGAGAGAAAGAGTGGACACCCTTTTGCAACTTTACTGCCTCATTCAGTCACACAGACGGGCTCGCACGGCTGGTTCTCTCCTTCCTTCAACCTCTCTCCCCCTTTCTTTCTCTCTCTCTCTCTCTTTCTTTCCCCACTCTCACTCCCTTTCGCTTTGAGACACACACACACACGCACACACGCACACACACACACACACACACACACAATTCACTCAGCTCATTCACAGGCACGGGTCAGGCAGCCTCACGTTTCACCTTGCTCTGCCCCTGGCTGGGAGGAGAGGGAGCCTCTGCAAGGTGCAGCCATCAGACAGGACACTTCTTCCACAGCTGAGTGAAGTTTAGTCAAGCAACCTGAGAGCTCCAGAGAAACCTAAGAAGAGCTGGAACCTTTGGAGATGGGATTACAAAGTGCCACATAAATTCTGTGAAGAGGAAGGGTGGCCACAGCAAAGGAAAAGGACAACCAGGTTCTTGGTCCCAACAGACTTGCGGCATCTAACATCAGTTAGAATTGAAAGCTTTTGCGAAGTTCTTTCTGCACTTTCTGAATGGTTCCCGCTGAAAGCAGCTACTGTTTGCAGGGACTGTGTGTAGCAGGGCAGCGAACGGGGTGCAAAATCATGCCGAAAGCTTACACAAGGCGCATCTCGGGAGTCTGACCCACCATGTGCAAATGGACGTCGGCCCACTTCACCTCCATTGGCTTGGCCCATCTCGGGCTGCCCCTTCAACCTTGTACCCTGTCCCTCCGCCTGGCTTGCCTCTCCCTGCTCTTTCTGGCTGGCACAGCTCTTGGAGGTTGCCCGACTGGACTGGGGCATGACCCGCTTCGATTGCTGGCACGCAGCACAAACTGCTCATGGACTCTTGAGCGGCACACGCGCAGCTACAATCACCTAGAGGGCGACGTCCGGCTGCGGCGCTTATACTCGGCCAACAAGTTCTTCCTCTGCATCGACAAGACGGGCAAGGTGGATGGCACACGACGCAAGAACTACCCTGACAGTGAGTAGGCGGCAGATATGTTACTAATGTGTGTCTGGAAAGGGTGGGGAGGTTCATTATGTTGTAGCCTTCACTTTTACTGTTATAAGTGCGTTGTCTTATCTCTTTCTCCTTTTATGGCTCTTTTATCACTCGGGATTCCTCTGCCCTCTGCTTGGGCCATCAGGCCTTACCTCGCTTTGGCGTCACGTGTTTGAGAAGTTAGCCGTTGCTAGGTAGGCTCCGGAATACCCCATAAGTCAAAGGCTCACCTCGTACGTAAGTTACGGCTGTGTTTACAATGGAGCAGACTTGTGGAAAGACATTGGACATGTGTATAAAGATGCTGCTTTTTAGGCAGGGGATATGTTTACCAAAGCTTAGATGTAAATGCAAAGTAAAATTTGTATGTTGTTTAGTATAATATGTAGTATGTTATAGGATAGTATATTTCATGTTAACATTTTCTTTTATTTTAGACAGTTTGCAGGCGTTTAGGAGCTTCAGAATTAGCAGCAGGTTTGATTTGTGTGCTGACCTCAAGCCTCTGCTGGGGAACATCTTGAAATAGCAGGTGCAGTCGGCATGTTTGTTTTCCACAGGGTCCACAGGGATAAATCACTGGAATTTGCCTGTCATCAAAGGGCTTCCGTGCTCCAAACAAATCAGAGCTCCTTGGAACCCATGTCACACTACCTCTATTATCTCTCAGCAAATGGAGCTTTACACCTATGTCAGTGGGTCAGCTGTGGCTATTTGTCAACCTGATTTTGGGGTTTAACAGCCATGAGACTGACACATTGTAGCCTTTCAGGGTTGGACTTTGGTGTATTTGATAATACTGCATGTGTTTATCCATTGCCAAGTGCCCACTGTGAACACTGTGAATCATCCTTTCCAGACCTGTGGCTCCAACTGTGAACACAGCTTGAGTCTGTTGGTTTGTAACTGTAAAAAATGCTGTAAAGAATATTATGATGCCAGGTATGGTGTCTTTACACTGTCTGCTCATTAGCTTTTGTCCATGCATTTCTGCCCCAGGGTGTAGGGTTATGCTTATAACGATGACTCTGGGAGTGTCTTTACCACAGTATCCCTCCTTATAATTGTGAATATTGTTTGCTTCTAGTTTCCAGAGGTGTGTCAGGTCTGCTTAGAAGCCAGCACTGAGCATAGTTAGGTGAAACAGTGCAGTCCTCCAGTGCAATTTTCTTGTACATTTACCCACTATCCTCTCACTTCCTGCTCCTTCATTTCAAAAGTGCCTCCAGAGTAGCAAGGGTCTCCTATACTATGATATAACACATCTTGCGTAATGCTTATCCGGCCCATGCTGGTGCAGTTGAAAGAACAACACTCTGGAATATTTCCTGGCATACCATTTCAATGACAGCTTTATTGTCAGCAGATAAATCAAAAAGTTTTACTGATCTAAATTACATAAAGCTCCCACCGTCTGATTCTGACTGATAATGTCCACGAAGTATCACCCCTCATCATGCATCCTAACAAGGGTGCTCTCACACACACTTTTTTCTTGCTCTAAATGTGGTCTTCTATCTTGCATTGTCATGTGCTCTGTCCATGTGGGCAGCTGTGCTGGTGAAGGTGCTTCCCGCCTTGTCCTTTGCGTAGCCCCCACGGTCTGTCAACACAGTGGCGTTTCCCAAACAGCCAGCGCTGCACCCAGCACCGTCCCCACGCTCACTTTTTCCAGCCCCTGCTCCCGACTGCTCAGGTGCAAAAACAGTTGGAATTAGTCAACGGGCCCTCAGCTAATTGAGGTTGGAAAATATTGTATCAGTCCCAGCAGACTGGAACAGCTGAGGGAAGACGCGGGCACATAAACTCAAAGAAGAAAGAGAGAGTGAAGGAGAGAGAGAGAGAGAGAGAGAGAGAGAGAGAGAGAGAAAGAAAGAAAGAAAGAGAGGTTAAACTCAAAGAGTAGGCAGAATGAAAAAAGAGTTTTGCGTGGGAATAATAGTAAGCCAGAGACGGTCCCCGTCTCGACCACCGCTCATAGTCTCAGCTGAAGGAAAACTTGGCAGGGATTCGAAGCAAACTTATTTTTTCAGATGTTCTGGTTTTAGCTCAGCCTTATTTGTCGGCATGCTTGTTTCAGGAAAGCTCCTCTTTGGCCAGGAGTAAAATAAGCACGCTGACTCGCATAAGTCACTTGGACAACAGCATGTGCAAATAGTCGGCAAGCAAATTTCATTCACACCTTTTGAACTCCCTGCACTGGCATTAATTTCATGACACTTGTTTTTGTCCAGCCGCTCACACTGGCTCCTGGGGCTTTGAAGGTTTGAAATTCAAATCTGTTTGATGCCGATCAGCTGAGATAAGCTCCAGTGCCACACAGTGCCGATGGATAGTGTGTGCAAATCAGACAAGCCATTTAGGATGTGATAACACATTTAGTGGATGATCACCGCTCCAGGCACCAAGCAGGAGAGGGTCCAAACAGAAGTGTTCTGGAAAGCTAGCGAAAACATTATACAATCAACTAAACATCCACTGTATTTTTATAAACACAATGTGTGTTGCTTTTTATAAATGGAGCGTTTGTGTAGAAATGCAAAATAAAGCACATTAACCCTAACCTTACCCTTACAAAGGGCATTGTGTCATTTTTAGAAACATTTTCTTTAGAAAAGCCATTGGATTATTTTGAGAAAGGGCACTGTGTTATTTTTAACACAGTGAACCTAAAGAGTAACCCTAAGGATCCCCAAAAATGCATGCAACCCCTGTAGCAAAACTGCCCAATAATCCACAGATACATATACAGTCCCACAAACTGACGAAATTGCAGAATCACATGCAAGTACACAGTATAGGAGTGATAACCATTAGCATCTTTTAATAAGCTGTCATGTGACAGATTTTTCCAGCTGCCTGTTCGGAAGATTTTGCTTAGCCCGGGTTGTTTTCGTTTTGATTTTTCATGTCACAGGTGCTTAAGAAATATTTCTGGCAGCCAGGACTTGCTTACAAGATCTTTTTTCCCTGTGAATGGGACTTTAAAAGGATACACTGTTGAGGCTTTGGGTGTGTATGGGTGAAGACATCAAATGCTTGATTCAGATCCAGGCAGTGACACTGCCCTCGGCCCTAAAGGAAATAAAGTCATGCAACAGGCATAATCAGAAAAGTCACTTGTGTTAAAATATGGTCACTTTGCTGTTTGCCAGGCCTTCTCCTCCCTATTTCTCTCTCTCTCTCTCTCTCTCTCATACTTTCTTTCTCCTCTCCTCTCTATTTTGGTTGTATTTCCAGGGGTTTGTGTCATGTTTACCAAGTTTCCCCTCACAGCTCTGCATCTCGCTTTACATGCTGCCCTTTTCCTTTGCTGTGATTTCATAGGCGTGTTGAGCTTGGACCCAAGTCGCAGGAAGAAAATCATCCACCCGTTCTGAATATATTGTGGAATTATTTAAAACATATTTCAAATAGAGAGACTGTCAGTCTGTGGAGGTACAGAGAAGCCACAGAAGAGAGACTGTGGGCCGCTAGTGTAGCTGCATGAGTGGCTAGGAGTCAGCAGAGATGAAAATGAATGCATATAGAAGTCATATTCATCACTTGACCCACATGTGGCAAATGAATCTTGTCATTTGAAAGAATGTATTTGAACAGGCTTTAAGTTATTAGCCCCAAGTGTCCACCAGGAGAGTAGGTCTCAGATTTACACTCACAGTAATGATGGACAGTTACAGTAGATACTTTATCCATGTGAATACTGTCCTTTGGTGGACAAAGGTAACACATCTACTGGTGTGAATTGTATACAACTCTTTAGTGACTGAAGCAGAAGTGTTGCTACTGGTTTTGAGGCATTGTTTGGGTTTTGGTTCTCCCCAAGAGTGCAAGCATATACCAATTAGAGTCCTTGGGCAAGACTAACACTACATTTCCCTACATCTGTTACATCATTAAATTGTAAGTCACTGAGGATAAGCTCTTCTTCCAAATGCTGTGAATGTACTTATCCTGAACTTCGAACTGCTTAATAATTTTTATGAGGTTTGCTGGTTTTAGCAAGCTAGGTGTCAGTACCTGCCAGGTGCCTGACAAAAAATGGACTGTACCTCTCTTATGACTTCTAGGTCTGCTTATATGTTGAGACACCAGTAATAGTCCTAAAGACTAGTCATACTGTTATCAGTACAAACAGACGTATTCAGAACAGGTTAGCCTTAAATCTGGATCACATTAATTTTTTTTCCCTGAGACAAACATGGAGGGCATTAAAAGAGAAACTGTTTATTTCAGTAAAGACTGCGGGGCCTTGAGAGTCTGGTGGATATCCTGGTGCTGTTTAAGGGAACATGGACACCAGGTGATTCCAGACACTTCCATGAAGTCTGGGAATGTTGCTTACTTTTAGCCCAGAGGGGCTTTTGGGTGGATCTGGTGCCAAAGAGATGGGGAAAATTACATGAATCCTGCCCTTTGAATCCATCCAAGTGGGGACACCAGTCTCGACTATAGTGGGAAAATACAGAAAGTCTATCTCTTGCCAGCTGTTCCTGGCACTAAGCAGAGACGAGGGAGAAAAATCAAACACACACACACACTCACACACCCTGGGAATGGTGGAGGAAAAGTGTGCCAGTAGTGTTTTAATTAGTTTAACCTCTGCTGCGTCCAACGGCTGCGTTTGATACCATGAATGAATGAAAAAAAAGGAGTGTAGCAATTAGCAGCTAACAGCTCCAGCCTGACTTTGGCTCCATGCTCAGTTTTACTGGGTTCATCAGTAGGTTTATTGAGTCTGAGTTTGGCTCCTGAAGGCTTTTTTCTGCTTGACATCCTGCGTACTTAAATCACAAGCCTAATGCATTGAGCTCTCTTTGCGTGTAATGACTTCCATTCAAGTCATCACGCAGTGTCAAGCCAGCCCTCATATATTGATGACAAAAGCTTTGTAGAAAAAAAGCATCAAAGGTCTTGTGCCAATCTAGAAAACCCAACTGTTAGCTTAGTTATTTGCATGCCAATACATTTTAGGTTTTGATAGGCCTAATCTCCCACCTGGTGGCATACTGTGTACAACAAGTAACGCCTTAACAGTTCAGCAGATATCCCGCTACTGTGGAACAATGCACTCCATTAGCTAAGCTGATGAAAACTGACCCAACTGACCCCAATGAAAGGCATTGGTACTTATTATTATTATACATCTTTATGAGGGATATAAAACAAGAAGTAATTAGATCTGTTGGGAGCCCATAGCTAGGCTTACTCATGCAGCACTAGATGCTAACATCTGCCAAAGGAAACACAGTCATCCTCTCTTGGCTCTGGTGTAAAATGAAAGAGAGCAGCCAGGCTCCCAGCTTCACTGTGTCAGGGTTGAGGTACTGGACAGCACCTCTTTACAGGGCTCTGTGGGAATTTTAGCAGTTCTGAATTAACCTTTTGATTAAAACCTGGGTTAAACCAGACAGTACGTTATGTTTTGGAAGCTGATTAGCTACTGGCCTCAGAGGAGCTACCAAGGATTCCTCTGAATATGCTTGTGAGATTTTTGAGACCCACAAAAGTTCTCAGACCCACTTTTAAAACACATAGATGCCCAACTAGACAGTAGAAGCCTTTTTTCAATGTGGTCGTAAACATGTAAAGGTTCTGTATTAATCAAAGATTTTTTTAGACTCATCCCTTTATGTCAAGAAGCATGTGGGACCCTTTAGACTGTTCAGAATCAGAGCTAACTGTGAGCACTGTGTTCTATTAGAACTGTTTTAATATAAGCTGAATATTCCTCCAGATGAAGTGTATAGGATTATTACTCTCATTAATCCCGCTCTGTAATATGCACAATATAGGTGTGGTGGTCACACATAGTACATTTTCCTCTATGTTGGACATAAAACATTTCAATGGTTGCAAGACATAACTCAGGCCCAGTAACTCATGTCCTGTTTAATCATGGTGATACATCAGTAACTAAAGCAAAAATGAGATATTGAAACCTTGCCAATGCCTCAGTGCAAACTGTCAGCAAATCTGAGCTCACAGATCTCTATAGGAAAAATATGATAATAAGAATGGCACACCCAAGCCAGGACAGCCCAGATATACAGCTGATTGAGCTATAAACAGCAACAAGAGGCAGTTATAAACAGGGGTGGATCACGGCAGACAAATTAAGGTCATTCCTATACTCGAATTCTAAGGGGGGCCTTGTAAGAATTTAGAGTTCAAGGTCCAGTTGGGTGATTAGTAAGCTGTGTTTCCAAATATGTGTAGACACCTGTCAATCCTGTATTTCTTCTGAAAGGTATTAATAGAGAGTTTCCCCCTTTTTCAGCCTCTACTTTCTGAGAAAGCTTTATTCTGCTGGACCATAGCTGTGAGCATTTGACTGAATGCAATCATGAGATAGTGATGTCAGGTCCTGGGATTGGTTGATTAGTTCTGGATCACAAACTACACTCCAATTCATCCCAAACATACAGGATGGAAATCAGTGAGAATGCAGTGCCATAGCTGACACTTGGCATGGTTGAAGGTGATTTTAGGCTCCTTTATAGCATCACATTCTATTTCCATTTATATTCTATGAATAGACTTATACATACTCTGTGCACAAATAAACACCCTTGTCAGCAAAGCCCTAAAGTAGCTGAATTTTTGTATGGATTCTTTTGGACGTTTGGATGAAGTGTGTATAAAGGAATGTGAACAATAGTGCGATCAAGATAAATCGGGAAACAATGTGTGGTCCAGACTTTCCACAAGAGAAAGTTTTGCTAACCCTACTTTTGTCCTTAAATTCTTCCGCGTTCACATGTCCATCAAACTGCTTGTGTTGTAAGAGTAGAAGTCCGCACCCACAAAGAATCCCCCCTGATTCTATGCAGACTGACACTTTGAGCATCTGCTCAGTGTCAGCAATGATGTAACAGTTGCCTTGAATTATCTAGCGCTGTGGTCCAATAATTAACAGCATCGCTGATTTTCTGCCATAAACATTTATATTTTAAGTGTCTGAGTTGCCTATTCCTTGGACGACACTGCACAACTTCAAGGCAAACTCAGATTTGGGAACTTGATCATGTTTAAACATTTATTATTGAAATCAGAGGATACAGTCTTTGATAACATGGACATGTATCTTTGTTCATTCTCTGGTTTAAGGAATAAAATGAAAGTGTTTTAAAGAGAGGAGCTTGTTTACAGTTCAGATCTTTGCACAGCTGTCCTCAGTCACTCCATCATCCACATGATAGGGTTACTGTATACAACATATCCTCCTCACAGTTTGCATTAGTGGCTTGTGTGCACGGAAGTCGGACGCAAAAGTCTGCTCAGATGCTTTGAAGGCCGTCGGCACCATTATCTCAACACCTTTATCAGGGATAATTATGACCTGTTGAAATGTATCTTATGTGGTCAACAATGAAAATGACCTACCGAGTCATGTGCATACAAACCTGGCCATGTTTTAATGTAATCTAATGAGCTACAGTCTAATCTCTTGAAACCCCAGTCATTTTTAGTGCATTAGGGAGGATTCCTTAAAGTCTCAGTTTAGAAACCAGGCATGTTCACGCTGAACATTTTTAATAGCCCTATATCTTTTCTGCGATTTGAAATGTATTCTTATTCTGTTCTCATATGGATAAATGTTGGATGAACCGGTCTTATCATTTCAACAGTTTACTGAAAAATGAATTGATGTCAAGCAGCAACTGAGTTGATTTGTCTTTTAGCATTGTCAGAAGATCAGATTGTGTACCTTTGGTCTCTGTGCAGTAGAAGCATAATGACAGCAGATATAAGATTGTTTCCAGTTGTTTTCAGTGTGAAAAACACATTTTGCTCACCGTTGTGCACACAAGACCTCTTGTGTTAATGTTGAGGAGCTGCAATGCTGGCACTACTAAAAACGATTGTATTATATACTGATATATCCTGGTATTTAAGAGCATTTCTGACCCATTTCAAATGTGAGTTTCAACAACCCCAACATGCCAGCACACACCCTCATCCTTCCCTTGCTGGAGCTAGGCATGATTTAGACCTCAGGCACGCCCCTGGTGGTAACCAAGGCCTTATCAACAACACAGCTACATGACGGCATCCATAACAATGTAGTAAAATGTGTGGTAGCATTTTCGACTTGTGGGAGTGGTGATGTTTTGACAATGTCTGAGTGCAACTTCAATAAAAGCTTGATTGACTCACACAACTTCCAGCATGCTCTCATGATTGCATTCAGTCAAATGCTCACACCTATGGTCCAGCAGAATAAAGCTTTCTCAGAAAAGTAGAGGCTGAAAAAGGGGAGTTCTGAAGTAAATTAAATGACTCGATTTAGTAGTAAAACAGTGGTGTGTAAGGGTCAGTGCTTCTTTAAAGAACTGTCCATTGGGATGTTAAGTACTGGCTGTTTCCCAAGAACTCGATTATTATTGAACATTCTAATACCCCCTGTGTCTAGTTTTACCGTAGTAAAAGTAATTAGTAAAAGTATTAGTAATTCCAAAGTTTAAGAAGTAGTGTATTTCCTGGACATTACTATTATATGGTAAAATAACTTATAGCTGGATTATTTATTAAACTGGTACTAAATGTGCACTGATCTAGAAATTGTGGGCCTATGCTGAATACATTCTGCTGTTCTGTAGTGTAATACATACAACAGCAAAAATCAATAAGTAATCCATTTTAAATACCTTTTAAATACCACAATTATAGTGGTTTCATTGGAGTACCACAAAATGTGTAAAACATTACTTCATACAGTATGGTACTATATAAATAGAAACCCCATAATTAATATTAATATTAGTATAAATTACAGTAATTAAGTAATTTACTATTACTATTTATGTATAGCACATATACAGTGTTATCATTTTGGCTACATTATGTACAGGCAAACACCACAAATCAATTTGGTAGGAAATGCTTAAATATTCTGTTACAGCATTAACATCACATCACAGCATTTACCCCTACCACCATCGCTGTACTGCCCACGTTCCTGTGCAGACAACAGCAGATTACTCTAAATAATATCTCATTTATTTTATCTCAAGATGTATTATGTTTTAGGAACATAGTAGATTATTTTTTTGTTTTGTTTTCTGTTTTTTTTCCCTGAAGATATACATCAGTTCTTTACATTTTTTACATGAGGTTTAAATGAGTTTATTGGTATGGACCCATTACTATTAAACTTGAAAAACATAGCAAGAATTTAACAGCCCATATTCAGTTTCTTGGTAGTAAATAGTCACACTGTCTTCAAAAGAATTCAAAAAGTCTTCAAAAGAATTACATACTACTTTGGAACTACACACATACAGTATCTGCTTAATATCTATAACTCCGGGAAAGTTCGGAGTCCTGTTACCAAGGTTTCAAGGCCAAATAAACAAGCAAAACTGCATCTGTTGCTGTCCCTCACTCCACTGTGTCTACAAGTATCATGGTGAAGCAGTGGAGGAGCAGAATGTAAAAAGCCCTCCAGTCATCCGTAGCAGGACTTCCCCAGAGGAGTCCTCGTTTGGCTCCACTGGCTGGCTGAGCTGGTGTCAGGCACCCCCTGCAGAGGATAAGGTTAAGGTCAAGGCCTCTCTCACTGCTGGAGTCATTTGACAGGTCTGACAAGCAGCTGATGGCACTGTTGTGTCGTCTGTCACCTCCCTGTCTTGTTCGTCTCATTTCAGTGCCATGAAATAGAGGGCAGGGTCCGGCCACAGAGGCCGCCCTGTGTCTGATCAGCCGAGTGGAACCTCCTGGACCTTCTACATCTCCTTGCACCACTGCCCTTCCCTTCACCAGCACCAGAGGTATACTATAGGTCCAAAAGTTTGTAGAAACCCGTTTATCCAATCTTTCCCTCAAAATTATTAACTGAGAGTTTGTGCCTTTTCTGCTGCTATAAAAGCCTCTACTCTTCTGGCATTATCCTAAGAGTAGGAACATTGCTAAAAAAATATTGCATTCACCCATTAGAGTGTTGGAGGATCCAAGTCATTTCAGTGGTAAATCGGTTGGAAATCCATCACTCCACTGTCTCATTGCTCCACAGCCTGATGGTGGCAGGCTTTTTACACTCTAGCCAATGCTTTGCAGGAGTTGGGTAAGGTGTCCACTCATAGTTGAAACTACATTGAAACTGTTTAAAGTTCAGGTATTTATTTTCTTAAACCTCTTTCTCAGGCGCAGTTAAATAATTGTGAAATGGCTGTGAAATAATCCCACTGCTGCAAACCCTAGCTTTCAGGAATTTTTCCTGCACCCCATGATGAACGTAGGCTCATGTGTGGCTTTCCGTGGGGAGTTCTATTGGCTGCTCTTTTCTGTGGAGTCAAATCTCCTGTGTGCAGTTCATTGCCTGTATCAGCAATAAACACGTGAATTAACCTGAATTCTACAAAGAGTGTACAATACTGAATTGATATCTTTAGAGGTTTGGGATGTGTGTGAAGTAAGAGTGTTGCAATCTTATGATTATCTGGTTCATAGAGTATAACTTGACCTCTTCCAGTGTGGCTTCACGTGTTTTTCCATAAACGTAGGCATTGCAAAGATCAAGGAGGACCAACGATAAACAAACCTCAATTTCCTAAACGGGTTTCTGGATCACTGCATCTGCTGAAGTCACATGATGCAATCAAGCAGTGAGCTCAGTCTAGGCCTCTTGATGGTGCAGGAAATGAGTGAAAATATGAATCACATATTGCTGCTTGAATCTGTTCATAACTGTCAGTGATGGCTGTTCGCTTGCTTCCTAAGGAAGTGATGTATGGTGCAGAGGGAGTGCTGCTCATTCTCATTCTGTCCTTGATTAAAGAAAGGTCCCCCTTAGGCCTCCCCCACAAACAAGTCTGTGCCACACAGGAGCAGGAAAACGAGACCACAGCTTCCTCAACCTTGTTCACCTCCATGGCCCCCATGGGAGAAGCAGCTCCAGACCTCCAACACTTTAAAGCTCTGGGTGGGATGATGAGTAATTATCGGTGAGTGGGTCCTTGTTATAGCTGTGCTAATTAATGGGCTGTCCAATGGCCCGCCTTGGCTTCTGAAGGGATCTGATAGCCTATGTAGGGTGTGTGTAGGTAGAAGATATTTCTAGACTCTTGTGCCATCAAACTGGAACATTTAGGGATGACGTGACTAAAATCAAGGTCATACACTGATTTGTTTATGGATCCAGAGAGTGAACTATTCTCCACCCATCCATGCTCAGGGTTGCCCTGCTGTATTAATTCATAGCAACCGTAGCTATTAATATAGTTGTGAACTTTAGTCATCATGAGTCATTTGATAAGATTACCATCATCATAATCAGTTTATGCTCAGTGCAGGTCATATTCACTGAGGATCTACAGTCATTTGTTACTCCGGGCTTCCGGAAAGGCATGGATGAAGGACTACTCATGTCTATAAAGAGTGTGTAAATCAGACAGGCTGTGTGCTTGTCTGAGAGAATGATGGTATCTTTTGACTTCTGACCCCGAGACCATTGACTCTGGAAATGGCCTCTTTATCAGCCACAGTAATTGACTAATGAAAGGCTTCCGCTGTTCCATGAGAGCCTCCATCTTCCATTGGCTAGAGAGGGGGTGCAAATGTAAGCTGGACAGTAGATGTACAGTCAGACGCTCTACTGAGATGTGTCTTGTTAAACGCCTTAGGTCCTATTGAAAAACTACAACCAGTCACTGTCTAGGGAACATTTAAAAGAATCTGTAGTTACACTCAAACAAAAAGAAACAAAACTCTATAATTGCCACTTTTGGTTCCTCAATGAACCTTTTTTTTCTAAATGTAAAGTATGTAGTGCTGTTTTTAGAACCTGCAGCAGAAATATAAAATATGGGGCGTCTTATGTGGAACACAGTCACATATTTAAATCAAATTTAGTTTAAAATGAAATGGGACACTTTCCAGTCGCTTAAGGGCAAAGACTGGGCGACTGAGAGAGAAACGACTAGACGAGGCAAAAACAGAGGAGGAGAGTGAGGGAGTGATGGAGGGAGGGGGCCCAGGGTCCCAGGCCGTGTCTGGGTCTGTCTCTTTGTCCCCGGCTGACCCCTGCTCTCCTGCCTGGCCTCTGAGCCTCTCACCTGGCCCGTCTCTCTGTGTGCGGGGGGTAACGGGATACCTGTCACTGGCTCTAATGGCCTTTGAAGGACCTGGCTAATCCCCAGAGGCTGCATTCAGCAAGGCATAAAGGGGGAACGGGGCTGAGGGCAGGCCCCTGAAACTGTACAAGCGGCAGATTGTGTGAGAGGGAACATCACCCAAGTGTGCAGTTCAGCCGAGGCAGTGTGAGAAAGGGCTTTCATCCGAGCAAAAGGCTACTGCTGCCGCCGGTTCCAGCTTACACTACCCTAATTACCAGCCTAATGGTGTAAACAAAACGTCATTTCCATACATGCAGTTTTAAAAGTGAAAACGATGGCCTCTATAACGTGATCTCCTGATTGATTGTCTGCCACCCCATTGTGTAGAGTCCTATTGTAAAGAATGCATCGACAGACATGGAGTTGGAAAAACCGATGGTTTGAAAGCCCGTATTAGAACTCCTTCCTTGGCGCATTGAATATTGCTTTCCTTTTTCTGTCAGAACGGCTTGAGTGAATGTGACATGTTTTATTATATTGTAACATGATGAAGCTCAAGAAGAGAACGAGAGACTGAGCCCCAGACAGGTGTTTTATATTATAGCCTAAGGACATTTATTAGCTAGGACAGTGAATGCTTGGCAAAGCTGTTAAACTTTACTGAGTGTGACATGGCCACAAAAAGGTTTGTTTCCTATAAACGATGATGATTAAATCACCTGCCATATGAGCTGTGAATTACCCAAAATAAAACCCGGATCTGAACATTTTGCACAACATCTGCACTATTATCCCTTTTAGTGTCTTTAGAGTGGCATGGAGTTTATCTTAAATATAATTAGGTCTCTGACATCCATCAAATGCACTATCAAGCATCTATAAAAATGTTATCATTTGTGTATTTTCCCACACCTGTAAGCTTCTTGCGTGGATTAATAGGTTGGCAAGCCATGATGTTATCAGCGCCAGTGCTATCCGTGTGCACCCCAAGAGACAACAAGAATGTGGGAGCAGGGAGAGAAATCAGGCCAGCCAATGAATCCCTTCCATTCTTTCTCCCTATCTTTCACTTCTTCTCTCTTTTCTTTCGCTTTCCACCTTGTTTTGTGACACTGCTGTAAGGGAACACCTCTATTCACAGGTTTGTTCTGTATCTCTATATAAAAATGGTGGTACATTACTGTACTGTAGAGTGTTTGTGCCGTTAACTATACTGTGCATTTCAGTACGTTACACAACAGTAAGTTCCAACAATACAACATCGGTTTTAGATAAAAGCATGTTGTTTACCCCAGTGGCTCTGAGTATAAATCCCCATTTAGTAATAGCTTGCTTTGTGCCACAGCATACAAAAGCCAAAACAAAACATCAACACATTAGATAACTTATAAAACAGAGTCACTGTATTGTTGCCCCTAAGTTGGACTGTGAAGTGCTTTGAGGCTTTTCTTTATTTTGCAGAACTGTTGTACACAGTGACTGAATGAATATTGTGTTATAGCTTAAGTGCATTACTGGACAGTCCCTCTCTGCAGGGTATCTGCAGGACAAATAAAAGGATTTGAGAATTTGTTGTTAGATTTTATGATACACACTTAAAACAAAGGGCCAATTTGACCCTCAAAGAATTATTTTAGTTGATGGTTTCTTTGACATCATTTGACACGCATTGATTTGGACGAGACGTAGTTAGTAAGTATTCACACACACATGAATTTGACACATCACATGATGCCACCAAGCTGGCGGGAAAAGATTAGCATGTGGTCTCTCTGGAGGAGTCACATAAAGGGCCAGTGCATCTTTTTGAACAGCCGCTAATGCAATGTCCATAGAGAGGTGTACACCTAATAGAGAGGACTAACTGCAACTGTTATGAGGGCTGGGGATCATCTAATTTACTGAACTATTTATTAAATAATGGTTATTTATTAATGATTGTTGTGTCTGACTAAAAAAGCTAACAATAGATCTACTCTGTTTTATAAGTTTATCTAATGTGTTAAAGTTTTGTTTTGTCTGTGCAAGAGCATGTCTTTGGTTTTTCATTATTTTGACAGAAAAAACTATTCTAAAAAAATTGACTGTGTTCTGCAAACACCCTTGGTTCCACTTAAAGTGTCTTTCTAATTCAAATGACTTTGCCCCACACACATACACAGGAACATGCTGGGTTTGTTCAGTTATTCTTGGTCAGGTTTCTTCTAAAAACAGCAAAGGCTCCACAAATTATAGCATCATTAATTATGAGAAGTTTTGTTTATTGCCGCCGGAGTGTCATGACTGCTAAATTAGACGCGAGGATCATTCTAAGTAGTGAATACTGTTAGAGAGCGAGCCAGGCAGCTACGCTACACACAACACTGCCTCCAGTTAAAAGTAGGAGGTCGGAATGAAAATCCAGCGTCTGTCAAGTCTTAACTTCTCAATCAAAGTCTGGCGCTGCAGCAAGACGAGGAAAAGAAAATATGAATGTATATGTGGATGGAAGTGGTCCCAGGGGTGTGAGGCAAGCTGTAAAGTAGAGGTCACACAGTGTGCGTGTATGTGTTGGTTGAGACGTGTGTCATAGCCTTTTGGGTGGGATGAATAAATCTTGCTGGACTTCAGAGGCTTAATAGGTATGATGCACGTCCGGAAACACAGGCTTGTGCACAGAGTTCCACAGCTGGCCCTGGGGAGACTCTCTCCAGAACACTTGCAGGGCTGCTTGCAAGCCTGTAGAAGATGCCAGTTTTATAGCTCAGTACCAACCAGTAAAAAAGTCACAAGTCCTGATAAACAGTGTTGTCTCTGCAGCCTTTGTCTGTTTGAAAAAGACTTTTCTCTAATATTTTTTATTTTCCCTCTGCTTACCTGCTACATAGACACCTTTTTATGGATGATTGAATGACACATTATATCCTGTTTTGGTTTTCAGTATACCTCAGATATTTCGGAACAAAGGTGAGGGCATCGGACGGCAGCAAGCCTCAATAAAAAAACACACTTCAAAGTTGAAGGGACGTAATGCCTATAATATGTTCCTGTTTAAAATATGAAATGACGATTCACAGGTCTATTTTCAAACAAACGCTATTTTCATGGTAATCACAAGTAAATGTTACTTGTTCCTGAAAGATGCTCACCTGATTTCATTTCTCTGAAACCGATCCTCATGTTTTGATGTGTCATGAACAACACACCATATGCAAACTTCCTAAAAAGTGCAGCATGTGTTTTGAGAATTACACTAGCGCAGACTGAGCTTCCCACTGTTTACTGTCATCATCCTTGACGTGTCATTCACAAACTCCCCTCAGCCATTGCCATCATGGTGCTATCAGGTTGCAGATTAATGCTCATGGCCTAGTAAGCTTGTTACTCAGCGTATCAAAAGCAAGCACTTGAAGGCCAAGTCAACACCTTGAGCTCATTGCCATGTTTCTCAAATCCTTACTGAACAGTTTTTGCATTGTTCTGCTAAAAGTCCACTGTCATTAGGTGCACTTGGTTTGCAGCAATGTTTAGGTAGATGTTAATTGTCAAAGTAGCATTCACACGAATGTCCCCAGGAAGACAGTTTGTTTCAACAAACTGTACCACCTTTATCTGTTGCTCCATGGTTTAGTTTTGGTGCTCATTTGACTATTGTAGACACTTTTGGGAGTGAACAGGGATCAACATGGATGATCTGACCAATCTCCCTTGCTTTTATGTCTTTCTATCAAAGCAAGCATTTGTTTTCCAGTTTGTGCTATTCTGTGGGAACAGACAAGGGAGACAAACCTTGACATGCCCTTGGGTGACATTAGACCTGTCATCCCTGCTTGGTTTCTAACTAAGATATTGAATGAAAACGTCCAACCGTCACCATGTAAACGCTTTCTGAGACCATACTGTGTTGAATAAAACAGAGCAGTGTAAACCCGACTTGGCAGTCTGGTAGTAACATTAATGTTTGCTCAATGTTTAGCCAAACTTATGCTGCAGTTTTTGAAATGTCAAAATGAAAAGCACCTGATAAGGTGAACCTGACAGTGGGTTTGAACGTGCAAGCACAGCGAACTCAAGGCCCCGAGGAGCCTGAAACAGTAGCTCTCATGAGTCGGCACCAAGCTGTTCAGAGTAGCAACGGCTGGTGTGGCCTTTTGTGGTTTGAAAGCTCACCACACACAGGCCGAGATGGAGGCCTGCTCGGGAGCACCTCGGAGGAGGCAGATCAGATCAAAGGTCCTGGTCACGGCCATTAGGCCCGGCAGCGAGGAACCCAACATGAAAAGCCTGTGTTGTGAAAGGGAGGCATAAAAGAAAAAGAGAAGGAGCAGAAAAAAAACAACAGTGCCCTCTCTTAGCAAACTGTGAAATAATTGAAAAGGTATGTCAATCAAGGGCGAGGGTACTGTTGGAACCCAGAGATTCCCAGGCTTTTTTCTGAGGGGGCAGCAGGCCAGAGAGAGATGCTGAAGGGGGCGACCTGAGAAATTAAAGACCTCCAGGAAAAAAAAAAAAAGAAGTGGAAGGCAGTCGGGAAAAGCCGGAGAAACTTTGCCCAATCTTTCACTCAGTGTACCCCCTCCCTCTCTTTTAATTGAGGTGGGAGGAACCTTGCTCTTTGTGACAAAAGCTGGGTCATTAATAAGTCCTTGTCGGCTTCCAGATCTCAGGTAGGCAACAAAAGCCTATTGGGAGCAAAGGGCCAGTTGAAGGAAACATAATTTTATGACCCTCCTGACCCCATAACCCCCCACTACTAAGACCTTATTACTACCATCTACAACCCTTAGCCCCCCTGCCCCCCATTCTCCCCATCCAACTATAATTTCGACAAAAGAAACTCAGTGAGAGTTCCCTTTTCTCTCTCCGCTTCTCTTTTTACCTTTTTTTAAGGTCAAAAAGGACTGAATGATCTGAAGATGGGCTCACTTCCAGCAAAGTGTATGGGGTGGGGGCTAAAAGAGTGGGCTGAAAGAGTATACAAAAAGAATAAAAAAGACTAAGCAAAAGGCTTGTTCCGTGCTCTGAGAAATCCCATACAAGATCAGAAAATGGTCAGTCCACAGTTGACTAAGCACATATAGACGAGGATTTGCTTGTAGCAGCTGTGGCAGTTTATTGACAGTTTGGGCCAAAACGTGCCAAAGGTTAAGAGAATTTGCCAGGGGCTGAAGAAAAGCAAACTCATCTCCATTTAAAAACTCACACACACAAAAGACTTTTTGATTGATCTTTGGCATTACATTCGCTCCCTGCATCAGCAGCTGCAGCTCCTTAAATCCAGCCACTAGCTACTGGCACTTGGCTTAAGGTGGGAGGAATGGTTTGGCACTAAATCAAAAGTCTAAAATTTTCCATTTATCTGAGATGTAGTTGATCAGTGAAGGCATGTTTAGAGGCTGAATTATGATTCCTTTGTTTAGTACTGGAGCTGCAAGGTTTCTGGTTCTAACAACAAACTCTAGAAGACAACAGTCACCTGAACTGTTTCCTTAAAAATTCATTACCCAAACGTCTACATTTACATGGTTCTGAAAACCATCAGTTGAAAAGCTCCTTAAAGTCAACTGCTGACCTTCGGAGACCTTCAGGCTGTCAGTACTTTTATCTTATAATTATAGACATTTGCCTTTTTTTACATTTTTATGTACTTTCTCAATTTTCCACTTAATTGATGTGTCGAGTTGAAATTGTGCTTCTTTGGTTTTCAGCAGTGGTGGTTTCAACTAGTTGAGAGAAGTTTCTGAGATGTGTTTATGGAAACATCTCAGTTCTAAGATAAAGAAACTACATTTAGACTCAAAACAAGTCTTGGTTGATCAACAATATCAGTGAAAAATGAAAAATTCCATGCATTACATTTCCCCCCAAACTATTCCATTGATTAAAGGTCAAGACAAAATGTTTGTCATTCTCACCTTTTGCCAGAGGGCCACTAAATTACGAGGGCAAGATACAGAGCAGTCATGCTACATGCAGCAGCAGGCTTCTTCTTCTAATACAGTTCGGTTCTCAGAAAAATCTGTGTTAGAGTGAATCCGCGAGTTTTGAGGGATTACTGTACTTTATCTGCCTCTAAATGATTCTAACATATAACTTACTGTATACCCAAGCCATTTGAGGCATTCATGACAATGTTGAAGCAAAGTAAAAGCACTCGAAACTCCTGATTTGTCCACATGGCTTTGGACACAAAGGAGGGTACTTTCAAAAGGACTTAAGATTAATATAGGCCTAAGTTTTTATAATGGATGTGTGGCCAAGCAGCTTCTTCTGGTTTTTTTTTCCAAACCAGCAGAAGTTCTCCAGTTCATATGGATCAGAGGGTAGTAGGACAGGATAAGCCTAATTACCAAATTTATCCAAACTCTATTATCCACAAGGCATGTCAGTTTTTTAAGAGTATACTTAAATATAAAAACGTCTCTAAATTAATTAATGAATACCTTTGTAGGAGAGATCCTTAGCCTTTACAGTTTTTAAAGAGGTTTATTTAAACTTTTCATGCCCTAAAAAACACCACTTGAAATGCTATTTTAAGTTTTGAGACACTCAGCAATTTTGTCATATACTTATACATGTATGCCATTTTATTTCATTGTTTTCCACTAATCCTAGATGTAGGTGATAGGCACCCAAACGTTTCTTTAAAAACACCAAAAACAACCTGTTTAAACCTTCATTAAGATGGTGCAGCCCTTTCACCAACTATATCCTTCACTACCTAGTGTTCTGGGACCTCAGCATTAATAAATGAAGCCATGGTTCGCCCTAGTTCTTATGAGTTTGGTGGGCCTGAGCCTTAGGAGAAACAAAAGTCTTTCTTCAGCAGCTTTGGTTCTTTTGTCGGTCCCTTTAACCGTGTACCTAAAAAAGTAGCAAGCTGTCTAAATGTGTCTGATCTTTAAGAAGTCTACCAGAACATCATGGGCTACTGAAGAGAAGACCGGACTCCCGGGGCTCACACCTCTGGACGGTTAATGACAAGAGATTAGAAGTAGCAGCACTTTCAGGCACCAGTGCTTTTCATTTGACTGGCCAAGTACTCATAAACTTGTTGTGAGCCCCAGTCATCAGGGAGGCTGGTGAAGGGGCTTACGAGGTGCTTGCACGCTTCCACCATGCTATGATGTTTGCAAACACACCAAGGAAACACATGTAGGAAATTAAAGACAAAAAACACACGCTCTGGCCTTCAGAACACAGGCATTCCTGGTAGAGGTGAGGAATGGGACGACAGCTGTTGGAGTCTACCTGCACGGCCCGGCAGAATGGCTTCAGACCAGGGCTGGGTGTGCTTTACCATCACATGTCAGAAATGAAAGCTGCTCAGTTTTGTTTATTTCCTCTCTTTTTCATCCCGAGAAGAGCAATGACTTCATCTTCCATATGTACAAACACTTGTTGGCTGCTCTTCTTTCACTGTGTTTAGAATCATCCAAACCCCTTCCATAAGGGCCAGTGGCCATCTCACATTTCTGAGCATGTATGGCTTATGTTTCCAAACCTGCCTTGGATTGCAGAGATAAAATAGGACAACAGCATAAGCCCATAAAATAATTAGCCCTTTTAACTTTTGGGGGAAAAAAAGGTTCAGTTGAAGTTGAGGCTATTAAATCCTGCATACTAGAGGATGGAGAGACACAAATTTATATTTACACTTTAGATGTAAAAGCAGTGTTAGGAGTCTTGCCCAGGGACTGCTACTGGTGGAGTGTGGTGTTCTTGTGTGCTTTTTAAAATATGTTTACTTCAGTGGATTTGCTCACTTTATACCAACTCGCTTCTAAATGTATTTTCCAAAATCAGATAATCTCAAAATCAGCTTTTCTCTACATTCAGAATTGAAAATCTCAACTTCTACAACACTTGCACTCAGGAATGTTTGATTCCTAACCCTGTTATGAGGCATTTTACGTTCCTAAACTGCTCATGTCAGCATTTCTTCACTGAAAATATACATTGATCAAACAATAAAACAATGAAAAACAATAAAAATATATGCACTTACATGTTTCTACAAGTAATTGATTAGAAAATAATCATTGTGATATCTATGCTTGAGTAGAACAAATGTTTTTATATAATATTGGCTAAAGTTAAATAAATGTTTTTATATTTAATCACAAAATTATGATTTTTTTTAGCTATGTTCAGTCTTGACATAAAGACAGCATTAATGATGAACAGTAGAAATATACTATATTTTATACTGTATATCATATATTAGGTCAAAAAATATTCATACTACCATATTTGATCTTTTATTTAGATTCAATGTTCATAAAAGTGTATTCAGCTTCATTTGATGTGAAGCTAACATCATGCACTAATTTTAGAGATGGACTAGCATGAAGGTTGGCCAGGGAGTGGGAATGCTCACATCCACGCAAATACCGCTGTAATAAATCCCACTGAGACTGGCTGCAGCTTTCTTAAGTGTGTGCTATCCACAAAACACCTTTCTAATGAACCAGAGAGATCAGAGAACATGGCAAAAGTGGCTTTAAGCCTAGATTTACAGCTTCTAATCATTACCTATAAACAGAGCTCAGGCTTTCCTCGGCCACCTTCAGCACATGTGTTCAGCGGGTTAGTTCCTGTCGCTGCCTTCATGTCCTTACTGGCACTTGGTCAACATCTCATTCAGCGCCTTGATCTACTACTGTGTTTACAGTCCAGTGCCAGCAGCTGATCTGTCTGTGTCATTTCCTATCGCAGTATTACGCAGGCCCCAGTGGAGACCACATGTTTCCTAGGATGTTTTTTGCCTTTTGAGCCAGGTTGTATAGCTGTTAAGGAGCAAGGGTAATCCTAACAGATAGCATCAACCAGGGAGATCAGGGGCCCTCAGAAACAGTGTCAGGAAGAATTCCTCAAGAGAGCCTCCCGTACGGCAATTAGATCCCATTCAGGGTTCGGCAGGGAAGGCTGGTGGCATGTATTTGGTCTATCTCGAAGTATAACAGACACCAAAGAGTTTGAACTTGGTCCGCGATCGATGAGTGCCAGGGTGCAGATCTTTGGCTGCTTCTCAGTAAGAAAAGTTTGTGACACTGCAAAGAACTGGTCTGAAACTAATATGGAAATCAAAGTTTGTGTGTGAAGAGAGTGTATGTGTGTGTATGGGGGGTGGGGGGTTTGTGTCCAAACAGCACTCCAAACCACAGCACCACCATTTCCTTTCCTGAGTTCTGCTAATAGCATTTGTGATTTCATTAACCAAATACAATCATGATTCAGTTTTGAATGGCTATTTTCAGTGTCTCTTCACACCTTGAAATTTAGACAAGAAGCTTTTCTTATCGTATCGAATGCAATGCAAATTACGTTTGTTCTGATTGTCTACCCTGTATTGTGCCTCGTTCAAAAAATATTTCTGGTAGAAATACTTCGTATAACCTTAGCATGAATGGCCAGTGCTAAACTGCTGTAGACAGAACCGGTGGAAATGTGGAAATGCATTGATTTTCATGACATCACTGAAACAATACAATGAAACCAGACTGCAGCTTCTTTTCTATATATGGACTATATGGGCTGGAGAGGGAATTGCACATTTTGAAACGTTCACAGTGTTTACATAAATGGAATTATTCAGAGAGGACTATTGTGGGCTACCCTGTGTCCTAGGGAAAAAATATCCCTGGAGCATAAGGATGCCTGTTTTTCTAATGATAGAGTAGTTTTTGATGGGGAAACTCCCTCTCTCTCTAACCCAGACCTCTGTTCTCTTGTTGTTTCTCCAGGTCTGATGGAAATCCGATCTGTCAGTGTGGGAGTTGTCGCCATCAAATCTGTCAGCACCGGCCTGTACTTAGCCATGTCCAAAAAAGGCACGCTCTTTGGATCGGTAGGTACATCTCCCATTGTTTTATAAGGCAATCTTGGCTTTTACAAGCCGCAGGCCCAGGGTTTGAGAACTAACAAAATGTTTGGAGCCATGTAATATGAAGTACGTGGGAATAGAGACTTCAGTTGGTTCAAACTGAACTTGATCACCACCAGGGCTGGGTTATGTTCAGTTCTCGCCAAGGCTGGCGGTGAATATAAGGACGTTTGCCTGTGAACGGAATCTGAACTTACTGAGAAAGAACAGCGCTTACCTAAATCCTATTTTACAGAAAACTGCACTTGAGCTTACTCGTGCTAGTCGAGATTTACAAGCACACCTTGAGGGCCCGTGATTGGTGACAGTTCTGCTCGTGTGAGGCTTGTGCGTGCCATCAGACAGTTGTTTGAAGCTCTTTTAACTAGGCAGCCCTTTCCATGGTGTCTAAGTGCTTTAATCACTCCATGAGAAATCTCAGCCTGCAATCAGTCACCCAACTACAGCAAGGTGCCTCGCAGACATCTTTTCACCTCCCTCCACTGAAAGCAGACAACAGACAAGACCATCCACGAAATTCTGACAAAACACGAGAGCTGCTGTTTTCGTCGTTTGAATCACGCGCTAATGACTATTAATCACAATGCTCACTCAGGGGCTGATCTTATCTAGCAGCAGGCAGAGAGATACCGCTGATAAGACCAGCTTTGCGGAAGACCGAAACAGGGCGTATTGTCATCATCCCATCTCGGCTCCCTTTCGAGATAAGAGCTCCGTCCAGCCATGGCAGAGGAGCAAAAGATCGCAATAGATTTGACAAGTGTCTTTTTAAGACTGTCTGAGTGGAGTGGGTTTTGATGTATTGTTGTGGACAAGGTGTGGAAAAAGTAAATGCATAATAGTTACTGATTGGAACTTCATGCCAGAGGACTCTGATTGTTATCATTCTAGCGAGTGAACGTATGCAGATTCTTGCTGAAGTACTGAGCAGTTTGCAGCTTTGTGAAGCAGTGCACGCATTTTTAGGCACTGTTTTATATTTTTGATCACATAGTGATTACATATGCTGCAAGAAAAACAGGAAAGTTTGGAAAACAACTTTTCTACTAAAAATGAAAGCACCACAAGCTGTGTATAACCAGGCCGAAATAGAGTCCAGAACAGCTGCTTTAACAGGAAGGTACTGCCTGACTGGCTGTAAACTGACTGATCGCAGAGTGTTTAGCCTGAAAAGTTACTTTTACAGTTCAGGAACTATTCCTGCTTATGGGTAGTATACTTGCCTCTGGATCAAGAGGTCATGGGTTTGAATAGGTCACCTATGTTTGAGAGATAACTGCAGCCTCTTAGTTTATGAAGGTGTTGTATGAAGGTATCTGGTGAAAGGCACAACATGACTTCATTGTAAAGATGCTTTTAATCCAGATGTCTTTGCAGCTCCTGAAATCAGGAGCATTCAACTTGGGACTTAAAAAATGAATGTAATATTCTGTCACTTTTCCCACTTTGTACAGGTCAGATATAGCCCAAGCTGCAAGTTCAAAGAGCGTATTGAGGAGAACGGCTACAACACGTATGCATCCCTTCGGTGGAAGCATGGCGGGAGGCAGATGTTTGTGTCGCTCAACGGCAGGGGGAAGCCAAGGAGGGGCCACAAAGCTCGGAGGAGACACCCGTCCACTCACTTCCTCCCAATGCTCGCCACATAACTGCAGTCCCTATTTAGCCTTATCCTTATGACAAGAATATCATCACTGCAGAACTCCTCACCTGACTGCTATATATGTACATTTGCTCTGGATATTTTTTTTTTTTCAAATTATCATGTAGTAAGTTAACTTATTCCTCCCTCCTTCTTAGCTTAATGACTGAAAGCTTCTGTAAGGCTTCTAATATTGTAATGTGCATAAGCGATTATATACCGTATTTATGTTACTGCTTTTAACCAATTGTTGTGATTTATCTAATCCTTCTACATGACTTCAATACACAGTTAGAATTACTGGAAAGGAAACCCAACTGTGGAGCCTGAACTGTGGGACAGGACTAACTACCCTATACATTAACAATCATTTCTGACAGGAAAAGCTATATACAACATACATCATGGAAAGCTGTACGTGTGTGTCTGCAGCTTCGTTTTCTGGTTGTGTGTTTGTTTGTTTGTTCACATGTATTTTCCTTTTAGCTGTGCGAACAATGACTGGAAAAGCTTTTAACACTGATTCTATTTGACCGGAGTGATATCAGGACTGGCAGTAAAACGCATACAGATGTAACTGACATCTACTTCTGGCCGATTGACATTCATTCAAAGAACACTCATCAGAGTGAGGGTGGTCAGATCAGCCTGTTTAACAAGAAACACTCCCCTGAACATGTGTTCCTGTGTGACCCGATCGCACATGGCTCATCCATTATAACGAGGGACTGCATCTGACAGCTTGTATACTGGAATTCTTTGTATTATGTGCTCCTATTAAGTCACACTAACGTTCTTTTCCTTCAACCTTCTTTTTTCCCCCACATAGAACATTTAATATATTTCAGCCTGTTGAATCACACTGTTTGAATCTGGTGTTCTTGTCAGTTTTGTCTTTAGTGAATTCTCAAGAGGCTGCTTCTGTCTTCATGCTGTAACATTGTGTTCAAACAGCGAGCGATAAACATCAGAGGTACAACAAGTAGAAAATAACTGACCCATGGCTAAATTCCAGCTTCACTGATGAAGGATTCATGCACTGGAGTGCAACCAGAACCCTGCTTAGAGCTGCCATAGAAGTCTTGTTCTATGACCACCTGATCTAGTGGCAGAATAGAAGAAAGTCCATAACGTTCAGACTTCTTGTCATAGAGATCCACTGAAATTATACAATTATAAGACAAAAAATGTCCTGATCCAGATGTAAATGCACAGAATGTAATTTCGGACCATTTCTTTTGGTCCATTAAGCATTCACACAAGGTAAATGGCAGCAAGGTGGACACGGAAAAGGTTGACAGGTTTTTGAAGTGTCGATATTCATGCTGTTATTGGAGTTTCTTTGATCCCCATCAACAAACCAAAATAAAACTAATTGCCTGAAATAGCCATGCGCATGTCAATGCTGGCCTAAGTTTGTGACAGAGTAAAAACACACAAGATTTTTATTTATTCAAATGTGACTTTTAAACTAAATTATCATTCTATCTAAAAAGATGTAAAATAAGGTACACATGAAATAAACATGAACATGATTACACACAGAGAAAACATGTTATGGCATGTGAGAAAATATAGTCCAATGGAAAACATGTTACCACAAAAAAACTGGTGAGGTCCATTTTAGGCTATGGCATTGTAATTTTATATATATATGTGTTTACTTCATCATTTATAAATGCACAGTTTAAACTGGATCTTTATGTAGTAAGCTCAATATGTATTAAGTATTGACTTTTGCTCTGTGATCAGCTCCACTTCTCTGTACAGTATTCCATAGAAACCCAGAAAGCACTGTCTGGCTCATGAGTGCTCTTGTTCCTTGCTGATAGAGGTTCCTAAAAATAGAGGTTATTGAGTCTTACCAAAGAATGAGCCCAAAGGCTGTTACTTATAGCTCAAATCCTGCATAGATACTGACATATAATGGTACATCCCTTATTACTGACCTCTTACATCTGCGGACACAATTCTAAAAGGACTGGTAACAATGATAGCTGTGTGGGTTGCATATGATCAGATGTAAGATGTTTGACACAATAGACCTCCCATACCCTTTAAAGAATCTGCACTTCTGAGCTGAAAAGGCACTGCAGGAGCTCCTTACAGCATGCATGGGAGGGCACAGGCCTCTTCAGAGCTCAGAGTGAGGCAGGGGGAATCAAAAGGCTGCATGAGGAGGAGAAGAACCAGCCTATCTATTGTGCCATCATGTGAAATGACCCTGCATGTATGTGGGTATGCTATAGCAGAAGCCGCTACAGGCAAAGAAAGACATTCAGTTACAGTTCAGAAGAGCAACATATGTGGGTGAAATGATGGTGTGAAGGAACTTTTTATCAGTGTTTAATGTCAGGAAATTTCTCAGTTTAAATACCAGGTTGTGGTTTGCTTGGTAGTCTGTGGGAACAGCCCTACTTAACAACTACTTAAGGATGCGATGAAAAAAGCTATATAAATAAAAAAAAAAAACTGTGATGCCCTCCTTACAGCATGTAGTTCCCTACCTTTATCCTATTTTCTGCCTGTCCTCTGTCTGAGAGTCAAAGGCTCTTTACCTCAGTCGTCGCTCTCACAACAGTCCAGGAATTCAGCCCTCGCTCTCTCTTTTTTTCCCCTTGGCGTTAAGGTAAGGCCATCTGTTTATGCCAGTCCTTTGCTCCGAAAGCACAGAAACAAAATGAGGAGCCTGTAATTATCATTGTTGCTCTACTGTCCTGTCAGTTCCCTCGCCAGAGAGACCAGAGTGATCTCTTGGCAGCACTGAAGCCAAAAGATCAAAGCTATGGACCTTTGATCAGCAGCAATCACCCCTCCGCCTCCCCACCCCCTGAAAACCTCTCCATGGAAAATCAAGGTGGAATGCTTCAAAGGAGAAGAGCGCACAGGGACATGGACAGTTCTGCAAGCATGTCTTCTGGCGGCTTTGAGATTTTGTGTCAGTAGGAGTCTTCAGGTGATGTATTTAAATATGCACCACTGGTGGGCGCCAGTAGCATCTCAGTCTTTTTGTGTGGCATAACCTGGGATCCTACATCGTTAGCAATGTTATTAGCAGATGGCAGCAACAGACATCTGCTTCTATCCTCGAGATCCTACAAATGGCCTTTGCTGCGCTCCCATGCTCTCGGCTGGGGTGGAGGGGAAGGCATTCCTTTGAGAAATGTCAAGTCGCTCTTTTATTCACCCCGTTTACCCATGGCCCCTTTACACGCAAGGCACAAATATAGCGTTGTTACAGTATGCATGGGCCTAATTAAAAGCTATACCGGTATTAGGTCATGTAACTACCTCCAGAACACTTCCATGGATCCACGTTTGCCTACGTTTATCAGAGACCAAGAAGCCTCCCTGAATGCCAGCTCTAGCATCATGCTGGGGCTTAAAAGTTTTTGGCCACCACAGCTTTTAACATTTGTAAAACTATCATGGTACATTGCATCCAGATGGAGTGAGAGAGGAAAATATACTTATTACACAAATTACATTTCTGCAGGCAAAAAGACAACTGTGGATGCCAAAGTACAAATAAAGGAGCTTGTGAGCGAGGTGAGTTTGAACTAAAATGCTGAGAGCGCTCTGGAGTAGCTCCTGTTCTAGGTTGACAGACATAGAGGCCCTGAGAAAAAGTGAGGACCACCACAGATCATTTGTAAGTCCCTCTATCTCTCAGAGAGCCCCACTAATCCCCCTATTTGTTCAGGGCCATTCACAGCTCTGCGAATTTGGGATTAGTTGCGTTTTGTTACAAAAACAGACAAGTTACTCTGGTGAGTGGCTTTGCCAATGGGGGCAAACTCCTCTTCTATTCTCTTCTCCAGTGTTCTCTCTTCTGTTCTCTTCTCTTCTCCTCCCCTCTTTGAGAGTGTTCTCTCTTCTGTTCTCTTTGAGAGCGTTCACTATTCTCTTCTCCCATCCAGTACTGTAATTAATCATTTAAATTCATCCCACACTCTCAAATGTTCTTTGAGTGACACCACTGAACCATTTTCTGGGCTCACTCCAACTTTTTGAACCCCTGTTTTATATTTACGTACAATTTAGTCATGCCCAATATATTCCTGCAACCTGCAACCTAGGACTTCTACAATCAGATGAGACCACAAGGGTGAAGTGCTTCCTCTGAGTAACATGAAGACAGTCGCTGCATCTTTTTAACTGTCACTGTTGTAATATCATGGAACACACTTGCAAGGGAACACCAACTTTGTTGTGTCAACTAATAGACACCTGCACTCTCTAGCATCACCCTGAGTGAGGAGAAGTGATTTTACCCACCCAGAGTGAGGAAGTACAGTTATCCTGTCTTCAGGACATAGATCCCAAGGGCTCACAATCTCATAATAGAGGCAACATATGGGAGCCTCCTCCTATCTTTATTTCTATAGGTGTATTATGCACTATACTCTAGCATACTTTTAGTCGGAGGAGAGTGTGTTCATTGGACATTGTGTTCATTGGACAGGCTCTAGAAAGACTGTCCCAGTCTCTCTGTTCACCTGCAGCCTTGGCAGACCAGAGCAGATCCATTACAATGGGCCTTGTCATAATGCTGTGGATTAGCATGTTGTGGATGCACGAGACACAGCGTCTCTCGATGGGGCACGCACCTCATGGCCTTGCGAGAAACCTGCCGCGCCCCTGCTAAGGTATGCGCCTCCACTGCGAAGGCCCAGCAGTCTTCGGCCCCTGGCCTCCATTCCCAACATGCCTGCGGAGTCAAAACGACAACTTGGACTGGCCAGGTTGTGGTGGGTAAAGAGAGGAGCTGAGGTGCCTTCTATCCCCTGCTAGAGAGAGTTTTGGCCCCAGCTGAAGCAGGGCCATATTTTGGCTGCCATCCCAGTCAACATCACAAGGTTGTCTTTGGCTTTTCAGGGACTGGAAAAGGTAAAAGTCAGGATGGGTTCAAGCAAAGTTAGAGCCATGCCAAACCTCTGTCCACCCCTGCCTTCAAAACAAGCATTTGTGTGTGTGTGTGTGTGTGTGTGAGAGAGAGAGTGGAGATTACGCCCAGAACTACATGGTCTCTGTCTTTTGTCACTATATGGCCTGTGATATTTTCCAAGCAATGCAACAAGGCAGTAGCACGCTCTGGCTTTATTGGCTCACAGATGGAAAGGTATGTTTTTTTTCCCGATTATATGTTTATGGGTAGATTTTCATCACCCCAACACATTTGGTAAAATGTTGATTTGGGTTGGACCATGTCCATGGAATCTATCACACACTCACCAAAAAATACCAGCCAGTTAGGTTTCAGCTCAAACTGTCAAAGCTGTCAACGTGTAGTTCATTCAGGAATGAAGATAAGACAGACTTTGCAAAAATGAAGATAGCACTGACTTTGCAGTCTTTGCTGCCGTTCCTGACAATGGAATCTGTTCAACAATATTTCAGCACAATAATCAGTCAAAAACAGACCATACAAATTGGGATTTCAATTAATTATGTCAACACATCAAAATGAAATAAAGACTTTTGAGCCTTGCGATGTCAGACAGCACTTCTCAGATACCCAGGGTTACCCAGGCATTATCAAAGCTCCAGACAAGAGGGAGAGCCCATCCTTATCTATACAGCCATCCAATTATAGTATTAGAGGGCCTTCCATCTACATGGGAGGAGTTTAGAGATCAGAGAGAGCGAGATTCTGTGCCCCTGCATGAAAGGAAAGAAGAGAAAGGACAGCAGAGAATAAAAAATGCTGCTGTACTGCTGCCAGTCTTACTGACGTCTTCAGGCCTGTCTCCCATCTGCACTTCCAATTTTATCAACAATCAGCTTTAATTATTAGTACTTCAAGCGCCATAGTATTACTGCATTATATACTGGACTGGATGCATGAGCCCAGATATTTAATATTTAATTGACCACAATAATGTATTAATAATTAATAATTTACAATAAATTATTTATTAAAAACACAATAGAATAAATAAAAAAAACCATAACTACATAAGCATGTTTCTGATTTTATGCATGTCACAAAAACTACTTCTAAACCTCATCAAGTGGAGGTCCAGTGCTACTAATAATCATCAACAACGAAATTTATTAATTAACCCTTGACTACATGACAATTCCATTAGACTGTGATGTACCTCTATAAACATTTATAAAGGCTTGTTTATAAATGCTTGTTGTCATAACACTGTCTGAAATCAATTAACCAATGTAGCTTTTATTAAAATGGATGCTTCTTGGGGGAAAGAAAAGTCTAATGTTAATGTAGGTTTATGTCCAGCATCATAAGAGGCTCATGTAGGAGTCATGTGATGCTATGAATGCTGTCTTTCAGTAAATATAAACAACCCAGCACAGGCCCGGACTTCACCACTTTTTTCGTGGCAATATATGATTTTTCATGCATTTTAGTAAAGTCATATTAGTAAAAATATAATTTACTTATTTTGTAACATAAATACAGTAATACCCTGCTTTTAAACCCTAAATACGCTCCCAGAACACTTTAATTTCATTTTAAACTCAGTTTAATGCATCACCGTAAAAGACAATGTAAAGGTGAATAAATATTCTGAATCAGAAAACTTCATTGCTTAAAAAAACATTAGGGTTAGCAGCTAGCATTCACAGTGTGCAGTGAGCCAAAACAAAGACTTGTACACAAAAGAAACTCTCTCTTTCCACATGTTTCAACAAGGGCACAGCTTAATAATACTAAATAAACTGAGATTACTGTTGTGGGGGGTGGTTAAAACACTAATATAGGAGGACAAGTCATGGAGCAGTAATGCTACATGCTGCAGCAGGCTTCTTCATCTTTTTTTATGGAGGTTGACAACTCTATAAAGTGGTGGCGGTAATACAGTTCGGTTTTATCAGAAAAAATCTGTGTTAGACTGACTAAGGGACTAAACTCAGCTCCATTTCCATAAAAAAATAACTATACATTTTTGGTACTGTCCAGAGAACACAAAGAAAGCATGTTTTGGGATGGTACAATACTGCTGTACTCAGAGGCATTAATTTCTCCTTGCTGCTGATTGGCTGCTGCCCTTTGACACAGCTGCAGTCCAGAATTTCCCCTTTGGAGTGTCTTGTGTGTTTTCATGTTTTTTGATTTGTTCTTCTTAAATTTTTATTTCTGTAAATTCAGTTAATTTTTACTGTATTTACCTGCTTATACCAAAGAAAACGTGCTTGTTTGAATTACAGTACAGTCTATACAGAGGTAATTTTGATATTTTAAATTCTAGCACTGCAGGAGTTCAGTGCAAACTATACAGTACGAATATCGGTTTACCATTAAATGAATGAGTTTTAAATGAAAGAAAGACCAAGACCTGGGGTCTCCTTTATAACTGTTGTGTACGCACAAAACTGAGATGCAAGCGTGCAAACATTTTGGATGAAAAAAATGCGACTGCAGGTGACGAGGGTATGTAAGTAGCTTTAGGCCTATAATAATTCCTTGTGCTATGAGTAAAACACCATACAGTAAATAAATATATAAGTAAAATACATAATTTGACTCCAATCTTAATTTAATCTACACTTTTAATGCCTGCCGTGGTAGAGTGACACCTACCCACAGGTCTTGGAGGTAAACCAGAGTCGGCTTCGCTAAACAGGAATATGTAAATAAATAGAACACTTGTGTGATGTTTGTATGACTAAGAGCAATGTTATTGTTGCTGATTGTAAATCTCTTTAAGATCATATGTCTGCATATTTATGAAACATTTGAAAAAAGTGTAATTTTAGTGTTGTGTTTGTTTATAGTATAATTGTTTATAGGTTACATTCCAAGAACAGTCTCATAGTGGAAATTTGTTGTGTTGTGGTGAACGAAATGACTAAAATGCCTATTTTCATAATGTAAATCCTGCCAAATATGCTCCCAAAACTCTTTAATTTAATTTAAACTCAGTTTAATACATTACCATTAATGAAAATATAAAGGTAAACCCGTATTTGAACTGTACAGTTTACACAGAAATGTACAAACTGTACTATAATTTGTGCATTTTCTTTGGTATGTGCTGTCATTTTTTTGGTATAAGCAGGTAAATACAGTAATAAATTAGTGTAATTTTTAATAATAAAAATACAGTAAAATGTACAGGTAATCACAATCATTTTTACAGTTAAATCATTTACTGTCTTATGCAGTACAGCTGTATTTAACCCTCTGAGGTCGGCAATCCCTGCTGAGGGACATTTCGACTGTTCCAAAACAATTCACTAATGCTCCATGAGTTTTTGTCCTAGAAACATACAAGTAATATGTGTTTTAATAAAAAAGATATCAAAGGTGCTTTGTAAATAGAATAAAAAGATATTGCCACGAAAAAGTGGAGAATATTTGCAATTTCTGCATTATTGTGGGGATTTCCACTTACAATTATCAGTTAGGTACTCAGTAAACAAACTGCATGGGATTACTTTATATGTATTAATTGTGACTACTGTACTTAACTCTGTAAGACCCAAATACACAAAAGAAGACTTTTTTCGCCTGTCAGATATTTATTTGGACACCTCTGAAGTTTTTTTTCCTTTTATATGCTTTTGTAGGTTTTTACATGAAAACAATCATTTGTGACTATGTTAAGTTTTAAATAAATTACTATGTTTAATAAAATTTCTCAAAATTGATTTATGAAAGAAAACTTTTACTACTTGATGATTTATGAAGTATGATTTTATTGTTTAATTATTTTTTTAAAAGTATTATTTTTAACTTCCGGATAATGCTCTGCCTTTTTTCTTTGTCACCTGTGTCTACTACGACCACCAAACAATTTTTTCTGCTTTCCACTTCAACCACAATCACATCTATTTCGGTTTTAGAAATGTATTTACTTTCCCCCTGCCATGATGCCATTTTTTCAGGTTTACATTGGGGGCTTAAATATTCATGCGGTGATTGCATGTACCGTGTATAATTGAACGGGGTCGTGTCGAGGGCGGAATGTGCAGCAAATTCACATCCCAGGTAGAGTGCGATTTATAAAGCATATTTTGCTTGCAAGTGTGCGTTCGCACGTTTTCATAAATCTGACATTTTCTTTGCGTATGCACACTTTTAGTATGAGTTCCACGCAAAATTATACGCGGGGTCTCATTTATAAATATTTGCGTTGAACTCATACTAAAAGTGTACGTGCGCTCAAAAGACGAAAATGACGTACGCAAAGAAAAAGTCAGATTTATAAAAAC
>JBBPDC010000038.1:10003573-10021929 GCA_037974485.1 Hemigrammopetersius urotaenia
ATAGGTTCTTCACTTCAGGCTCTCACACTTGCTCACCAAGTTGTCGTAAAAAATGGCTCCAAAATGTTGGCACCTGTATTTCAAAAATAATATTTCATAGTAAACAGTGTGAGAGAGGTTTAAAATGAAAGGTGTTTCTTGGAGTGATGCCATAGAACCACTTTAGGTCCCCCTAAAGCACCCCTCAGTGAATAGTTCTATTATCAGCCATTTATATAACAGAGATCAACAAAAATACTCCGAAATGAAAGGTCCAGTACCAGTTAAACCACACATCTAACCCCAGTCCTGGATGGCACCCCATCTTAGCCAAAAACCATACAATCCCATATCATAGCAAACAACATTTCCCTTGCTTTGTTAACAAGAGTCTGATGTAGTATAGAAGCATCATTTCAGAATGTTCTCTCCACACTATGTGCATGAACATGAGCTGCAAAAACATGATGAATGTCTTGTTAGTGTGTTGTCATAAAATAAAATTCACTTTCATAGTAAGTCTAATGTGGTGGTGGTGGCCTAGTGGGTAAGATACTTGCCTCTGGACCGGGATGTCACTTAAAGCAGACCACCACTGGGTCCCTGAGCAAGACCCTTAACCTCAAGTTGCTCCAGGGAGACTGCCCCCTGTAGTTAGGGAATGGAAGCCTACAGAAGCTTAGCCTTGTCCATTCAAGCTGAAGCTTTAAGGAGTGTTTTATCCTGGCCTGTTTCCCGATTCAAGAGAGACTGGAAATGTGTTATGTAAACATGAATTATGATGTTGATGACTAGGTAATAATAATTAAGAAAACACAAAATACAAAAACATATAGGCTATGGATAACAAAACTACAATCTGGCAAATACTTAAAAGGCTGGACTGAACAGGGTTCTATCTTTAACACAATATGTGCTTTATCCTGGCATATCCTGGGCTTCTTATATTTCAGAAGTGTATGAAAGCAGTAGAACATAGAACAAGGTTTTGTGTTATCGGGAATAACATCATAACATTTGGTCATAATCATGAGCCACTCTAAGTCACCCTCCTTCTTAATTAGTCAATTACACAGAAATCTGTCAAGTCTATGGAATTCCCCTTTCCAGCTATCTGCCAATAATTTGGGTGATGTTCATCAAGGTGTCCTGCTTGGTATAAACGGCAGATTTTATTTACAAATGCGATATCGTCTTCCTCCTAATACACCTGGTTAGACTTGTGATATTTTGAAATTATTACAAACTAAAAAGATAACATGCTCACTGACATTTATTACATTTTGCAAAGCTGGTACATCCTCAAACTTTTCACAAGCATCAAACAGATCAAATGTGACTGACTGAACCATGTGCCTACATAAAACAGATCAAAATGTGATTGGTTGGTGTGAGAGAACACTGTGAGAGTGAAAATGAAAGGTGTTTCTTGGAGTTATGCCATAGAACCACTTTTGGTCCTCCTAAAGGAAAATGTGATTGGTTGGGCCTCATACATACACGAAAGAGACTAAATTGTGATTGGCTGATCCACAGACATTATGGTGCATAATGTTGTTCATGCAATAATCTGATATCCTCTCAGTAGCTACTTTAGCATTCAGTGCAAAACTAAGAGCGAAACTTCAGACCCCAAAACATGACATAGCTGTTCAATAGGCTAAAGGGGGAAAATGTGGGAATTTAACTGCATTATTGTAACTATAATGCACACAGTATCAGGACTTATTGATCAAAATAAGTATCAGACGTATCAGACTGTTGATGCAAAACAGAGGGGATCATAAAGGCTTGGCATATCACAGGTCATTTCTCGTAATGTGGCATGACTGGACAGGACATAGCTGTGTTGTTTGATGGCAGCACCCCCTTACCTCTTTTGCAGCCCTTCACTGGGCCCACTCTCTCCTCGTGTCCCCTGGTGCCCCCCTCTCTCTCACAGCTTGCTATGACCCATCCCGCACCTCCCAAGGCCCACAACAGACGCAGGGTGTGTGAAGAAGGTCAACAGTTCAGCGCGCTGTGCCTGAGCGTTTCGCCTGATCTACTGCTGCCATTCAGGGCAGGTTCAAACACAGTGCAGAGCTGGCACCGGCACCAACACTGGGGGCAAGGGGGTGGGGTGGGGTGGGGGGGGGTAGTGGCAGAGAGACCAAGCACAGACAGAGAAAGAGAGAGAGAAAGAGGGACAGAGAGAGATGTACGTGGTTGCTGATTATGCACCGCTAATTGCTGTGGCCTTTTCTTTGTCTTCCCTTTTCTTAAAGGGACATAACAGCCATTTTCAACAAAATATCTATCAGTCAAATCTAAATCTTAAGATCAATTGAACTGTCCCTATTATTCGGAAGATAAATTCTGTGAATAAATGTCATTTTTAAATATTTAATTTGATCTAAAATGTTTGAGATGAGGCAGACAAGAGAGAATGACTTAGCAGATTTTTTCTTTTGAAGGTTCATCCAGCTTTTGGAAAACTTTGGTTACTTTCACCTTATCTTAGATTTTCTGGTATCCATGAAAACCAGGTGATGCCTGTGAAAACTCCACATCAATAAACTACGTATTATAGTCCAGTCAGTGGCCTTTCTTTTTGTTATTAAATGAAGGGATACAGATATTGTCAATGTATGACAATAAAGCAAATACATTTTGAAAAAAGTGGAGTATTTCTTTAATTCCTCGTCTTCAAAGCTTATTATTCAGTCACTGATCGAAAAAGAATGTGATGTTTGAAGTTATTCACAGGCCAGAGATTGAGTCCCAGTGATGCCACAGCCATCTGTGAGTCAAAGAAAACATAACTGACCTCTCTCTCTTTCTCTGGGTGGGTGGGATGACCCTCCTTCTCTCACCATCACCTGACACTATGCTAACATCTGGAAGATCAGCAGTTTTCAAACTTTTTCCTTAGTAAACATTACTGTGCCCACCCTCACAAAACCACCCACCAGAAGCTTGTCCATTTTGCTCAGTTTTTGTGCAGCTATCCATGACAAGGAACATTGAGCTGTTCTATGACATTTGCACTTTTCCCAGATTTTTACAGGCTAACACATTTCAAAAGATTTCAGATCTTCAGAAATCTTTCTGCAGCTCCCTTAGCGACACCCCAGAGACTCCCAGTTTGAGAAAAACAGCAAATCTTGTTGCATTTGAATATATGCTGTGTGTGGCATCACATGCTTTGGAGATAGCATGTGCTAGCCTTCACCCTAGGGGGAGACCTAGCTACTTACTAGAGAGAGAGTGAGAAATGGACATGACTAATTTCAAAAGAAAACTTGGGGGGGGGGGGAGGCATAGTTCAGATACCAAAAGTTTTTTTCCATTTTCTATGGGATTTTTCTTATGTTCCTTAGTGTCTAATTGCCACCATATGATGACCTCCACTGCGCCCCTAAGGAGAGGCCTCAAGATCCAAGGCTTTCAGCACACTGTACTGATCTACTATCACAGGGACAAAGAAAAACTCTAGCAATGAATTCATTGACTCTGTCTTTACTGAATGTTCGATCCAAAGTGCCATTTTTCAAACGTAGCCTTGAAGATATGAGAACTTGCTGAAATAGTGTATGTGGTGAATGTGTGTGTGTGTGTGTGTGTGTGTGTAAGTGTGTGTATGTGTGTGCGCGCGTGTAAATCCAGAGCTAACAGCTCAGCAACTGTGAAAATACATGTGAGAGAAAGGAGCAGCAGTAGAGCAGATGTGAAAATGGGAACATGGCCAGCTCGAGCCCCTCTGTAGACCACAGCCTTCATCTCAGGAGAACATAAAGGAAAGGTGGGGGAGACAATGAAAGCGAAAGAAAAAATCAGCAAGAAGGAGAGGGGTACTTTCATCTGCTCGCTTTCCTCTGTTGTTCCATTATTGCCTCACTAATCCTAGCCAAGGCTTTCCTCAGCAGTTCTTCAGCCTCTCTTGTGCTCTGCACTTAAAGATGAAGATCAAGATCACAATCAAGATGAAGGCTTTTGTCATTCCATCCGACTTTACAGTAGAAGGAAACACTGCTGCTTCAGGGCTTCATTGAAACACACAAGACAGTGGTAAAATTTAATGCACAATTAAAGAGAAAAAGACACAGGCTCCACATAATACACTACTTACAAGGCAATACATACAAAACAATGCATAAAGGCGTAGGGATGATACCAATCAGCTGCCTGGTCTCTGAATCAGACAGAGTCTGGTTAGATTGTGTAATAAATCAGTCCTTAGAGGGATGCATGAAAGGATGGAAATATGAGTGGAGGGATGTATAGAGGATGGATAAATGTATAAATGGACAGACAGACATTTTATAGACACAGCGTGGATACATGGAGGATGAATGAATTGCCAGATGGATGGCTGGATGGATGGATGGATGGATGGATGGATAGATATGGCACCTTGATTGGCTCATTGCCATCCTCCACCAATCAGTGAGTGGATGGGTGTTTGAGTGATGCAGGGCTGTGCAGATATTCAGCAGAGTCAGTTCCAGACAGATCCTTCAGACTGGACTCCATTAGGAGGGAGAAAGACTGCCCCACCAGGATGAATCTCCATGGCCAAATGGAAAGTACTTCCATCCACCACCACCCCACCAGCTACATCACACAAAGTCTGTCTGTGTGTGCACCACAGCCTTGTTTTTCCATCAACACTGGACTGCTGAACAGGTCACTGGTCATCCGAGTGCACCTTCAGCTGTGTTTTCCGAAGTGCATGTGGTGTGTGTGTGTGTGTGTGTGTGTGTGTGTGTGTGTGTGTGTGTGTGTGTGTGTGTGTGTGGTGGGGTGGGGGGATGGGGTTTAAGCAAGGCTGCGCTTCATGTCGCCTGGAAACCTGCTGTTTACGGTCTGATTATTTAAGTTTGAGGGCTGATGAAAACTTAGTCATATGGACATAAGCATAGCTATAAAATATCATATCGTTAAAATTATGCTCGGCACAGAGTTGTGCTTTCCAACCTGCTTGTTGAATGATGCAGTAATGGCTTATAGAAAAACCTCACTGAAAGACACTCAGCTGGATAACTGAGGATAGCACTGACAGCTTTTGGAAATGTTAGTGTATATTTGGACCAGTCAGTCCATGTTTCAGTGACGCCATGAGCTGAAAATCATTGTGACTCATACTACTGAAAAAAAGAACGTTCCTTTCTCCTGGTTCCAGTACTTGAGGTGGAAAGATCATGCAGCATTAGGTTTGATCACGTCTGACGTCCAGCAACAGACTTTGTGGTAACATCTTACTGTAGCAGAACTGGCAATGATATTCAAACCTGTCAGCAGTGGAAAATACTTTGTAGTAATTGTAGTATTGTATGTATTTTGGAAGATTTCTACTTTACTCAAGTATTATTGAAATTGAATACAAGTGAAAAAAATCACCTGTTTAAATTACTGATTATAAATAAAAGGCATTTTCTCTTGGCATTTGGTCGAGCTGCCATTTCTTGGCATTTGGTCGAGTTGCTTTGCTTTAATACTTAACGCCTGCACTACAGAATTCACATTAGTGAACTTACTGACAGATGAAGTGAATAAAATTTTGTATCTTGTTACAATGCCATCTGTCGAATGGTGAGATATGTTAGGCAGCAACTGAACTGTCAGTTTTTGAAGTTGATGTGTTGGAAGCAGGACAAATGGCCAAGCTTAAGGGATTTTGAGGGTCAAATTGTGTTAGCTAAACAACTAGGTCAGAACATGTCCAAAACCGCAGGTCCTGTGGGATGTAACCAGTATGTAGTGGTTAGTACCACAGGCTCATGGGCAGCCAAGGCCCACTTAGGCATGTGAGGAGTAAAGGCTAGCTTGTGTGGTCTGGGATGTGCTCGACAAATCCATGGAGGCTCCACCTCACAACTTACAGGACATAAAGGATCTACTGTTAATGCATTGGTGCCAGACACCACTGCACACCTTCAGATGACTTATGTAGTCCATACCTTAAAGGGTCAGAGTTGTTTTGGTGGCACAAGAGAGGCCTGCACAGTATCAGGCAGGTAATGTAATGGCTGGTCAGTGTATGTTTGGCTCCATTAGTCGATTCACATCTACTTGCACTTGCATGACTGTATTTTCCAGAACTCTTTTACTTTCATTATTCTCTGTATAATGATTCACAATATTTTTTTAGCTCATACTGTCACAGAAACATGGACTAAGTAACATTTCCAGAAGCCATCAATGACACTCTGAGTTGTAGGGTTAATCTCAGACTGAAAACAGACTGACTGTGATGATATTACAGGCTTACTCTTCATGTCGTTCTCTTAATGACAAGTTTTTTTCTGCCTGTTCCAACATTATCCATAAATGGTCAAGAGAGATTTTCCACAAACTGCACTCCCGTTGATATTATTGCAAATCTGCAGAACTTAATGGTCTTCTGTCTTTGCGAGCTGGTGAGCACGACCTACATGGGCGTTTGTTGCATGCAGAAGGCTGGAAAGTTTCTTGCTCGAACTTTGCGTGAAGAGACATAAAGCAGCAGCCGTCCGCTCTTTGTGCATGCCCTAGATACTGCAGTTTCCTCCTCAGTAGTGCGGCTCTTTTTCAGACAGAACATTTGGAGAAGAAGCCTTCAAGCAGCATCTGCACTCTTCAAATGGACCAGATGTGCCTTTGGCTCCACAGCCAAGTCTTTTAGCAACAGCGGAACAAGCCCGCTGCCTCCCCGGGGGAGACTCGCATAATAGCACAACTGTTTCAGGCAACAGGTAGCCCTCCCTCCCTCTCTGCACACATACACACACACATACACACACTCACAGACACACACACATACACCTCCTTGCCACAAGAAAAGATGGAAGTCTTCTGAACAGTGAAATTCACCTGAACAAAGCATCATATTAGCTTTGTGACTTTGAAAGCAGGATTCTTTTGGAAGCATATTTTGGTCATTTCCTTGCTCAACCTCATTTGGTAGCAGTACAGTGATGCACCATCAACTAACATTAAGAAGGTTCTGCAGAACATCCTTTCAGTTTAAATATGCCCCCAATTCTGTATGAGTTTCTCTCTGGGAGATTCAGTTTCCGCCCACAGTCCAAAGCCATGTACATCAAGAGATGTTAAACTGTGTGTTTGTGTGTGTGTCTGTCCTGGGCTGGCAACCCTGATCAGAAATAAGAGCTCAGTAATGAATGAATTAATGAATGAATGAAACTAGCCTGGTTGAGTTCCAGGTTGCCAGGTTTAGAGAGTGTCCATGCAGGATTCTAGACCTGCACGCTTGCAACAGAAGAACCCCGTCTCGAAATATTTTCGCCATGATAACAATAAATGTAAGACAGTAGTTAGCTTGATATACACTGATTAATGTCACATGACCTCAATAAATTACTACCTATTTCTTTAACATTTCTTGAACATGATCTGAAACAATTCCTTGGCAGTATGGTCAAATGGAAGAGTGGTAAGTATTAACAAAAAGTTTTTCCTTTCCATGTTGTATATATTGTTTCAATACTGCCATATTGTAGTCTTTTTATTGTCACACTCAGAATACATTTTGCTTTATTGGCTGAAGAAGGAAAAAATGTTATCAGACATATCTTGGCTGATTGACATGTGACGTAAGTAAAACTGTAAATCAGATTTATATCCTATCATATTTACTCTTCATACTGCACTAAACAGACTTAAACAAACACATGCATGTGGCTCCTAAATTATGGGATAAATGACCACATTCTCTTATCTCTTCAACTCTGCTCTCAACTCCAGTAGAGTGCAGCTTAACCCCTAAATCTTCTCTCAGTGTTTTTTCTTTCCTCTCTACACTCATTATTGGTGATGTTGTCCTGTTGGTAATTTTATAATCTAGTCCTGACCAAGGTAGGATATAATTACACTATATGGAAAAAGTATTGGGACGCCTGACCATTACACCAACAGGGATTTTAAGGACTTCATTATGCCGTTGGTGCCCCCTTTACAACTATAACAGCTTCTACTCTTCTTGGAAGGCTTTCCACAAGATTTTGAAGTGTTTCTGTGGGAATTTGTGCCCGTTCATTCTGTAGAGCATTTATGAGGTCAGGCACTGATGGCCTGTCTCACAATCTCCATTCCAGTTCATCCCAAATGTGTTGGTTGGGGTTAAGGTCAGGGATCTGTGCGGGCCAGTCAAGTTCTCTCTTTATGGAGCTCGCTTTGTGCACTGAGACACAGTCATGCTGGAATAGAAAAGATTCTTCCCCAGACTGTGTCCGCAAAGTTGGAAGCATGGCGTTGTCCCGAATATTTTGGTAATGGGCCACCTAAATTCAATACTTTTGTCCATTTAGTCTATTTCCATTACCATTTCATACCATTTCAAAAACTCCCAGGGGCGAGAATCTGGGCAAAACTGGTCTTTTGTTGAACTAGGTGGGATAGCATTGGTTGAAACGGCTAATTGTCATCCTCTAAAAGATCAGTGGTAAATCCTGAGCCGGTCAAGCAAGACACCAAGGATTAATGGCTTTTTACAAGGAGGCTACTCATTGTATCCGCAATGTGCCTGGTCACTGGTCTTAAGACTTGTTAGTCAGTTACTACTATGAAACTTAATGGAATTGGAATGTATGCCCACATACAGATGCTCACAAATCCTCACAAATTTGCCCTAGAGGTGAAAAACTGCTGCAGCTAATGTAGCCATAGCTTTTACTTTCAAATTACTGGGCCTTGTACATGTAACCCAAAGCTGAAAAAGCCCCAATGTTACTAGAAAGCAACCATATTTTAAACTGGTCAGTTTGTTAAATTAATTCCTGATCAAGTCTTTACACCTTAACCCTGGAATCTGAGTTGAATTATTCTTATTAGCTTTTAAAAAAGCCCAGGCCAAAAGTGCAGTGAACTGCTGTGTCTAACAGAACTGTAGTTGTGTTAACGGTGGAAAAAAGAATGCATGGTATACCTATCTGCTATACTTTTGTTGGAAAGCCTCTGTTGTTATTGCAGTATTTTAAACCGGCCAGCCTGCAATAGTAATTCCTGAGGCCGTCTTTACACTTTAACACAAATCTTTCTTCATTACGTAGGCTGAATTATTCTTGTTGCTTTAAACAGGTATGGGCCAGGAGAAGCCCCCAAGACAAACAAAGAGAGAGGAACAAAGAAGGTGAGAGGAAGCTCGAGCCCATGCTGACAGACTCTGACTCGTCTTTCAACCGGCTGTGTGTGTGCAGCACTCTCCTTTCAAAGGCGAGCTAGGTCTTACTGAAAGATGGGTAACACCGTTAGAACAGTCCTCCGGGTCCCAGCAAGAAGTTTGGTGGTCTGCTAGCGAGTTCCAAAGAAGGCCAGATAATTCATATTGGATGTGTGTGTGTTCCAAGCAAATAAAAACAGTAACATTTTATTTAAAAACAATAACTTTGCCAAAAAAGTAATGACGATTCTAAGCAGTAGAGTAGAACTGAAGTAGTGCTTCAAGACCTGCCTGGTCTACGATTGCCAATCACTGACTGCAGTTCTTTTTTTCATCCCGCATGCCACCGAGGGGCCAGTGTATTCACTCTGTTTTTATTTTCCCTCTTTTTTTGTTTTGGTTTCCTCCGACTAAACTGCAGGTCTTCAGTCAGAGCCTTGCTTTGACAGGTGAAGATCAACCAGAGCCATCGCTATTGGCCACCGTGTAGGCCTGAAAGGCTAAGGTCAGAATGGGGTCACCGGCAGCTTCGTCATTCTATACCCATTCAATAATATGCCCAGCCCCCTCTGGGTCAGAGGTCGCACACAACATACCTAACCCTCCGGAAAGTTCTCCAAAGCGGTGGCTCAGGATCACCAAAGCGTGGTCACATTCACAAAAAGGCCCAATAACAACAACGGCTTAAAGCCTGCAGAAAGGGAAATTGTCAAAGGAAGAGATATTGGTTAGTCATGCCAGTATTGTCCTTCTGTATCTCTCTCTCGCTCTCTATCTTTCCCTCCCTCTCATGTTTGCAGTGGAGTTGACTTAAGATTTGCACATAAAGAGAATTTAATTTTCAACAACTCAGTCAGTTGAATGGAGGCAGGTCTAAGGATGTAACATTAGCGATCATCATAACGCCAGTTGTCACTGAGGGAAACATGCAGTGGAGACAGTAAAGTACACTTAACGAGGCCATACTAAACGGCAAGCTTTTAACTGCAATTAACACTTAATGCTTTGCACATGGGTGGAAGCACATCATTCTGCCAAACTACCTCATCCCAGGGCCTCACTGACCAGCTTTTACAGCAGCCACAGCAAACCAAGTGTGACCAACTGCCTGTAGTTTCAATAGCAGAACTCTTGCATGGAATATAATAATTTCGCTTTAACCTTTCAAACGCCATTCATTTCCTTTCACTGTGAAAGGTCTTTAATTAACTTAATTAGTTATTCAAAAATGTGACAGCTTCACATTTGTGCTTCACAATGTGATTTCTCGGTCCTCCTGTTGCAGTTGCTTTGGAATCATTGCTGTTGGAAGGAAATCTTTGGCAAGATCATAGGAGAAAGGAAACACTCTCTCATGTGATCTCATGGAAAACCAAAATGTAACTGTTTTTTTTTTGGTATAAAAGAGTTTCACATGAACACTGTTAAAGTTATAGAATGGACTATTCTCTCCTCAGTCTAAAAATACAACATTCAGCTACAAAAAATATCTATCAAAATCTTTACAATGTCATTAAAAGTCTCACATTTACATTTATCCACTGATTCATCCTACAATGACTCACCCACGGTCATTCACCCTGAAGATACTAGGAGTGTTTTAGCCTACACTACTTTTTGATTTAGGCACATCAGGGTGGAATCAATTTACAGATATTAGTCTTAAAGGCACAGTATCAAAAAGCATCCACTGTGATTCTACAAAGAACATGTGAAATTGTCAAACTAAAATGATTTTGACTGGTACAAAAATCTATACTCATGTTATTAGTGGGGGAAAAAATGAAGAAATGAAAAATGTATTGGTCCACATTGGTTTCTTATGGTCCACTTTTCATGATGAAATGAGTAATTCTAAAATTAACAATGAATATTGTTGTAGTACCGAAGAAGATTTTTTTGAGAACCGAACTTATAGTTTTACGCGGAAATCCCCACAATAACGCAGAAACTGCAAATATGTTCTGCCATTATTTGCTTTTTTTGTGCCAAGAAATATATTTTTTCTGGATGTTTTCACACAAGGGGACTCAGGGCAGCAGTAGCTGACCTGGAAGCACTTTTTTTTAAATTTCACACCAGGGTTGAATTCTCTTGGAACGTAACCCCATGCGAAAAGCGGCGGGTTACTGTACTGTTATAGACTATGTACTGTACACCACTAAACATGGTTAAAAGGTTAAATGTATTGTTGGAACAAAGAAAGTGCTTGAACTTTAGCATTCCTTGAACTCAGCATTACCTGCATCTGCCTCAGGCCCTGTCGTGACATTGGTCCGCTTATGACCCTTCAGAGGAAGACTTGGGTTAAAAACCAACAAATCTCATCTTCTTCTTCTTGTGCACCCTCCCAGGCTCGCACCGGACCCCCACCCTCCCCCCACCTAACACAAACACTGAAAAGTGTTTGAGAATTTCTCTCGGGAGACGGACGCAGATAATTGGTCACAGATTTTTTTTCAGGAAACAAAGAGATCTCCTATTCAGGCTGATGCAGCTGTCCCATTCACAGGCCTGTGGTGCTGCACCCCGCTAACTGGCCTCCAGTGCAGCTTCACCCTGCAGCCTCTCCCACTGACCGTACCTTCCCCTCAAACACAGCCCCATTCACTGCCCCTTTGGAGGCATCCCCTCCCCTAGCCCTGACCCTCTCCCAACCCCAGGATCACTCCAGTTCAATAGAATGCCCAAAGCCGTTATTAGTCCTGCCTTTGATATTGGGGCAGTCATCAATTAGAGGCCAGTGGGCCACTCTGGGAAGCGCACCTGTTGGACGAGCCACATTTCGATCGATGGTCATCACTGACAAGGGTCATTTTAGCTTGATTATATCTTGGTGGAGGAATGACTTTCTTGTCAAGAGTTCATGAGCCATTAGGGAATAGCTAAAGATGATCCAATATGTTAAAGCTGCTAGGCTTTAGATAAAGAGGTTAAGGTTATTAAGAGAGAAGTGAGGCGAGGAGTCAGTGTGTTGTTTTGTGGGGTCTAAAATTCGACACTAAAATGACTTGAAAACCAGCATCAGTGTCTGTGAAATATTTAATTAAAGAGAAAAACAGTAGTCTTCAAATACATGTTTAAGCTCAGTAAAATATTCTTGAACTTAATCTTCAGCATTACCTGCATCTTCCTTCCTTAAGCTCCAAATATTTTTTAAGTGATAAAATTGATTAAATACTCATTGATTAATGTTTTCAAAGTCATATTAGTTTCATAGCAGAAAAATGGGTGGATTCTAGGGGCTCATTAAGGATAAAAGAGCTTATCATAGAAAATCAATTTTCTGCACATTTCTGAAAGACTAAAATGACATTTAAACATTCTTAACACTCTAAGATACAAATTATGTAAACATTAATTCATTGTTTTTGTCGTGCCATGACATTTTTGGAACTTGTTTTTTGAATGAGGCATGAGACACAACAACCTGTCAGATCCTATCTGTCTTATAGACATGGTAACGAAAACCTGTTTGATTCTAAGGGATACAGAGAGACTGGAAACTGGTTGTGTTAAAAAATGATCGTATTACTGATTATGGTACATAAACCTACACAAATGTAATAGGTAATACATAATGGGATACAATCATCACCTTGGAATAATAAAAGTGACCATTCTGTCATAGGTGAACACACCACAGTGGGAGCAGCAAGAAATTCTTCCTCTACATTTAACCCATGCACCAAGTGAAGCAACGCACAGCCAGGAACACAGCGCCCGGGGAGCAGTGTGTGGGGACAGTACCTTGCTCAGGGTACCTCAGAGGTGCTTAGCAGCCATGAAAATCAAACCACAACTTTCTGATTGCAGGGCAAACGCCCTAACCACTAGGCCACTGGCTGAATAATTGAACAAAAGGAATACATTTTTATCATACATTTCTACGAGGCCTCGTTTGCCGTATTTTACCTACCACTTTCCTCCAGGAGCCTCTGTGCATCCTGACATGCAGGCATCTTAATCTCTCTTCTCTGCTCCGCGATCCATGCTTCGTTTTACTCTAAGAGCAAAATTCATTGACATCTGACAGTGTTCATGTCTAAATGCTCTGAAAATCACACAGGGAGGAAGTGGAGGGGAACTGGGGCAATACCCTGCCTCTGGAAACAGTTGAAAGTAGGCTAACACGTTTGCAGTGGGACTGCTTCCTGTGCTTTCTCCTGACTCTACCTTAATGGATTGCATGTGTGGAAATGATATATAGCACCAGAAGAAAAGCGCCAGAGACTACGTGGCGGCTACAACAGAAAGAGCGGAGAGCTCCACCACTGAAAGTCCAGAAAGACACTGAGTGGAGCTCTTGGGGGGTGGGGGTGCAGAATGATAGCTCTAGCAGTCACAAACAGTCTTGCAGAGAGTGATGATGGCATAGCCAGGCTCAGTCGTCTCTCGGGACCCTCTGGAAGCCAGGGGTCAACCACCCCTTTCCTGATGTGCCATATGTTAAAGGAATTCAGCGGTGCATTGTGGGAATTGAACCCCCACAACTTTGAAATTACTAACACATACAGCCCCTGCGCTCTCAGCCAGCCCTCTGCTCTCTCTAGAGCCGCCTAAAGCCACTTCTTCCAGACTCAGCGATTCTGGCCATAGAGAATAAAACTAGTGAATAATGGCCTGGATGTGTTCTTTTCACACACTTTCTGTCTTGAACAAAGGAAAATTTAATCTCACTCCGTCGTGTTTGCGGTGAGAAATTTGAAACAGACTGTTTTTCACAGAAAACAACTCCGCCTTACCACTTGAATTCATGATTTACGACTTGGATTTATGGCTCGCAGAGAGGGAAATATTGTCAACATGATTTTGGCGATGAAATATGGTCTCTCCCAAAAGTGAAATGCTTTTGGCCTTTACATGCGTGTACATGTAGTGTACCAAAAATCGTACATACAGGTAACACAAGGTTAAAGGATTCTTTGCGCACCATAAGAATACATTCCGCTTCCCCAAAAACCTGTGACTAGATCATTCTTTAGAGTGGTTAAGGAGAGTATAAACAAACTTTTTAAACTTTAACAAACCACCAAATAGTGTGAAAGTTCTTCAAAAGTGAGAATGTGAAGAAGGTTTAGAGGACCTTCACTTAATGTAAACTCTTGACCGGGTAAAGAAGCTTTGGAGATTCTTAAGATTAATAATTCTCATTTACAAGCATGTTTCTTACAGGTCCTAAAACGATTGTTCCATCACTCAAAAGCATTGTGTGGCATTTATATTGGTGTAGTTAATAAAGTAGAAATAAAAGGGAATCCTAAAGTTCTCTACAGAGCATCCAGGATCTATTGTCACCTATCAGCTACCATCAGTTTAGGGACTGAAGTTAGATGCTGTTCTTACCTTTTAACACCATTTTGGTTTATGAATGGTTTATGGTTTGGTTTATGTATGAACAACAGTGAATCAGTCCAGGTTTTAAACCAACAAAACAGAATAAAGGAAACCCAAAAGAAAAATAAGAAACTGTAATTCAGTCAAAACCTTTTTCAGTCAAAAACTTCAAGTCCTTTGAAGAACCATGACTACAAAAGAAATATAAGAGTACCAAAATAACTTTAAATCTATAAAGTATTTGCATGTGGAGGTTCTTTAAACCATAAAAGGTTTCATCATACTCATACATCTCATGTTCAAAGGTACATCATTCAGGAACCATGCATTGAAAGGTTCTTTAGAACCGAGTTTCTCAACCAATGGGCTGCAGACCATTGATGAAGACTTTGGATTGGGCCATGAATCTAAAATCGAGACAGGCCATTGGTCCACAATTGGTTATCTAATATCATCTAATGTGGCCTAGTGGGCCTTGGCAACATGCCGTGATAGATAGATGGGCCTTAATGTTGAAAAGGTTAAGAACCATTGCTTAAGAACAACCGTGGTTCATCTACACACTGCATAAAAATCCTCTGAAAAATACAAATCTACTAAGCTCCACTTTACATGGAATTGAGAAAGTAGGACAAGTTACCACCCACCTCTAGGCCAAATCCACTGCATGCCAGTGGGGGCTGGAGGGAGATCAGTGACAGGACTGATAGATGTCTGTCAGAGAGCCTGTGGGAAGTGAACCCAAAGGAAACCAAACTAAAGGTGAAGCTAGCGTAGCGGTGCTCAAGTATGTGCATGTGGGCATTAAGATAACATATTTCAGTGACATATCCTTTGCTTCGGATGTTGTGTGCTTCGGTAAAGATTTAGACTAAACCTCTGTCTCTAAACATGGACGAATCTTTGATTTACTCTAGTGACAACAAATGTGGTCCAGTTCACCCACTAAGAGCTTGTTCACAGCAAGTAAAGACTCTGTTCAGTCTTCAGTAATGTAGAAATTAATGCCAGTGATATGTTGTAGCGATACCAGCAGACAGAAGGTGTCATTATACCACCTACCCTGGAGAGTTATTATTTTAATACTGCTTAAAATAATTAGGATTCCAAAAATATGCAAGACTAAAGAAATGATACATTGGTTATTGTCTGGAGTTAATAGATGATGACTAAATATAGTAGACAAAACAAAGGTCCAGCTGGCTGTACTGAAGAAATTCCACAAAGCTGAAGGATGTGGAGGTTAGGAGATTGCTGTGGACCCTTTTGGACAAACACACACACACACACACACACACACACACACACACACACACACACACACACACACACACACACACACACACATAAATGGAGAAATATGCACACACACATAAAAACACACACACAACTGGAAACTTCTGGTCCACACCCTCAGGCAAAACCTGCCCAAGAGGTAAAAGAGTAAGTTAGCTCCTCAACCTTAACCTTAACCCTAACCTAAGAAACACACTCCAAAACGAGCTCCACTCAATCACACTCACTCACACAGCTCATGAACACACAGGCTTGTTTTCCTGCCCTTGTGGGACATTTCTATTGCTTTCTGCACTACTGCTGCGCTCCACTTAACCCAAACCTAACCTTAAAACAGACTTTTCTCCAGTGTAATGTAGTTCTCAGGGCTTTTTGAAAGACAACTCTGTGTATAAAACAAAGTGTGTAAAACAAATAACAGCCTTAATCTCTCTTTTAAATGAAACGTTTCAGCCTGTCATTCACTCCACTGTGCAGAACAGCTCATTATATGGACAATGATTTTGTATATAATAGGCCACAGCTCTCACTGGCGGTCTCAGAAGAGGGGGTGTGGCTTTGAAGGGATCAGCAATAACAGCCATAGAACATATTATAGAGATACCATGAAACGCAAAAAAAGGGATGGTTGAAACAGGGAATACTGTTGTTATAAGATTTGTCTTTTTCTTTTTTTTTTTTACCTCAAAATCCTAAACTCCAGCTGCTCTTTACATTATGTGAACAGTTTATGATAAATGCACCAGCAGAATGGCTCCCAAATGACTTTAAGAGCACTGATTAAAATGAAAAATACAAAGTAAAAAAATTCAAAGAATACTGAAAAGATGTAAAAATGAATTAACACTATGAATAGCTGTCTATTTAATATGCAGAAGTTGTTTGGAAGCCCAGTATGTGCATGTTACGACAGCACATGTACTAAAACTGGAACGATACAGAGACGATTAGCATGGCCTCTTTCATATTGTTCACACTGTGTGCTATAAGGGGCCACTTTACTTTAATGTATCAATGTAAAAAATAACTAATGTAATCAAAACAAATGAAATTACATGCTGGTTTTAGAGAGAAGCCACTATTGTCGTTGGGGTGAAATCTTCAGTTCTGCAACATCCTTCACATTCCTGCCATGTGCTTGTGGCAACCGCACCGTTGTGTAAGCTCAATTATGTGGGCTACTTAGATAACTCAGTGGTTTCAAAATGTTGTGATATTCGCCCAGTTTGAAAAATCATTTGTGTCTTAGTTTTTGGTGGAAGATGTTGGTGCACTCTAAATGTCTGGGCTAGTTCCACAGGCTGAGATTGGGTTCCTATAAGGTTCTTGGCTTGGATGGATGGTGCAACATCCTTAAAATATATATTCCTTAATAATTCTTTGCCTGGACTACACTCTTAAACATAGAGGTTCCTAAATTATTCTTGGCTTGAGAGAGGATTCTCTAAAATGGGTTCATTAATGATTCTTGGCTTGGACTACACTATTAAACATTAAGGTTGCCAGTTGCTTCTATATTATAAAGATATCTATTATGTATTATATCTGTATGATAAATTCTTCAGTCAGTTAAGAGTTCTTAAATGGCTCTACATGAATGTATGCTTTTTGGAAAATCCTTTAATTATTAGAGAACCTTTCAATTATAAAGAGATAATTGAAGGAACCAAAGTGGTTTTCAATAGAATTTCTTCTGTTGAAAATGAAAGGTTAGATAAACTTATTGAGGTTAGAAGTAAAGAAGTGAGAATTTCTATTACTTGAGAATAAGGTAAAGTGAGGATGAGTTAAAACAAAACACAAATATGCAAAGTTAACAAGTTTTCAACCTTGAATGACTACATTCTCCCCTCTACACTCTAGCAACGGCAACAATACTAACCGTGAAGACGACATTGCTTTAAATTACGTTTAATGTTCTGTGTGCTTTGAAGAAAGTTGCAAGCAACTGGCAACATAAGACTTTCTTTTTCTCATGGCTCTTGAAAAGCTGCTGATTTATGAGGGATATGGCGCTTACATGTTCCTCCAAAATGTGAATGTGAAATGAAAATGTAAAGGGTGGAAAACAGAAAGCGCATATGTATTGGGACCTGGGGCCAAAAACATGATGCTGAATTTATGAAGTGTTGCCGGAGGGATTAAATGAACCCTGCCGTCTTATTTATTCATCCCTGAGGTTGTTTTGGATGTTGCTTCTTTATATTTTTTATATATGCATGCAGTCCATGTGCCGACTGATGGATTTAGTGCGTGTTTCATGTCCTGGGCTTCAAGGAGTCACATAAAACACTGATGAACTGTGTTTGCAGAATGTGTTGCCCTGACAAATCATGCATTTCGGGATTCAGGATACCTTCATCATAATTTGAAGGTACGGGTGAATTGGAAGTAGTGTCTCCAATTGTATCAGATAAATATAAAAACAAATATGCACATCATCTCCCTGTTCCTCTTTGAGATTCCAGTTAGTGCTAAGTGAATAGCATTATACATATTTAGAGACTCATCGCCTCTAAATGCAGAATATATATACACTCAACAAAAATATAAACGCAACACCTTTGTTTCTGCTCCGATTTTTCATGAGATGGACTTAAAG
>JBBPDC010000038.1:10042615-10066116 GCA_037974485.1 Hemigrammopetersius urotaenia
TATATGTGTGTGTGTGTGTAAACTTGGTCCCTGTCTAGTGTAGTCTAATACCTTGGTGATTGTATGTAAACCCATTATTGTCGCAAATCTTGTTTAAATCGTAATATTTTCAGACCAGTTTGGATTAAAATACACTAGAGAATAATCAGCCCTTTCTGATGTGGAAGTGTTTTCCCATTGCTACACACAGTGCAGTTTGCACATGTCCTTTGCATTTATGTGTTCCCAGCAGGGTTGGGAAGGTCAGAATGTGTTTTTTAAATATTAGTTTTAATCAGGTATTGTGCTCTTAGTAGGTTCCCTTCTCCCAGTTACAGATTTTAATTATTTCACATTACTTTGGATTTCCTTTGCCTTTAAAGGACAGCCAGTGAAGTTCAGCTTGAAGTGTTTGTTTTATTCCTGTGTGGTGAAAGCCTCTCCAGAGGTCATGCTTGCTGTCAGAGAGTCATATTTCTTCCTTTAAAAATGTTTTGTTACTGTTTCCCATGGGTATAAGAGTCCTGCTTTCACGTGTTGCTTGTTTCACTCTTTATTACTTTGTTGTTATAAATACTCGCTTTGCTTGTCTATACTGGGTTTCCGGTTTATGTACAGCTCAGGTATGCTGTCTTATCTTAATGATATAATCCTAAAGACTTTATCTTAAACAGATAATATTACCACTTTGATGAATGTGTGATATGAACAAGAAAAAGCTGTAAATGCTCACCTTTTGATGATGGCCTTGTCTCGTTGCTGGGTTTCCCTCATTCTAAAAGAAAGATCTCTGAAAACTAACATCAGGGTAGGAATCAACAATAAAGGCAATCTGTAGTGTGCGGATTTGATCACGTGTTTGTCAGATTAATGGTGTTACAGTGGAAACGCCAACCACAAAAATGAAAATGTATGTTTAATGTATTTACTGTATTTATACCATAAAATACAAACATTTTCACAAAGAATAACTTGTTTTTCAAAATATTCTCATTTCTCCAAGAAGTTGTAAGCATATAACTATTTTATTCATTATCTATCAGCCTAATCTGTGTATTTCTTTACACTTTAGGTTTGCAGATTTAGATCACAGCATAATCTGTTATGTATAATGAGAAAGATCAGTAGTCTAATATTATGAATGGAGTAATACCAATTTGGGCAATATTTCAAACCACTAGATTATTGTACCTGGGAAGAGGTGGAGGTTTGGGCTACTGTACGGCTACATCTGCAGCTCTGTAGAAATATATATTTTTCCATAGGCTAGTCTAGGTACATGCAGTTTCTGCATTTTATAAGTGTTTATTTATTGGCATCAGCAGAAATGTGCATGATAAATATTAGATAATTCTCTGAACAATTATGTTGTCAAAGACCAAACAGTTCCAAACACTTTTAGTTCATTGAAGTTTGTAAAACCAATCCTGTCATTTGTTTTTGTGGAGTTTTTATCTGAAACAGGACATTTGTAAGGCCTTGCTTAAGTGCTGCTTTCATATTTGAGTGACTCTATCGTGAACTGGTAGATCCTGGTTTTACAGTCGCTATTACAGCTAATTTATAATGCATGCTTAGCTAATCTAACCATGTAAGGAAGCTTTACCACAATTAAATTACCACAATTAAAACTGTGCTGCATACTGCAGATATTTAATGCTTTTGAATGTTGGTGAATTCCTTTGTGTTCTTTTTGTTATTTTGTTGAGAAAGTCCTCTCTTACACTTGACAAACTTGTTTGAGTGTTTATGACTTTTGGGATGATGTACTCAAAGTTTAAGCCTGCTCCTGGACTCTTTTCAGTATCTATTGGTAATGCTGTGTAGTGCAGGCCTAGTCTTAATATCTGTCCTGGAAACACCCTTGATATTGGCCAACGCTGATTTAGGCTCTGCTCTTTCTCTCTGTTCGTTGTAGTTTACTGCCAGACATGTCGGATCCAGCGGTGTAATGCAGAGTACCTGGCCTCTTTCTCCCCCGCCGGCGGCCTTCAGGAAGAGGTCCTCCCAGACGTGGACCACTGCATCGCCTTGAGGGCCTACTCCCAGTGCACCAGGCGCACTGCCCGCGGGTGCAGAGGAGACCTTGTTTACCACTCGGCTGTCTTCCGCATCAAGGAACTCTTTGCCCAGCACAACTGCTCCAGCGACGGCCCCACTTCTTCAGCCAAAGCTCCCAGCACTTCCAGGCCCGCCGTGGTGGACCTGTGCGACTATGAGAGCCGAGTGCTAGCCTTAGGCCCTGCAGCACAGCAGAAAAAGTATGGCCACTGTGGATTATTTGGGGACCCCCATTTACGGACATTCAGAGATGAGTTCCAGACGTGTAGAGTCGAGGGCGCTTGGCCGCTCATTCATAATCGCTACCTGTCAGTGCAGGTCACAAATGTGCCGGTTGTGGAAGGATCAAGTGCTACAGCAACCAGTAAGGTATGTCATTAGTAGCAGAACTGAAATTCTTCCTAACTTTGAATATATGTTATCAGTATATAGTATCAGGATTACTGCGTGTGCATCATACCAGCCCAAATAACTGACGTAAAATGTTTGCCTTCTCTTCTGCTGAAGCTATTAATTGTCTGTAATACCTTAGACTGAACATCAGGTTTATTTTGATTAATTTGTTGCATCATTCAAAGCACATTGGCATCTATAGACGGTTGTATTTTGCACTTTATGAGAAGCTATACGAAACCACATGACTCGACGATCAGTAAAGAACAAGTGCTGGCATGAACATCAGGCTGAATGATGTGAATCTTTCAATCAGTATAATGGTTCCATCTGCATTTGGTAGCATTGGAACCTCAGGATAAGGGAGGGGGGGGTGGCGTCCTGTGGTTGCTTTTTGCTGGTGGAATTCTTAGTTTTGTTCAATTGTTTCAAACAAAGCAAGTAACAGCATCTACGTAGCCAATTGTTGGGGATGGGCCAATAAGACATGATGGAAATCAATCTAATAGTTACAGCTTAGAGTACAGCAAATTATCAGTGCGTGTGAAAAATGTGCAGATGAAGGCAATTAGATTGCTTAATCAGTCAGCATCGTTACTCAGCAGTGCAGTATGTTCTTTTTATTAACGTACAGTTCTGCTCATAATTCAATTCTACAAACCCTAATGTGAAAATAAAAATCAGCTGTGCTACAGAGAACAGCTCTATTTGTAATCATCAGTTTACGCTCAGATATTGTCATTCTCCTTTGATACTCTGCTTATCTCTGTCCTTCTACTGCCACACTGTGGTGAAATGTGATACCTCACCCCAGAAAGATCTTAACTCAATTCATGACTTAAAAATGAAGTGGACAAAATAAAAAAAGGTTGATGCTTAACTCCATAAATTGCCCCTTAGGGTTTATGGGGTTAATTATCAACCTCTTTCATTTATGCTTGTAACTATGAACTTGCATATCAGTTTCGTAGTAGGTAGTGAATTGTTTGTAGTAGATTTTAGATGAAGCTCAGTCACTGAATAAGTCTACAGTCTTGCTCATCAGTCGTCTGAACGTCTCGCCCACAGATAACAGTCATATTCAAGTCCTACCACGACTGCACTGAACAGAAGGTGTACCAGGCCACCACGGAGGACCTGCCATTGGCCTTTCAGGACGGCACACGCAGCGGTGGGAAGGGAGGCAGTCTGTGGATTGTGGAGGATGGTGGTGGGGGCTCGGGTGGGCGGCAGGTGATGATCCAGGCCCGCTACCTAGGAGCCTCCATTATCGTGCGGCAGGTGGGTCGCTACCTGACCTTTGCCATCCGTATCCCGGAGGAGCTGGCTGAGGAAAACGGCGGCTTGCAGCTGTGTCTGCATGGCTGTCCCCGCAGCGAGGTCATTAAGGCCCATGTGCTGACCCGACAGCAGGGCCTGCGCCCACCCCGGCTCCTCGGCTCCTGGTTCGAGCAGGTGGACGAGGAGGGGGGTGGAGAAGAGCTGCAGCCAGGATCAGCCCCCCATGCCGACATGCTGGAGCGCGCCACCACCAAGTGCAGGGAAACACTGCAGGTGGAGGACGTTTACTTCCAGTCGTGCGTCTTTGACATCCTCACCACTGGAGACCTGGAGTTCTCCATGGCTGCATATGGGGCCTTGGAGGACCTGAAGGCACTTCCACCAAGCACGCTTAAGCAGAGTTCACCAAGGACTCCACACATTAATAACACAGCCGCTGCAGTGTCCTCATCCCTTCTCATGACTGTACTTCCGATGTTCCTCCTGCTAAAGTGACCAGATTACCTGACATGAGAAAGAGCCTGGATTGCCAGACTGCTCTTCTCTTTTGAAGCTCTTTTGAATCGTCTTTCATGAATTCTTGTGGTTCATTTCATTTAGGGGAAGCATAAACTTCATAACAGTTTTGCATGAAATCCAGAGAAACTGCAAGGAAACCAATCATAAAAAAAAAAAACATGAACTCACAAGACAGTAATTTTTACTGCTACTTTAACACTTGTTGCGTGCCCTTTCCAGAGTGGAGTTATGTTTCTGAAGAAGGACAACACAGTCTACGAAAGTTGAGGGCAGCTAATCAGAATAGCTTCTTGGTTCTCATCAACAAGTTAATCTCAGTAGGGTGGACCATGTGTGTAGCAACACTATTTGAATGTTTTATAAGTGATGCTCACTAACGTCAGACCACAGAAGGATAGAACCTAAATGAAACATTAGCATGAACCTGTGATGGACTGGTTTGTGCAGACGATGGGTCGGTCTCCTTGGGGCTGAATTTGGCACTTACACTCCACCCTTTACAATAAATATGGTACCGAAATTGGATCCAACAACAGATCAAAAATACTACCTATCCATACGTCTGATTCTAGGTTGATGATTTCCGTCAAGAAACTACAGGTTTAGTATAAAACACTCATTCATCAAGCTGCTTTGCTTCCAGCATTAATGTTTAAGGTTAAGATACAAATTCTTTATATAATAATATATTGAAAGTGTATATATGTGTTGTATAATGTGTACATTCTCCTGTGTATAGATGATTTTAAATGTGATATGTTCTGCAGTTTTACTTAGGTTTTTTTTTTTTTTTTAACTGTGTAAGAAGTGACTAATTTGTAATCTCTTTACTTTTCCTAATTAAAAAAAACATTGTCTCAACCTTGCTGTTTTATTGCCTTCTTTTGAGGTTTTATGTGTGAGGTGTCGACTTATGTACCCTTAATATGGCTTGATGGCCTGCTGTATTTCACTCCCATGTTTACGACACTTGCATCGCATTTGAAACATAATCACCTCTGGACCTTGCCCAAGGACAATAATTGTTACCACAAATGAATCATGGGAAATCAAATCAGGAGACAGATGGTTGTTTACCTACCCAAGCAGGTAATGGGTAAATGAATACAGAAATGCCTGGGTATACCACAAACCACCGTGGGAACAATAAAAAAAAAGTTTTAAAACATCTGGAACAGTTGCCAAGGGGAGAATCAACATGCAAGGTTGTCCTCACATAGTGAAGGTGAGAGAGGTGAAATGGCACCCAGTGACTACAGATCAGCCATTAGTCTACAGATTAGATTAGCATCTTTGGGTTGGAACCCCATCCTCCAACCACCTTTTTAGGAAAGGTGCGTATAAACTTTGTCTCTGAAACACCACTTTGCTCGTGTATTCCATTGACCTAGTTGGTATCAAAGAAAAAGCTTTATGAACAAAAAAACATCATCAGACTTTGCAGTGGCTAGCTCTAGAGAGTACCATAACAGGTAAAGATCCCATATTCTATTTTTAAATAATGTCTCTTGTTGTCCACTTGTAGTTTCATGTGCCAAAATAGTCATTTTACCCCTGGGATAGCTGATGGCTGTGAGCGCAGTAGGTTGTGGGTTTGAATCCCACTGTTGGTGCCATCGTTGAAGTACCCTTGAACAAGCACTGTCCCCTCACACTGCTCCTCTTTGGCTCCACCCTGCTTCACTTAGCCAATGTGTTATATGCAGAGTAAGAATTTCACACTGGGCTGTGGTGTGTTCATGCATGACTGTAAGGGGCTGCTTTGCTTTTAGTATTTTTTTTTTTATCACTTTAAAATTAAATGGACTGATTTTGCTACTGTGTTTTTAGGTGTTTACACTATATATTACACACAATTTTGCAGAATACACTGACTTTGGGGGTGGTTGTGGGGGGTGAGGTGATTTTCCAGTATATGAACTCATCAAACAAAAAAAAATCCATCTATGTGCATAACAACTTCCTAACCAAGACAGGGACAAAGTAGATGACTCCATCAGACAACGAGTCCATAGTAGGGAACTTAACCCTATGGAAAGAGTTGAATTGGTATGGCTCTTCACACTTGCACATCTACTCTAAAACAGGTTATTTCAAGAACTATGTTTCAGAAAGTTCTTAGAAAACCAAAAATAATCACTCAAAAGAACCCTTTTTGGCACCTTTGAGTATAGACTTGTGCTGTTAATAATAACGTGTTAACTATTTTTTCTAGAAGCTTTAAAATAAATTGATCGTGCAATTAATTTGAAAATTAAATGCCCCTCTGCATTGCAGTACCACACAATCAGTGGGGGCAGTATTGCGCTTTGTCGGCGACCAGCATGCCAGAGGAAGAAGCCACTTCACGTGTCCAAATTCCGCTGTTGCTGAGTCAAGCTAGCGATGGAAGATAAACACACACTGTTAAATGAACAATTTCGCTTTAGGGTTCGCGATTCGTTTGACTAGTGTGAGTGCTCCGAACCGTGCCCGGGCGCGGTGTGACAGAGTTGGGGAAAAAACAAATAAACAAAGCCTTCTTTGTAAAATAGATGACTGAGTGTGTTCATTATATATTATATATTGTGTTGACATAGAATTGCGATTAATCGCGATTAATTTTTTCCAGATTTGCGATTAACTAGTTAATTTTAATTAATCGCTTTACTGCTCTAGTACAGACGCATGGAAATCACTTGAAGTACCCTGGTGTAGACAGAGCTTCTAAAAACACTATGACACCAGGAACCTCGACCAGAAAAGGTAGTCAGAGTTTTCTACTCTGGACTAAAACTGAATTTGTGCATTAAGAGGGTGATCTGTATGTGTGAAGCCAATATCCAAAATCCAGAGGGTGTTATGCATGGGTGAATGGCCCAGGATCCAGCCAGATGTGTTTCCAGCCTTATTAAATATACAGAAATGGTGATCAGTGCTTTATTCCTAACAGGGGAAGTATTAAACCCAGAGAGTGCCCTTATAAAAGGAATACTTTGGAAAATGTCTTAATTGGGTCTGATTTATTTTGCAGTACAGTATTTTCTACCATGGCTTGCTTTCAATGTTTCAGTCAGTTTTGAGTGTGTTCATAATTGTGGTCTTGAATGTTGCCCATTTCTCTTGTGAAGTAAGTACATCATATGGACAAATGTATTGGGACACCTGACCATTACACCAACAGGGACTTTAAGAACATTGCATTCAAATGCATAGACTTTACTGTAACAGCTATAACAGCTTCCACTCTTTTTGGAAAACTTTCCACAAGATTTTGGAACCTCTGTGCGACTTTGTGCCCATTCATTCTGGAGAGCATTTATGAGGCCAGACACTGATGTTGAATGAGAAGACCTGGGTTACAGTCTCTGTTCCAGTTCATCTTGTAGGTGCTGGATGGGGTTGAGGTCAGGGCTCTGTACAGGCTGGTCAAGTTCTTCCACACCAAACTCATCCAACCATGTCTTTATGGAGCTTGCTCTGTGCACTGGGGTGCAGTCATGCTGGGATAGAAAAAGTTCTTATCCAAACTGTGTCCACAAAGTTGGAAGCATGGCGTTGTCCAAAATGTCTTGGTGTGCTGAAGCATTCAGATTACCCTTCGCTGGAAGTAAGTGGCCACCTGAATTCAATCATTAAAGGTATTAATTCAGTCATTTGTACTTTTGTCCATTTATTGTATGTATATATTTTAAAACAAACACTTTAAATAAAAAGCACTGGTCTGAGACTGCGTAAAATACTCCGCTAAACCAGTATAAAACAACTCTTTATTTAAAGTGTTTGTTTAAAATATATTTTCACTTTTATTAAAAATAATACATTTTTTTATGCTTCTTGTGCATAACAGAACTTCCTAACCATGACTGGGACAAAGTAGATGACTCCATCAGACAAGTCCATGGTAGGGATTAAAATGTCTCCTATTATTTTAGTGTAAACTTAACCCTATGGAAAGAGTTGAATTGGTATGGCTCTTCACACTTGCACATCTACTCTAAAACAGGTTATTTCAAGAACTATGTTTCAGAAAGTTCTTAGAAAACCAAAAATAATCACTCAAAAGAACCCTTTTTGGCACGGAAACGCATGGAAATCACTGAAGTGTGGCGGACACCGGCCCTCTAAGAATGAACTTAAAGTACGCTGGAGTAGAGCCAGAAACCTCTACCAGAAAAGGTAGCCAGAGGTTTCTACTCTGGACTAAAACTGAACTAAACCCATGGAAAGGGTTAGAATGTCTCATAATTTCAGTCTCATTCATCGAATTATGCTAAATCCATTCCTGCAGGGTCACCTATCTGCTCTTCCCTCCCTAGTCCATAGTGCTCCATCACCCTTGGTTTTAATATCATCCAACATGGGGAGAGGCGACCATTTCTCAGGGGTGCTAAAACCTGTCAGGAGTCCCTCTGCCCGCGCAGCAGTGGGCCCAGGCGAACCTCTGCTTAACATCCTGACAGCCAAAAGACTCTTTTACTCCCTGTGGTTATATGGGGTGTCTGCTAATATGGGGTTATATGCTAATATAAGGGCCTTACACAGGAGTCAGCAAACTGTTCTTCCAAAATGTTCTTCCCACCCCAAACAGTAGAGTTCTCTGTGATCACAGATTTCCCTTTAAATGTTTAAAATCAGGCCATCAGAAATGAAAAAAAGAAAGCAGAACCTACTTCATTACATCCTCACTTTCCGGTAATAAACAAGGGCAATTATTGTGCTAATAGTGATAGAAAAACCCTCAGGAGTGATTGATAATCACAATGAAGAAATTAATGTAATATTAATAGGGTATTTGGCAAGATAAATTGATGGTACAGGTGACGTCTCCTCCTTGATTGATAAATTGCTAGATTGATGGCTATCTTTTCGCAAAGCTTTAAGTGGTCTAATTACGCTTATCTCTAATTATGCTTGTCTTTACCTCCTCTTTTGTTCTTTTTAGGCTCATAAAATGACAAAGTTATCCAGAGACCATAACTAACAACTAAAATAATGCCTATTGTTTACATGTTTGCCTCTGTCCTGTCTTCTGATTGGCTATTGAGCCCTTTGCTACCTGACAATTGCCTCCTGACTGAATAGTTGAATCCCCCTTTTCTGTTGGCTAGTTAGATCTTGCATTTTGATCGGCTCATTGAGTTCTGGATTCTGATTGGCTACTTGAATTCTACAATACAAAGCTACATGCAGAAGCAATGTTTAAGCTGCAAAAGCAAACAGCCACGTGATTATGGACTATATTCTACATTTTCTGTATATGTTAGAGTACCTGATAGCTGACAGGCACTAACAGTAAAGCAGCTCTTTATAGTCACACGTGAACACAACACACCACAGCACACAGTATGAACAATGTGAAATTCTATCCCTGTATTTAACCCATCCACCAAGTGAAGCAGCGGGAAGCCAGGAACACAGCGACCGGGGAGTGTGGGGGCGGTACCTTGCTTAAGGGTACCTCAGTGGTGCCACTAGCAGCCCTGGGATTCAAACCCATGACATTCTGATCACAAAAAAGGCAACTCTCCAACCACTCAGCCACCTGCAACCTCAGGGCCATTTGTTAGAAAATTTAGAGGCATGGACCAGGCCTAAAATCTTTATGTTCAAATAGTTAATTTTAAACCCACTGTAAACCTCACATGCTAAATTAAGCAACATTACCTGAACATCTGAATGCAGGACCCTCCTCCAGTCGCTCCCTGTTCACCCTCATTACTCGCTCTGGTTCTCCAGATCTGTCCAGCTGCCTCCCAGCCATCTGATCCAGTTCACCACCAGGTGGAGATCAGCTGATAACAAGCTTTCTCATCAGTCTGCAATCGGTGAATGGTCTCTAGTTTCAAATCTTAAAACAAACATAAAGTAAAATATAGGCTACGCCAGTTATTTCATTAACATTGTTTGTCTAGTGTCATTTTCTCATCAGGATAATACATTAACATTTAAGAACTAGAGCCCATTCACCGGCTGAAAATTGACGGGAAATGCTCGTACCACTCAGCATTGCTTTATAGTGGGTAGCCCTGTTCCCTCACATCTGCAGGGTTTGGGATTCGAATGTGTGGGGTTTGATTCTTGGTCTTGCATGTGTGGAGTTTACATGTTCTCCTCATGGTTGTGTGGGCTGTCTCCGGTTTCTCCCACTGTCCAAAGACATGCGTGAACTTGAGATTCTAAATTAACCATAGATGTTAGTGTGTGTGTGTGTTAAATGGGTGTGTGCCCTATGGTGGCCCTGGGATAGGCTCTGGGTACCCTTGACCCTAGTGAGGATTAAGAAGTTACAGAAAATGAATGAGTAATATTATTGGCCAGTTAGCATGTTGGCTACTGGTCAGCCTCATTTAATTACTACTTTAATGAACCAAAATATAATCCAGAGATACAGAGACTAAAATGTAGACCAGATAAATAGAGTTGGTTAAACTGTTTATATGTGTAGTTTTCTATGTTGGCTTTGCCTGAGTTCAATTAATCAATTCACTGAATCAAACATGTTGGATAAAGCAAACAAACAAACAAAAAACAGTTCAATAAAATGAATCAAACTACATTTTAGACCAAGGATGAAAACAGCTTTTGGAGGCTCCTATACAGAAACAAGAATTCTGTCATTGTATTGTTGTATTCAAATCCATTGTATGCATATCTCATATCTCAAAACATTTGTTGAAAGCGAATTACACAGTTGAGATGCATGGACAGTAAATGTGCAGGCCACTCTCCATTCCGTCCAACTACTACCACAAAATAGGGCATCTGAGATTGGAAATGTGTGTGTGTGTGTGTGTGTGTGTGTGTGTGTGTACTTCTCTATGCCCTGACAAGACAGATGGAGGGTGTTTGGTGGGGGGGTCCACATGGGTTTTTTTCCCTCGTAGGACTCACTGACTGTACATTCAGTGTGCTGGGCACAAACACCCTCTGCATATTAGGTCATAAGTCCATGCCTCTAAACTTTCTAACAAATGGCCCTTCCACACCCTGAGCACGGAAAAAGCCAGCTCAGAAATTAGGCGGCTATATCATAAATCTTGGAAAGTTATAATAATTTGCAATTCACTCCCTCATCAAAGGCAATATTAGCCTAATTTATTATCTCCGCGCGTGTGGGGCGCTCAGAGGCCGTGGAGATAAGAGTCTATCAGGAGGGGGATTGATTTTCATTAACTGATTGTAATAAAGATGAACTGCCAGGCCCGAGCGCTGACCACGAGCCACACTTTATTGTAATTGGGCCAATTTATTTTGTGAGCCACTGCCTCCACTTTTTAGCCTCTCTCTCTCTTACTCCCTCAAGCTGTCCCTCTATCTCTCTTGCTCTTTCTCTACATCATTTTACTCTCTAACACGCTCCCAGATTACTGTTAATGTTTCAATCCCACCTTTTATTCTCTCTGAATTTCAGCTCTGTATGTGTGTCATATCGCCATATTCTTCTGCATGCAAGCCAAACATTAACATACTTTGATAAAAAAACAATGTAAGAAAACCACTCTACATTTTGACACTAAATACACTTTCTTATATACACTATGTGGACAAAAGCACTGACCATTACACCTACAGGGACTTTAATGACATTGCACACAAATCCATAGACTTTAATATGGAGCTGTTAAAGTCGCTGGAAGGTTTTCCACAGGATTTTGGAGTTTCTGTGGGAAATTGTGCCTGTAGAGCATTTATGAGGTCAGGCACTGATGAGCCCTGGCTCTGAATATCTGTTCCAGTTCATCTCAAAGGTGCTGGCTGGGGTTGAGGTCAGGGCTCTGTGTGGGCCACTCAAATTCTTCCACACCAAACTCATCCAGCCATGCCTTTATGGAACTGGGGCACAGTCATGCTGGAATAGAAAAGGGTCTTCTCCAAACTGTGTCCACAAAGCTGGAAGCATGGTGTTGTCCATTAAGACTGGCCTTTACTAGAAATAAGGGGCCTAGGCCAAACCCTGGAAAACAGGTGTGTCCCAATACTTTTGTCCGTATAGTGTACATACTCAGGCAGCCCTTGGTGGCCCAGGGTCTCTAAGCTTATAATGGTTTTAGTCTGTATCCACGTATTGTTCATAAATTATTCAGTCACTGGTTTGCCAAGGAGCACTTTCACTTTAATTCAACATCAGCTGACTCTGAGTTTTGTTTCTTCATTGTCTGTTTAGGGATTGTCATTACGTTGTACATCATCTGTGTAGATCTGCATGTTTTATGCATCACTACACTGTGACAGGGTGCTGCACACTTTGACAGGATGACATGTACATGAGCTGAAAATCAATCCTGTTACAGCTTTGTGATTATTTAATTAGACACTCATTGTCCGTTCCCACTGTGGTCATTAGGAATGGGTATGGAGCTCCCCCTGGTGCAAACTCTGTCACATATATCAGTGGTTTACAAACCAGTGGTCATGGCCCTCAAGTGGTCCTACCCACCTCCCAACTGACTTGTATCAGGTATTAGGTGTTTTTCATGGCTCCATTCCAGCATGCTGGGAACCAGGATAGAGCAATAATAACACCAGATCAGCGACTTCATACAATTTCACATCCTGAAGAAGTCACTGTCTCACGTAGTTGATGAACACATATGAGTAATGCAGCCCAAACCCAGCTCAAAAACCAAGCTCAAAAACAAAGTACTGACTTTTCCCTTTAAAACTGCTGTGGATTATGTACCGGGATGTGCTGGGTTCTATTCTTTTCTTGTATATGCATTCTTCATGTAAAATAATTTTTTCCTCAACAATACAGTGAAGTGGAAGTAAACTTTATGGACTAAAGTACTGGGACACGTGCTAGGCCCCTTACTTCCAGTGAAGGGTAATCTGAATGTTCCATACCAAGACATTCTGGACAACACCATGCTTCCAACTTTGTGGACACTATTTGGGGAAAAACCTTTTCTGTTACAGCACGATTGTGCCCCAATGCACAAAGCAAGCTCAATAATGAGTTGGGCAACCATGAGTTGGGTTTGGAAGAACTTGACAGGCCCACACAGAACCCTGATCTCAACCCCATCCAACACCTTTGGGATGAATTCCCACAGAAACTCCAAAATCCTTTGGAAATAGCCCGTTATAGTTGCAAAGGGGGGACCAACATGTTAAAGTGTATGGATTTGAATACTATGTCACGAAAGTCAGGCATATATAGTGTATTACAAGTTAGAAATGTATTTGAATACAAATCCATCAAAGTTAGACTTGAGTACATGGAACTGAGTAAATATCACTAGTAACTACCCAGCATGGTAGACATTCGCGACTGTGTACTCATTGGTCGGCTGTTTGCTATCCGATGTTGACCAGAGGAGGGCGGACTCCCCTTTTGTGGCTTGGCTTCTCTCAAGGTTTTCTCTTCTTGCTCTGTGGGAGTTTTTTCACCATCGTCACCCTTGGCTTGCTCACTTTGGGCTTTGACCTGAAATCCTGTAAAGCTGCTTTGTGATGATGCCCGTTGTAGAAAGAGCTGTATAAATCCATTAAAAAGGTGAATGGAATAAGCCTCAATCATCAAAGACATCTGACCATGACCGGATTAAAAGAAATTTCACCCCATTCACGTTTACACTGGACCAAGACATTCAACAGATTTTGCATGTAATGTAACGGTTTCATCAAACGGGCATCAGTCAAACGTACCACAGTAACATCATTTACATTTAGTTTAAAATTTTATTGTAAAATTGAAAAAAAGGAGAAAGAGAAAAGCCCATTATGGATTTGCTTTTGATGTCTTTTTTTTTTTTCTAAATGTAACCATTAAAGGAATCAATAAACACATAATTGTCAGAGCATCATAAATAAATACATAAATAAATAAATACATTAATAAATACATAAATAAATAAATAAATAAACAAACAAATATGTAAATAAATAAATATCTGAAAATTAATTGGCAATTCGGTTCAAGTTGGCATAACAATAAAGTGTCGTTGAGCAGCAAATATCTGAAAAAAGCCAGCAGGAGACCACTTGGTTTCTCAGAAGACTCAACATATCTGCTCTTTATCATTAACAAAAAGAAAAAGGAAAAACTGCCCAGAATTCAGTTGGTCATTTTCTACAGAGCAATTTCAAACCTTTGTTTGCTCATGTCTCAGAAAATGATGAGGGGGAAATCATATATTTAAAAAGACTAAAAAAAAAAAAAAACAACTGTAAACAGCATTATCTCATTGTCCCAGGCTTCAAGAGGAGGGCCTGGAGTGCCCGGTTCACCCTCCGCACACGTCCACGCGTTTGTCAGCAGAATCAATACTCTTGATATATTGTAGACTTCTATATGCTTTGTGCTGAGAAACCAGAAGTTTAACATGGTCTTTATAAAGCAGAGACCCCTTCCCGCCCCGAACCACCCCAAACCCACCCACTGATCTCCCGCCATAGAATCTGAGAAAACTTCCTGTGCTGCTGTTCCCTAATATACACATTTTATATCTATAATAAGCTACTTTCCTTAGCATACAAACCATAGTTTAAAGAATCATATTGTTAATACGAGTAGTACCGTTATTATACTTTAAGACCAGCCCCCCACCCGTCCCACCCGCGACCCCTTCTGAGCATGCTCAAAGATCAAGTTGGGCATCAAGGTGTTTGAAATGAAGTGTTATGACTATAGAACAGAAATGGGAACAGATGGGAGAAACGCTGGTGACTTGAAAATGAGATGCGGCCCGGGTTTTCAGTGTAAGACGAACTCACGTTAACACACTCAGTCCGCTCCCTTTGAACATATTAAGCCACCGTCTCTCCATGTTTATTTCATTTTATTGGTTTCTCTAATCTTTTTTTCTCCCCTTCGCCGTAACGATATCATCTCTCAAACTTATTAAACTTCAGGCGAAGTTGCCGTTTTTAATTTGCAATACCCCTGCTGCTACGTGAGGGCCAAATTTAATTTGATTTTAATAATTCACATGTCTGGCATGTAGAGATTCGGAGAGGAGGGCCCTCACAACGCAGGGTTATTAGACCACGGATGCCCAAAGGCGGAGCGTGTGTATATATCACCATGTTCTCATATGCTACCAGTGGACAGGAGAAGGAGAGACAAGATGAACAGAGGTCAGGAGGAAAAAGCCATTATAACCTGTGACTCGATCCATTTCGTTTCCCCGCTGGGGGCTAAAAACTGTCATGATTCCACGCTCATTCTTCTCAACAGAACCGATTTTCTGAGTTCTGCAAGAGCGAATACCAAACACGGCAATGCATTTCTAGCTATGACAAACAGGTCAAATAATGGTGCCTCGAAATTAAATGAGGTTAAAACGAGGTTTTTCCATCAGCGGCCTGTTCATATCTTCTATTTGGGCTGTATTATGCGGGTGCACCCTGTAACTTGAGAGGACAGACAATGAAAATGACAGAAAAAGATGAGGAATGGAGTGAGTGGAGACAAATCAAAGGCAAAACTTTCATATCTTTATGAGGGACACTGCGTATGTTCAAGTTGCCTTTCTGCTTCTGATACGAAGGGAATGCAAATGCTGTTCAGATTCTACCCCCGAAGCATCTGAGTGAAACAGTGGAGTGTGTGTGTGTGTGTGCCCAGCAGACAAAACACCAGCAGCTGCTGTAAATATATCTTAAAGTCAGTCAAAGTCAGTGGGCCATGTAACTCACATCTGCCCTTATTTTGGGCTTATGTAGGGTCCGTTTTTCTGCTATCCACACTTGAAGGAGCTGTTCAGTCTGTAAAAAGGTTCTGGTTAATTTTGCAAATTATAAATGAAAGTGAGTAGCTACCTATTAATATTGGTTGGGGAGGTTGTGCGCACGTGCAGAGTCTCAGCCGTTGCCCAGGAAACAAAAAGTGGGGGACGAAATTAATGATTTTGAAAAGTGTGTGTGTGATGGTGGGGGTTTTGTCGCCCCCCCCCCCCCCCATATATATATATATGTATATATATATAACATATATATATGTATATATATATAACATATATATATGTATATATATGTTTGACTGTTTGAAACTAAAGCTACAGGCCACCGCATTATTTTATTTAACACAACCACACAGAGGTCAAAAATCATTATATATATATATAGTATGATATATATATATATAATGATGTTTGACCTCTGTGTGGTTGTGTTAAAAAAATAATGCGGTGGCCTGTAGCTTTAGTTATATGGAGTGTAAAAATGGAGTTTGTCAGTCAGTCCGATGTAAATGTCAATATGTAATTGATTGTGCATTAGTTGCCCAGAGGCAGAGGCCTGCCCTTTAGTCGATACTAGTCTTATGCTAATCGTGTGGGGTCTGGTGCCTCAGGTGTAGGGACTGTTAGGGCTTATAGAAGCAGTTGCTAGAAGCCAGTGTGGTCTCAGCTGGGAACAGTCGTAAAGGGCCGTATTCATGGCCATCTTTGGATATAAGTCACATTAATCAACATTTCGCCTGTAACACCAAAGTAATGGCTTATCTAAAAAGCTAATCTTGTCTTCACACAATGTGGCAGGTGGTGGTGTTACCCGTGCGAGTGACTGCTCTGTTTACTGATGTGCTTTACTCACTGACTCTGCTGGTGCTAAGTGTTGTCAAGCTGGGCTCTACATCGACGTCCGGTCACCAAATCAAAGATATGTGAAATAGAAGGGTTATGTATCTATGAATGACCAGTAAGACCAGGAAGGTGTTTACTGGTATATGTGCTTCATTTTAACAAAGTGTCCCAGATAAAGACTCGAAACGTCCATGGAAGATGAGAAATGACTGAACACACCCTTAACAATCTCCAGTCCACATATTCTACTCCACTAAAATAGTATAGCTTTTAAAATACTTTTTTTCTTCTTTTTGTTTTTTTTTTTTGTTCGTTTTGCTATTTTTGTTTAAATATTCTGAAACCCAGTAGTAATAAATGTAAAAGGAAAAGAAATCAAAATCCCTTTCCTCTTTCCAACCTGAAGCGAGTATTTCTTCATACATCTTTTTTTTTCTTTTTTTTTTCTTTTTAAACATGTAACATCGTTAGTAGTAGTTTGTAACTGTAGTACTAGTATCGTCATTAATACTATATATTACTGTCGAACAATAAAAATGTTTGGTCCTTTGGTCCCTTGGGGTGAAAGGTTTTTTTTTCTTCGTTTGTTGCACTGTAGGCGATGGAAACCTCCACGACCACAGAAGGTCAAAAGTTCCGCGCTTGCTGAGAGAGAGACGGCGACAGAAGAAAGGAAAGAGGGAAAGAGAGAAAGAAAGTCTGCCGGTGGCATAGAGGAGCTTTTTTTTCACTGCTTTTTTCCTTGATCTTCAAGTTATAACCCTCATTAGTCCAGTATAATTAAAAGCTGGAAGCGCCTCTTCCGTTATATAGCATATATGTATATAATATGTATATAGAAATCTATGTTGTTCTTGCTGCTTGTGTTTTTTTGTTTGTTTGTGTAACTGACGACTTGAGTCTCAGCGAGAAAAGTTCCGGAGCTTAAAAGTCCTCGTCCTTTAAGATGTCCCTGCCTCTGGCCTTCGTCTTCCTCGCACTGTGCTGTTTGTCCGTGGGGCGCTGATTCCTCTGCACCTCTCCACTCTGCTGGACATCTTCGTAAGCAAATGCCGATATGTCTTCCAAAAAAAAACAAAAAAAAACTTTCGTCTTCTTCTTCTTCTTTTTTTTTAAATACTTGTTTTATTTAGTTTAAAGAAAAAAAACTGAACTCCTTTTGAGATTTCACTCTTCAAAACCTACAAAAGATCAAATAAAAGCCAGATCAAGCTCAGTTTTTTACTTCAAAAAGAAGCATCTCTTACAGAACGGGACCGCACCGTGGAAACAAAGCCCATTCAAACGGCTCCTCGCAGCGGTCAGGGATGGATTAGGCCTTTCTCATCAAATTACAAACTACAAATGAAGCCATTTGAAGCCGTTTTCAAAATCAATTTCCATCTCTACAAACAATGGAGAACATTTTCTCTTAGCTCGCAGTCAGTGAAGCCAGTAAATGTCGTAAATTTCCGTAAAACGCCATAGCGGTGAGGAGGGTTGAGGAGTCAGAACTTTAATAAGGTATTATGATACACTATAGACCAAAACCTCTGCAGCAACACTATTTTTGTGACAGTTAAAATGCTGGTTTTGAGCCAAAATGCTGTCTGTAAACAACTTTTTCAAAATGTGTGTTTTCTGAATTCTTTCTGAATTCTTCAGTGGTAACTGTGTGGATCTAGTGTGGATTGAAACCCAAAAGAAATAAATATATGTATTTTCAAAAGGTTCCATCTAGCATTACCATATATTGCATGTTCAGACTGTATCTGGACATACTTTGACTTCTCACTAAAATGCATCTCCGTTCTGACCAGACCAGGTCCAGTAGTACTTTCACACAGATTATCACACTTTCAAACAAATCCACAAGCTTTCATTGGCTCTTGCAAGAAAAAAACTTAAGCTTCATGCATCCGTATGTCCTCCATTTCCATTTTTATCTTCTTACCTGATATGTGCCTGTGCGTAGAGAAAAAATGCATTTCATTTAGCACTGTGTCGTGAATGTGGTCAAGATTCCTCTCTGAGCTCCACTGAGTGTGGTTAGGATGATCCAGACTGGTTTATATTCTGATCACAGTGTGTTTGGGTGCCTTTTAATGTGGTCTAATGAAATTCAAACATGATTCGATCCCTGAAACCGATGGTGTAAACAGTCTTCATCTATACTAGTATGGAGGTCTAAGTCAACAAGGAGCCGCTGTGACTGCAGGCTTTCGTTCCAAACAAGCAGCAGCACACCTGAGTCCACCTGAGTCTTTTTGCTTGGAACAAAAGCCTGCAGCCACAGCGGCCCTTTGTGCATAGGACAGCCCTGGTCTAAAAGTTTGCATCTGCTTGTTCTCCTGAAAGCTCTAATCATATTTATCAGATTCATTCAGGTGCTCCTGAAAGCATGTTGAGAATTAGAAAGTACTGGCTGTGAAGGTTTTTTTATATCATTTATGAGATTACACAACTGCAAACCAGTGCAATATTTAGCAAAAACTGGATCAAACAACCTATTAAATAAGTTGTGTTGCGTCAGAAACTAATGAAAAATTTTGGCCTATGGGGCACATCCACAATCCTCATCTCACTGACCTTGGATTGTCCTGGTGCTTTCAAACTCTGTTGTGTGGAGTGTGTGTACCTGTGCTGTTGCAGAGAGCCCGGTGAGCGTCGGGCTGTGTCAGTAGGGGCGGCTGGCGTCCTTTGGCCGTTTTAACTGCACTTTCAACCGCTTCATGCCGATCTGAAAGCCATTCATGGCCTGGATGGCGGCCTGTGCACTCGCGGGGTTATCAAAACTCACGAAGCCTGACAAAGAGCACAAGAAACAGAGAGGATCTGAGGATCAGTGCTTGTCCACTCACAAAGACTAGATGAGACCGCGGCGAACAGTCAAAATAAATTCCCTCGATATAAACTTCAATAAGTAAAACTTCCGGAGATCCTTCTCTTCATGATCAGAGCTCAAGATTTATTCATCTGATGTAACAGAACATAAATGGAAAACCTTCAACCCTGCCAGGCCCCCCATGGCACCCCCGCCTCGAAATGCCTCTTCTTACGGTTTGTTGAATTATTTCTCACTGGAAGCTCACTGAACCCAGAGAAGAAGCTCTGTGAAAACTTTCAATCGATACTGCACGTGCGTTCATACCAAGAAGAGGAGATGTTTTATTATGACTTGAAATAAAGTGGGATCCAGAAGTCTTTTCTTTTTTAAATGTAATCCTGGAAATATATATAAAGTTTTAGAACTTCGAAACAAAAAATAAGAATTTCTAGGTCACTGTTCAAATATAAGCAAATGTGTGCAAATGGCAATGTTCAGACTTTGGTTCAAAAAGACCGCATTATTTGAGTCCTATTCCTTCCATTGAAGCATGATCCGACAACCCTTTATGAAGTCCATCCATTATCTGAACTGGGTCACAAGAGAAACACCACAGGACAGACACACATACAAACACATTCATTTCTGTGGGAACCTTCGCATCTCTGATTCGCCTGATGCACACGTCTCTGGACTGTGGGAGAAAACCTGACTGTGGGAGTACCTGGCAGAAGCCCAGACAGAAAAAACTGAAAAAACTCCACACAGAAAAGACAATGGCTGAGAGGTTGGAAATCGAACCCTGGGACCTTCTTCCTGTGAGTATCTCTCAAATTGTTCTGCTGATAATATAATTCATAATGAAACCCTGTGTGTTATATATATTATAATAGTAACAATGGTAACTCTAAACTTCTGAGGGATACTCTAGAGAAAATCCTGAATAGGTAAGCCTAGGCTCTCTGAGCACTGTGACTTGCACGAACCACTAAGCATCTTATAAGCAAATCTCTGAAAGCATTTTTAAAAGCTTTGCAGCATGTACAGACAGCAGGGCAGTGCGGAAGAGGGCTGAATATCCCCAAAGGACACTGTAAGCAGCGTCACACTCGCTGGTCACAGCTGACCCCGGTTTGTCCCTGTGCGCCTGGTTCCCATCACGCTCTAAAAGGCCAAGCCTGAAAAACCGGTGACCAGAAACTGTAATAGAGTAGAGTGTGCCTCTGGTGGCTGCATGCACTCTCTTTCCCCTGTTCTAAGGGACGGTAGGATGCAGTGGTGAACTGTGAAAAGCTGTGAAGACCCCACTTTACCTTCATCTCCTGGGAGCAGTACAAGCCGGTAGCTAACCTACCTTGGACCCCATTTTCAGGCTGTTCATGCTTTCAAACAATGGGGGGAGGAGCAAGTGCTTCAGTTTCTGTAAATAAAATGTGTTGCACATGAAGGAAATGTTACATCAACAAAATTCTTAACTTAAATTGTTAATGGGGCATATTGTCGCTGTCGGGCGGAAACCTCGTAACTCCACTTTTGGTCTTTGTTTTTTTTTTCCATAAATCGATACTATTGGTCAGTCTCCACATGGGTCTGTAAAATTTAGAAATTATTAACCAATGAAAAGTGTTGAAAATAGCTTGGGATGTTTGATGACACAGTATTCATTTATTTAGGATATAAATAGTTTTTTCAGTTTCCTGAAAAATTGCCGTTTTGGACATATGAGGTTTTCGCCCGACAGCGACGATATACTTGTGTGACTGTCATTTTTAAAGAAATAATAATCATTCATTCATTCATTTTCTGTAACCGCTTAATCCTAACTAGGGTTGTGGGTACACGGAGCCTGTCCCGGGGTCTATGGGTGCGAGACAGGGACCACCGCGGGACGCATGTACACACACCATTCACTCACACACTCACATCTACAGTCAATTTAGAATCCCCAATTTCACTGAACATAATAATAATAATAATAATAATAATAATAATAATAATAATAATAATAATAAGCTATATTTGTAGTATACCACTTCTATACCCTCACAATAATGGAATTTATTGTGAGCACTTCTCCAATAAGAGCCCTTGGGCAAGACTCCTAATGCTACCTTCTCCTACACCTGTAACATGATTCAATTGTAAGTCACTCTGGAGGAGAGCGTCTGCAAATAAATGTAAATGTAGTGCAGCTCAAAATTTTTGTTCCATTACCAAACGTCCAGCTATGTGAATGTTGTTCTGATAGCTTGGATGAACATTTAATATAATGTCTATTTCGTGTTTTGATTACATATCATTTTAAGACTTTAATTCGCCAATCAAATCTGGACTTTGGTTTTGGTACACATTAACTGTCTCACTGTGACATTCCCGGTCAGCGGCCGCTAAATGCTGCTATTGTTTCAGTTTTATATGGGGACTCTTGTTTTGAAACGTTCTGTTCATTGTCTTCAGGTGTTCTCTCAGCTGCCCGTGTTTGTGTTTAGTCATTGGTTCTTGTACTAGTCAGTCATGTATTTAAGTTCTGAGGATTCTCATATCAGTTGTCAGTCAACCCTCACCCTACCCGGCCTTCATCTTTCTCCTGTTTTATGTATTCCTTGTGTTTTGGGCCCTTTATGTTCCTTGTGTTTCTGAGTTCGTTTTGTTAAAAAACCATCAAATGGAACTCTGCGTCTGCGCCTCGCTACACACCCTGCATGTGACACTTACATGACTCAGATTAGTAGTCTTATTTTTTAGCCATATTATAAAGTATCTGTAAAAAAATCTTCAGAATTGTCCTCAGTCTAAGAAAACTATTAAAAATGCTGGGATGGACTTTCAGTTGGTTAAGAACAGTTTCCCTTGTAAAGTTTTCATTTCAAACAGAGTTGAGACAAAAAGAACTGGACCAGAGGGATGCAGGCCCAAATTAGTGAGCCTCTGTGTGTCACTGCTCTTATTCTAGTGACACAAACCTGGCTCTCCCTCGTGTACTTCCTCAGTAGATTAATTACCCCACTAAGTGCCCATACGCCAGACGTGACATTGCGTTTTAAATGCACAGTGTATAAGTCAATACTGCAAATAGGTCCTCTCTCACACATTCATGTTATTAACCTCTCTCTGGAGGCTGCAGCCAGTATTAATTATGGCCTGGGAAGAGTTGCCCCCTGGAGTGATCCCAGACGCTGACCCATAATGAGGATTTTGTTTGTCTGAGGTTTCTCCAAGTTAGGCTTTTCAGTGCAGGCATCGAAGGGTCTTGACTTTGCTTGCACTTCCACAAAATATAGTAAGTGAGGCTGAACCACAGAAAAGCACCCCTTTCTCCCCAGTCTTCTCCTTTTCTAAACAAAAGAACCCTTTTCAGCCGCACATCTCAGTTGGCACTACTCCCCATTGATGTCCATTTAAATTCAAACGCCCATAAAAATGGCATTCAAAATTTTTGAAAAGATCATCTTTCCACGTTAATGTGAAACCTCAAATAGGCTGCTCTTTCGCTACTGAAATTCACACTTTTGGTATTCATTATTAATAGGAAAGGTTCACAGACAATTATCACAGGTCTTGGGTTGGTGTGCAATTTACAACTCTGTCTGTCTCGCCGAAACCCTCTGCCATTTCCTAAATTAATGGTCCAATACTTTGACTGCTTTGGGTTTCTGTGTGCCGAAAGAAGAACGACCATTTTATAACGTTCCCACAGGGGCACATTAGGAGACAGAAAAGTCAGACTGACTGAGGTCTAAACTTTTTTACAAGCATGGGAAGGGTTGATACATGCTGAGGCTCATAATGGGTTAAACATTGGGGGGCCACAAAAAATCCAGTGTCGTACGGACTGAAAAGACATGAACAGAACAGAAATTGAACTGGATTAATACCGTCACAGTTTGATGGTTAGAACATCTCTGGATGACCAGAGGTGTAATTTAATGTAACAAACTAAAATGCAAAACATT